>VWZI01010159.1:24080-37983 GCA_013396835.1 Psilopogon haemacephalus
AGAAAGAAAGAAAGAAAGAAAGAAAGAAAGGAAGGAAGGAAGGAAGGAAGGAAGGAAGGAAGGAAGGAAGGAAGGAAGGAAGGAAGGAAGGAAGGAAAAGGGATTTTACCCCAGTACCATGATAATAAATCTGTCATGAAAGATTGCTGATTCAGATTCCACTGTGGTGAGGGACAAGCAAGGGACTGGAAAGCCATCTTCCTTCCACTAAGAGAGCTATGGATTGCAGTTTGTATTTTAGTGCTATAGTCTAGGTAGCTTTGCTCATTAAAATATTTCAAAAGGTTTTCTTCTTAAATTGAGGCTTTTAGATGTCATTGATCTTAAAAGGATGCCTACCAGAGCCACGCAACTCTTTTTGGGCAATACCACTCCATTTTTTTCACCTCTTGGCAGCTACACACCTTTGGAGAAGAGGAGCAGAGACCAGCTTCTAGCACACTGCAATCATCTTTTAGTCACTAGTGTTCTGTAAAGAGATATTGGGATGCCTTCTTTTTTCCTATCACCTAGATAACCAGTGTGAATGGCTTCCTACTCTCTGGCAGAGCAGATGCTGGCAAAGTAGCGATGTGACTGGACAGATAGCAGCGGCTTCTTGTGCCAAGGGCACAACTGCCTCCTGACTTAACCTCTGATAACATTTGCTTCTTTCTAACTGAATTGTGCCCTGAAGTTTATTGCCCGTATTCAGCCATGCTATATGCAAACTGCTGTATATGTGAATGACCCCTGAGAGAATAAATAGAGCAAGTGCACCATAATAATTTCTGGATTGACACAATAAAAGAATAAGCTGTTTCATGTTTACAGCACTGAATGACTGATGCTTCCCAAATCTGTTTTAGTATCCTCCTTGAAACATCTTTCTATTATTTAGTTCTTTGGTTTATTTTATTTCAGCAGTTAGCTGCATATAATCTGCTGCCTTTGACTGGCATTTGATAAAATAAATTGTGCTGGTTTGAGGCTAATTGGAATATTTTAATGAGAGAAATCAGATTATTGGTTGTGAGAAGAAAACTGTGATGAAGTCTATATCATTCATAGGTTTGCTGGAAGGGATAAAAAGCTAAAAAATAAACAGTTTAAGAGGAACAGAGATCTGCTTGAGAGAGTTCAATGCGGGCTACAAGAATGATTAGGGGACTGGAGCACTACCTTATGAGGAGAGGCTGAGGGACCTGGGACTGTTTAGTCTGGAGAACAGAATATTGCAGGGGATTTAATAAATGTTTATCAATATCTGAGGCTGAGTGTCAGGAGTGAGGAGAGAGGCTCTTCTCACTTGCTCCCTGGGATAGGACCAAGAACAATGGATGTAAGTTGCAGCACAGGAGCTTCCAGCTCAATGCAGGGGGGAAGTTCTTTACTGTAAGGGTCACGGAGCACTGGAACAGGCTCCCCAGAGAGGTTATGGAGTCTCCTTCTCTGGAGACTTTCAAGGCCTGTCTGGAGGTGTTCCTGTGTGATCTGAGCTAGATTGTATGGTCCTGCTCTGGTAGAGGGGTTGGATTCAATGATCTCTTAGGGTCCTTTCCAACCCCTGACATCCTGTGATCCTGTCCAACTCAGTTCTGCGATGATGCTCCTATTTGTTTCTCCTTCACTCCTCCCTGGTCACTCCACTAGCACATAACAACATGAGCTTTGCTGGTTGTTTTTGTTTGCCTGTCTGGAAAAGTAGAGGGAGAAAGAGAAGGTAGCTTTGAGCCCCTTCTGGGCAGTTTTCTTTGTCCAGGAGGGAGTTTGGATTTCTGTATTATTTCTAATTTGTATATAATTGTACATACTTGTAAATATATTGCCTATATATGCTTGTAAGTTTTGCTTTGCTGTAAATAGTGCTTCATCTTACTTCCAAGATGTCTGAGCTAGTCTGGTAAATTTCAGTAGTGGAAGGGAGGGATAAAGTTCCTAACCCACCACATAAATACAGAGCTGTGTTAAAATACACTTCAGTTAAAATAAAGAATGCTTTGGCACTGTGCTTTGACACAAAACGAGATGAGGTGACTAAAAGTCAGTATCACAGTCAGAATCAAGCAGCATTCAACCTATGGCATGTCAAACAGAATTATTCTAATACCTATGTCTATTGACTTGGATACTAAGTTCCTGCAGATGAAGTTTCATGCTAAAGTGGAGCACTGAAAAATTGCAAGATGGTCTGGGGATTGAAACGCATTTGAAAGTAGAGGGCACAGGCAATGTTAGAGAGCTTATGCAATAAGGACATTTCATATATCCTAGACTTGAGTCTCTGGGGTTTTGGCATGTGCTATGATGAATTGAGTAGTTTCAGTGAACATTTCCAACGGTAGGAACTGGGGATGCAAAATATCCAGCAGAATTAGGATTGTGCCATCACAAGGCTATTTGTCCCATAGATGAGGAATTATTTGTGGAACACTTTCACTGAAAGTCATACAGTTAAAAAAAAAACCCCCAAAAAAACCCCAACAAAAAACAACCAAAACAAACAAACCAACAAACAAGCAACTAAAAAAAAAAACAACCCCAAACAAAAAAACAAAACCACCAAGCCAAAACAAAACAAAACAAAAAAACTTAAATTTCAACTAAGCATTTGTTTGTTTTATGACATTTTCTCAAAGAAACTTCAACCAATGCTTTTTTCCCCATTTTTTGTTTGTTTGTTTGTTTGTTTTTTAACTCTAGGATAAAATGTGAAGTCCTGCCCTAAGCCTATATTTGACAGTTTGACAAAAAGCTGCTGATTTTACTAAAAAACTAGATAGGAAACTCTTATATAAAGTAACTAATGGGGAATCAAGTCATATAGCCTGTGGCACTACACATATTATTAATGAGTCCTTGCTGGTGACTCATTTTTCATGTTTAAAGTCATCGTTTAGCAGCACTACCACTGTGTAAGCCATAGTGAAATTATTAAGAATATTCCTACCTAAAGACTAAGCACCACACCCCATTAATACGTTATTAGGAAATAAAAGACCAAAACCCAATCTTGATAGATAGCCCTTTAGTGGCCAATATATCCACTGAGTAGTGAAGTGACCTCCTGGAACCAGAATTGTGAGGCAACCAGGAATAAGCAATTTTAGATGGAGTTTTGTCAGTTGGGAGGGCTGTAGTAAACGTCTAGAGTCACAGAAAGACTTTTTGTTTGTTTTGTTTATAGTGATTTAGAAGGAAGCAGGAGAATGCCCGAGATGGAAAATAACTCGTGTAAATGATGCACAGGGAAGCTTTGCACCAATGCTTCCAACTGCAGGAATATGATTAGCATTTTACTCCTTAATTGGCAGTTTTAGGTCACAGGCCTAGTCTGGCGTGAACAAAAGCAGTGAATGAAAAATGGCAATTGTGAAGCAAAAAATTAAAAGAAGGCGATTTGGAAAGGGAACTTTCCCTACACGAAGTAAAGAAGATTAAATTTAATACCTCATTTAATGTCACCATTAATCTATCATTGCACTGGGTCAATATGTGCAGAAGCAAATGGAGACAAAGAGGACACTGGGGGTAATGGGGCTTACGTGCACTTACTTCACTTCAAAAGTTTGACTAGGTAGAGATTAAACAGGCAGAAAATGATTACTCTTGCCCTTTGCAGTGCCCTTGAGCTCTGGGGTCCTCCCTAAATAACTGAGTAATCACAGATTATGACATTAGGCTCAGAGGCACAACCCTTGGAAAAGCAATGCCCTTGTATAGGTAATGTCTCTTGCCAATAGTTTTCAGGTTCTAGTAGAGCTAAGGATGTGGAGCAGCCCTCCAGATAATATATTAAGCTTTGCCAAGAAACTGAAATAGCTTTTCAATATCAGTGAAGTGATATGGTCCCAGTTCATACTCTGGCTTACCTCCCTAAAAGTCCTCATTTTCCATCCATAGATAGATATGGATATGTACATATGTATGGGTGTGTGGATATCTATCGGTGCATTTATACACACACAAACATCCCCATTTATCAATAAAGCAAATTTACACACTCAGCTTCAGGCATATTTTTAGGCCACAATGACTTAAACTTATTTACAAAGGCAATTTCTAGAACTGGGTCATGCTACTTTAAGGCTGTAGATGTCACCGAGTAGTTTGCAGTGCTATTTTTAGCATTTTTAGTAATTATTTATACTAAAGCTCATCCGTTCTTGCATCTTTTAAACAGCATCCTCCAAGACTATTTGTTCCTGAAAATACAAGCAAGTATGGATCTTATTGTCCTTTACTCTTCACACAGAAGTGCTATTTTGGGCTTTCATTTGGTGTTTGATCACAGGTCAAAATGACTACACAAGAAGTCAACCTTTACATACATTTAAATGGCTTTGTTAATCACCAGAATTTACATGCAGCTAGGTATACAGAAAGAAGAAGATTTTCTGTAAGTCATTGCAAGTACATGTGAGGTCATTGTGGGGAAATAATGATAACAAGCAGTTTGTGACAGAGAAACACCAATAATTTTTAATGGTTCATCGCTTGATTTTTTTAGCAATTGCAAATATTAGTGTGAGTGTGGCTTTGGAGATCCTGAGCATCTCTTGGACTTTGCGGAGTCAAGATTAGGTTCTTCAATAAAATAAAAATTGTTCTTTCTGAGAGAAAACTACGTATGTCATTCTCACCAGAATGAGACATTTCATTTACCATTAAGAGCAACTTACACTATTCTTTCATTATGAAAAGTGATTAAATGAATAAGACACTCTACAGATTAAAAAAAACCCAAAACACAGTGGGAAATTTCTGGGTTTTTTTTTTCTTACATGGAAGAGGTAACAGTGATACAGAAACATGCATATCACAGATAATGGTTGGACTTGATGATCTTAGAGGTCTTTTCCAACCATGGTGATTCTGAGATTCTAACTCCACCACAGCCACTTCTACACCATATCATAGAATCATAGAATCATAGAATGGATTAGATTGGAAGGGACCTCAAAGATAATCCAGTTCCAACCCCCCCGCCATAGGCAGGGACACCTACCACTAGAACAGGTCACTCAAGGCCTCATCTAACCTAGCCTTGAGCACCTCCAGGGAGGGAGCAGCCACAACCTCCCTGAGTAACCTGTGCTGGTGTCTCACCACCCTCACTGCAAAGAACTTCCTCCTAACAACCCATTTAAATCTCCCTTCTGCCAGTTTAAACCCATTATTTCTCATCCTGCCATAACCTCGTGAATAGTCCCGCCCCAGCCCTCCTGTAGGCCCCTTTCAGATACTGGAAGGCTACTATAAGGTCTCCTTGAAGTCTTCCGTTCTCCAGGCTGAAGAGCCCCAGTTCTCTCAGACTGTCCTCATAGCAAAACTGCTCCAACCCTCTGAGCATCTTAGTGACCCTGCTCTGGACTCTCTCCAGCAGTTCCATGTCCTTCCTGTGCTGAGGGCTCCAGAACTGCACACAGTACTCCAGGTGGGGTCTGACGAGAGCAGAGTAAAGGTGGAGAATCACCTCCCTTGCCCTGCTGGCCACATATTCTTGAGTACCAAATCACACCACCCAGGGGTGGTGATTCAACCACTTCCCTAGGCTTTGATAACCCTTTTTTTCCCCCCTAATGTCTAATCTAAACTTCCCAAGGTGTAACTTGATGCCATTTCCTCTTGTCATATCAGTTGAAACTTGTGAGAAGAGACCAACCCTCACCTCTGCTTTCAGGTAGTTGTATAGAGGCATAAGGTCTCCCCTCAGCCTCCTTTTCTCCAGACTAAACAACCCCAGCTCCCTAAGCTGCTACTCATAAGACCCATTCTCAAGACCCTTCAACCTCTTCATTGATCTTCTCTGGAACTGCTCCAGCACTGTGATGGTTCGGGAGCTACCTACCTCTCCAACCCCCCCACACCCAATGAATTCAAATTCACCCAGACTAGACTCAGCTGTCTGGAAGTTAGGGGATGAAGCTTTATATTCACTGCTTAGCACAATTTACAAGTAGATATTTACAATATATTACAAATATTTATATCTATATACAGAAATATGCAAGTTAAAAGTAGTACAGAAACACAATACCTCTCCCAGAAATCAGAGTGCCCAGGAGGGTTCTCCAACCACTCTTCCACCTTCTTTCCACCCCTTTCTCTTATCTCAGAATCTGCCTTACATGCAAGGTGAGTTGGAAGGATCAGCAGGGGAGTTAGAAGCAGAATGATTACTTGGGTCAATCTCCTCTCATTCTCCTCTTCTGTAAGAAGCAGAGCCCCAACTCCCTCAGTCTCTCCCTGCAAAAGAGATGCTCCACTCTCTTAACCATCTTTGTGGCTCTGCATTGGACTCTCTCAAGCATTTCTATGAACCTCTTGAACAAATTACCTGTTAGAAGAGACCAGTGCCAGCCTCTTCACAAGGTCCTTTCAGGTAGTCGTAGACAGTGATGAGGTCTCCCCTTAGCCTTCTCTTCTTCAAACTAAATGGCCCCAGCTCCTTCAATTACTCTTCATAAGATTACTTCTCCAAAATGCTGGTCTTCGTGTTGGCAGATTTATTTTTAAAGCTGCTATATCAATATTATAGTCGTTCTAAGCCTTTTCCTCTTCCTCCCCAAAATCTATTTTCAGGATCTTGATCTATAACCCATTTTCCTCTGTGAAGCCTAAATAACATTAATTTATGCATTAGTTAATCATTATACATACGTAATATTCCCTATTTATTCACTGATACTGTCCACTCTAATGATTTTTGATCTTGAATGCATCTGAACAGATGCATTAATCATCCTGACCCACAAATAACATCAACATCACATAGCCCATGGAGTTTGCTTTTACTACGAATGAAAAGAACATTAAAATAATTTCATAGCCTCTCTTCAGTCTTGTCTGTTTCTAGCATTCTTTCTTTGTTCTTCAGCTCATCCTCCTGGTTCTTTGTAACTAGTTCTGAACTTGCTTTTGCCTGCAAGAATCAGCAAAATCCACCTATGTTTTTCAGCCTTCTACCTTAAACAATGAAATGGAAATGGCACCCCATGTTTTTCCAGTCAAGCCACAGGATCTTTGAACCTGATGCTCTCCCTTTTTAGTCAAAGGCAGCAATTTCCACTTCTGCTGGAATCCTTCTTGAATTTAAATTGCAACAACTTACCACTTACTTATGGAAAATTGAGTGACAGAGCAGTAGTTTCAATTATTTTCTTCATCTTGCATTTGCCTCTTTTAATGTACTTCTACTGCATTTGCAGTGCACTTGCTATATGCACTTGCATTTTCTATGAAAATGCTAACAGATTGTGGTATAAAAGCTCAAACTTTAAATCTTTTTTCTTTTTTCTTTTTTTTTTTTTTTTAATCCTGGTAATATTTTTATTTCAAGACACATATTTGAAACCTTTGAGTCACAGTTCTTGGATCTCTCCCTGCATCAGCATGAAGTGCTTTTACTTTGCTCTCATGAGACCCAACCTGGAGTAGTGTGCAGTTCTGGAGTGCCCAGGACAAGAAGGACATGGAACTGCTGAAGTGAGTTCAGAGGAGGGCCATGAAGATGATCAGAGGGCTGGAGCACCGTTCCTGTGAGGACAGGCTATGAGACTTGGGGCTCTTCAGCCTGGAGAAAAGAAGGCTTCAAGGAGACCTTATAGTAGCCTTCCACTATCTGAAGGGGGCCTACAGGAGGGCTGGGGAGGGACTATTTACAAGGTCATGTAATGACAGCATGAGGGGGAATGGGTTTAAACTGGCAGAGGGGAGATTTAAACTAGATGTTAGGAAGAAGCTCTTTACAGTGAGGGTGGTGAACCAGGGAGGTTGTGGATGCTTCCCCCCTGGAGGTGTTCAAGGCTAGGTTAGATGAGGCCTTGAGTGACCTGTTCTAGTGGGAGGTGTCCCTGACTATGGCAGGGGGCTGGAACTGGATGGTCTTTGAGGTCCCTTCCAACCTAAACCATTCTACAATTCTATGATTCTAAGTAGATAAACCAAAACCAGAATTACCCTATTACAAAATATATCTAGGAGAAGTAATAGTTAGTCTGTGAATAATAGTGAGAGATAAAATAGATATCAGTCAAGGATTTTTGTTGTATATTCATGAAGTAACAATAATATTATTAGGGAAAAAAAAAAAAAACCCAACAACCTACCAAAAGAGGAAAAAAAAAAAAAAAGACCCACTGCATCTTGCAAACACATTTTTCTCTTCTTTGTGCTGCCTTCCACATATCTGTCCACCTGCAGTTGTTTGGACCACCAATCCTCCTTTTGGTGGGCTTAAAAAAAATCACTCCTCAAATTAAAATTTACTAGACCAGATCAGACTGCTTGCAAGTTAAGACAAAGCTCTATTTTACAGCAAAGATAAGTTTGCAAACATATATACAAAATATATTTACATGTATTTATAATTCTATACAATTTAGAAATTATACAGAAATCCAATCTTCTCCCCACCCAGACAAAGAAAGCCCATAATAGTCCAATGCCACCCTCTCTCCTCAGACAGAAAACAACCAGCAAGGCTCACCTGCTATCTGGTTAGTGGAGGAGTTAGAGAGAAGTAAAAGAGCAGTGAGTAGAGTCAAGAGAACCAATTTGTTTATAAACTGGCTTTTTGTATCAGTCAGCAAACCAATTAATGATACAGACCTGTTCTAGTGGGAGGTGTCTGCCTATGGTGAGGGAGTGGAAGTAGATTACCTTTGAGGTCCCTTCGAACCTAAACCATTCTATGATTCTGATTATTAACAGAGTCACATGATGTCAGAGGTTGGAAGGGACACTAAGACATCATCGAGTCCAACTTGTAGAGTTGGATGAGATCCTGGATGAGCAGAAGTTATAAAAGTCAAATGAGAATAGCCTTTACAGTGGTCATATTATTTTGAGCTGAGAGGTAAGGTTTTCATCAAGTCCCATCAAGCCACCCGGAACTCAGTCATTTTTTTCCCAAGAATTCCTATAGAAAATGCAATTTCAAAATAGATAAATTAAATATTAATAACACATATTTTTCACAGGATCGCAGGATGTCAGGGGTCGGAAGGGATCCTAAGAGGTCATTGAGTCCAACTCATCTGCCAGAGCAGGACCATGCAATCTAGCTCAGGTCACACAGGAACACATCCAGACAGGCCTTGGAAAGTTCCAGAGGAGACTCCACAACCTCTGCCTGGGAGCCTGGTACAGTGATCTGTGAACCTCACAGTAAAGAAGTTCCCCCTTGCGTTGAGCTGGAAGCTCCTGTGCTGCAACTTACATCCATTGCTCCTTGTCCTATCACAGACAGCAAGTGAGAAGAGCCTGTCCCCACACTCCTGACATTCAGCTCTCAGATATTGATAAACATTTATTAAATCTCCTCTCAGTCTTCTCTTCTCCAGACTAAAATGTCCCAGATCCCTCAGCCTCTCCTCATAAGGCAGTGCTCCAGCCCTCTAATCATTCTCACAGCTCTCCACTGGACCCTCTCCAGTACATCCCTGTCCCTCTTAAACTGGGGAGCCCAAAACTGAGCACAGTATTCAAAATGGGGTCTTACCAGGGCAGAGTAGAAGGGTAGGAGAACCTCCCTTGATCTTCTGGACACACTCTTCTTAATACACCCCAGGATCCCATTGGCCTTGGGCACAAGGGCACATTGCTGTCCCATGGATAACTTGTTATCTACCAGCACTCCCGTGTCCCTCTCCACAGGGCTGCTCTCCAGCAGATCACCTGCCAACCTGTACTTGTCCAGTTTATTATTCTTCCCCTTCTGCACTTGTCCTTGTTGAACCTCGTTTGATTCCCCTGTGCCCAGCTCTCCAGTCTGGGTCACTGGAGAGGTAACTCAGGTCTCACTGGATGGCCACACAGCCTTCAGCTGTATCAGCCAAGCCTCCCAGTTTGGTGTCATCAGCAAACTTGCTGAGCAGGTACCCTGTCCCCTTATTGTTGATTTATAACCAATGCCCTGCACATTCAGATTCTTCACTGAACTCTCAGGAGAGTACTGATTTCTCTTACTGGAATTTTCCAACTAGCCTTAAACTATCACCCTTCTGCATCTGCATCTGCCTCACCTCCCAACTCCACTGTCATGGAGATGTTAGGGGAGGGGCATAGCTATTCTGTGCTTTAAATCTCATAAGAGATCAGAGTGGCTTAATTGTGAAGGAAGAAAGCCACCTGCTGAAAAACACCAGGAGTGCTTAGGAAAACAAACATTGTATATGAATCCTAAAACCAGACATATTTGATAAACTGGGATCGTGGGATAGATTTGTGCTTTATTCCTCCAGCACTGGCTCCATTAACAGAGATGTTAAACATACCAGATGGATTCTGTAAACAATCTGCAGCAATACCACCACCAAATCAGGTAGTACAGTTACATGTGCATGCAGAGATAACAGTCAAAGCCAGCAAAACTTTAATAACTTGCTCTGATGGAAGAGGTTGTTGTTTGCTTCACTGTTTCTTTGTTTTCAGAATTGACTCCTACATGAGAGGCATCATTTTAAACACTTTTATCAGGTCTTCTGAGTTAATAGAATCGTGTTAAGCCTAACATAATTAATATGTTTTCACTTATTTGCCTTGTTATTTATCCTCGGTTATGGTGGCAAGCCAGGGATTTTATTTGTTGCACTGAAATTTTAGAGCATCATTAAATCGTACTAAATGTCACACAAGTTGTTTGCAGCATCCGATATTAAAAGGGGGGAAAAAAATATTCATGTTTCCTGAGTCTTTAAAATATGTCTGTGGCATGTAAATTAGAGTTTTGCTCCCTTTGAAGGAATCTGGTAAATATTCCTGCAAGTATATCACTATAATGCTAGAAGTAACTGGTAGCACATGTCAAAGAACTGTATACTACACTCCTCCTCCTCATCCTGTCCTTCACTTTTCTTATTCATCCTGTCCATGTATTTCTTCTCCCCCCCCTTTTTTTTTTATGTTTCTCTACACTTTCCTCAATTCCAAGACTCCCTTCCAAACCTACAAAAAGCCACATTTACAGTAAAATCGTTTTCCTATGGAAGCAAAACACAATTCGTTCCCTCCCTTTTCAGTCCATAGGAGTAATTGAATAAGAAACACCTTATGTCAGCAAGAGTCCTTTTGACACTCTCCTTTATTAATTTCCTATCTCCTTGATGTAGTTCAATTGTCTTGTTACTGCACTTCAGCCCACGATGGCAGAAAATAGTCCTTTACCCATGTTCTACATTTGCTCTTTTGTCTTTTGCTAATCATTGCTTCTCCCTCCTATGGGCAAAATCCTATTATATCTATTTTTGTACAGGTCTTTAGCTAAGGACTATGCAAAACCAGGATTGAGCATAGGTTCTGGGCATAACATTGGTTCAGGATTTAAAGAGGCTGAATGGAATGGAGAAAGCATATTGATGATGTATAAAAAAATACAAGACAACTCACAAATTTTGTAATAGGCTAATATTATTACAGATGGCATTAAGCATCCCTTAGAGAAAACTGTTTTCAAGGTGATGCCATGTCTCTGTAATTATCTGTTTAGGATAACAAAAAACTATATATGGCAGACTTATGTTGGAGGACAAAAGGTATAATTCCTGTTTTCAGAGGATAGATAATGTTCATTGTGTTATAGGGAATGAAGCTCCTGTTAGAGAATGTTGCCAAATCATAGACCGACTTAGGTTGGAAGAGACCTTAGTGATCACCTACTCCAACCTCCCTGCTGTGGAAAGGGACACCTTGCAACTAGGCTTGGCTGCTCAAGACCTCGTCCAACCTGTCCTTGAACACTCTCAGAGAGGAGCCACCCATAACCTCTCTGGGAAGCCTATTTCAGAGTCCCATCACCCTTCTATTTCTTCCTAAAATCCATTCTAAAACTATTCTCCTTCAGCTTAAAGCCATCCATCCTTGTCCTATTGCTAGATACCCTCATGAGAAGACCCTCTCCATCATTCCTGTAGGATCCCTTCTGGCATTGGAAGGTGGCTTCAGCCTATCCTCATAGCAGAGGTGTTCCAGCCCTTGGATCATCTTTGTGGCCCTCCTCCAGACTCGCTCCAACAGCTTGAATTGATTGTGGGCACTTAACGAGGCAGGAATTATAAAATATGTAGGTTTGGGGTTTTAAAAATTTATTTCCAAAAGCCCTGCCCACAATCTATGTAAAAACTAGTTTAAATTTGGGTTCTAATTTGTTTGGGAAAATCTTCACAAGGATGCTTCTCAGGCAATCAGAAGATTGGAAAAGGTTTGGCCATGAAACAGCTTTGCTCTGCTCACAAATGAAAGGCAGTGTGGAGCCTTAGGGAACACAGAATCATAGAACCACTCAGAATTGGAAGGGACCACAAGGATCATCCAGTTCCAACCCCACTGCCATGGGCAGGGACACCCTAAATGAGATTAGGCTGCACAGAGCCTCATCTAGCCTGGCCTTAAACATCTCCAGGGATGTGCCCCCAACCACCTCCCTGGGCAACTCATTCCAGGCTCTCACCACACTCATGCTGAACAACTTCCTCCTCACATCTAATCTGATTCTCCCCACCTCCAGCTTTGCTCCATTCCTCCTAGTCCCGTCACTATGTCATAGCCTAAAAAGTCCCTCCACAGCTCTTTTGTAGGCCCCCTTCAGATAATGGAAAGCCACAATAAAGTCACCTGGGAGCCTCCTCTTCTCCAGACTGAACAGCCCCAACTCTTTCAGTCTGTCTTCATAGCAGAGGTGCTCCAACCCTCTGACCATCCTTGTGGCCCTTCTCTGGACACAATATTCAAAGTGTGGGCTCACCAGCATGTTCTCATCCCTCTTGTAATATAGGGGCTCCAAAATTGGACGCAGTACTCTAGGTGGGATCTCATCAGGGTGGAGTAGAGGAGGAGAATCACCTCCCTCGACCTACTGGCCACACTTCTACTGATGTAGCCCAGGATCTGTTTGGCTTTCTGGGCTGCAAATGCACACTGCTGGCTCATGTTGAGCTTCTTGTCCACCAGCACCCCCAAGTCCCTCTCTTCAGGGCTGCTTTCCAGCCAGTCACTGCCCAGCCTGGATTTGTGCTTGGGATTGCCTCAACCCAGATGCAGGACCCTGCACGTCTCTGCTGCTCACAGTGGTGGAGTAGGAATTTTGAGGTGGTCCCTTTGCATCAGTGTCTTTCATGGCTGTGCCTGGAGTTGTGAATTATGATCCAGCAATGGATCAATGTGGTTCAAAGTCCAATGCCAGTAAACCCACCAAAGTCCAAAGTGACTGTAGATATGGCTTTCACAAAGCCAAGATCGTGGAGCAACACAAGGGAAAGCCGGGGTGCTCCACGGTGTTCCCACAAATGGCAGCACTCTACCGCAGAGGCAGGTCTTGCAGCAGGAAGCCAGGATGAGGCAGTCTAAAAGTGGAGACTGTGCACTTTGTCATCACCGTTCTTCCAGATTCTCCTCAAGACCCAACTTAATGTCTGACAATGTGTCCAGTTGCCATATAGGTATGCTAGGGCAATTTGTTCCTTCTCTGTTCAAGCCCACATGGAGAAGGGGAAAGAACTTTGCACCTACTTCTTTCCACATTCAAAATCCTGGATGACAGAGGTGGAGGGGGGGGAGGAAAATGATTTTGCACCCCATTCGAACCTCCGATGGGGCAGGCACTTGGGTGTGCCCTGCCACGCAGCTCTGTGTCCTTCCTTTGATGGGGACATCAGAACTGGATGCAGTATTTGAACTGGGGAGCTCACAAGAGCAGAGTAAAAGAATCACCTCTCTTGACCTACTGGCCACACTCCTCTTGATGCAGCCTAAGAAAGCTAAATATAGGAAACCTCCTACATTTGGTATACATACTGGTGACAGAGCCATCATGATGTTGCTATTAATGGTGGGAAAGAAAGCAATTGGAGTAGAAACAACAGCCAGTCATTTCTTTAAGAATAATAAAAGCTAAAGAATTTAGAAAAAGCAATGGGTGAGATCT
>VWZI01010159.1:38001-78682 GCA_013396835.1 Psilopogon haemacephalus
GAGATCTATGGGAAAAAAAAAAAAAAAGTGGCCTGTTTTTGGGAAATTCAGAAATAAATTATGGATTGATAAAATTTGCAACATAGGATCTTCACCCTTAAGTTTTACTACAGGGAAATTGAAGAAGACATTGCCCCTGAACTCTTAAAAGGAGGTGGGTGAGGCAGGAGCAAAGAGTGACATAAAAAGACAGAGAGAAGGAGCATGAATGAGGGAGGGAAAGATACACAAAGTATATATATATTTATATATATATGTAATTATATATATTTATGAAATATATATAATTTTTTTTATAAAGGAGGTTAACGTGTGTTTTTTAATGGACATTTTAGAAAGGGTGAGACCGTGTAGCTTTTGAAAGTGAAAGTCTGATGCACTTTTGCAGTTCTCCAAGGAAACTGCCCTGATACTATGATCTTCCTATGTTCAAAGGACATCTACTATTGTAAAGGGAAGCTCTCTATATTTAGTTTGAGCAGACATACATTGTGCAGATCTGAGAAGGTATTTTTTTACATAACCAGCATACTGCAGGACCAATAGGAATTTCTATAAGCATTGCACTAATAATACAATAACACTTAAAAAGAAAAATAGTAGTGCCTGTTTCATTTTGTCTTCTAGCTAGCTGACAAACTTTCTCACCCGTCAATTTTAAGTCCCATAGATTCTCTAGAAGTGGTGAGTAAGATCCCACCAGTGTCAGTTTACCTCTTCTTCATTGCTTAGTAGATCCACTTTCCTCCAGATGTTTGAATTGTCTTAATTAACAATGGTCTGCTTGGGAGCTGTCCGGCTGCTGCTATGACTCAGGACTGACTTTATACTCATTTTACAAATACTGTTTCTTTCTTTACTTTTTGGCATGTGAAACATCCTTGTTCAACTAAGGATTTGGATGTCCTAGCCTTAAGAATTATTATTTATACAGACAGATATAGGGCAGACAGGGAAGGTGTTACAGACCAGTGAGCTGTTGTGCTGAGATGCTAAGCCCTCTGTCCAGCCAACTGTAC
This sequence comes from Psilopogon haemacephalus, assembly GCA_013396835.1. Taxonomy (NCBI): domain Eukaryota; kingdom Metazoa; phylum Chordata; class Aves; order Piciformes; family Megalaimidae; genus Psilopogon; species Psilopogon haemacephalus. The sequence goes on from VWZI01010159.1 coordinate 39,021, forward strand.
AGCTTCAGGCACCTGTCTCCCAGGAAATGAACTGGCTGCTTGGCAGCACTGCCTCCCTGACACTCTTCATGTTATTGAACTAGTAGAGGGTGAGTAAAAGTCCTGGATGAGCAAAAGTTATAAAAGTCAAATGAGAATAGCCTTTACAGTGGTCATATTATTTTGAGCTGAGAGGTAAGGTTTTCATCAAGTCCCATCAAGCCACCCGGAACTCAGTCATTTTTTTCCCAAGAATTTCTACAGAAATTGCAATTGCAAAAATAAGTAAACTAAATATTAATAACATACATTTTTCACGGTATCACAGGATGTCAGGGGTTGGAAGAGATCCTCAGATGTCATTGAGCCCAACTCATCTGCCAGAGCAGGACCATACAATCTAGCTCAGGTCACACAGGAACACATCCAGACAGGCCTTGGAAAGTTCCAGAGGAGACTCCACAACCTCTCTGGGAAGCCTGGTCCAGTGATCTGTGAACGTCATAGTAAAGAAGTTCCCCCTTATGTTGAGCTGGAAGCTCCTGTGCTGCAACTTACATCCATTGCTCCTTGTCCTATCACAGACAGCAAGTGAGAAGAGCCTGTCCCCACACTCCTGACATTCAGCTCTCAGATATTGATAAACATTTATTAAATCTCCTCTCAGTCTTCTCTTCTCCAGACTAAAATGTCCCAGATCCCTCAGCCTCTCCTCATAAGGCAGTTCTCCAGTCCCCTAGTCATGCTTACAGCTCTCCACTGGACCCTCTCCAGTACATCCCTGTCCCTCTTAAACTGGGGAGCCCAAAACTGAGCACAGTATTCAAGATGGGGTCTCACCAGGGCAGAGAAGAGGGAGAAGAGAACCTCCCTTGATCTTCTGGACACACTCTTCTTAATACACCCCAGGATCCCATTGGCCTTGGCCACAAGGGCACATTGCTGTCCCATAGACAACTTGCTATCCACCAGCACTCCCATGTCCACCTCCACAGGGCTGCTCTCCAGCAGATCACCTGCCAACCTGTACTGATGCAGTTTATTATTCCTCCCCAGGTGCAGGACTGCACTTGTCCTTGTGGGACCTCATTTGATTCCTCTCTACCCAGCTCTCCATGCTGTCCAGGTCTCACTGGGTGGCCACACAGCCTTCAGCTGTATCAGCCAAGCTTCCCAGTTTGGTGTCACCAGCAAACTTGCTGAGCAGACACTCTGTCTCTTCATCAATGTCATTGATGAAGATGTTGCTCAACTAACACTGTAAGGCAATTTAGAGAAGTTTCTGTGGCTTATGCAATGAAATGGTTGACAAGAAGTAGCTATTATAGCCAAGCCAAGACTCTTCTCAAAAGCTCAAATTCATCCTTTCTTGAAGTAAGAATGAAACAAATGCAGTATTCCCTGAATATTGAAGATCTTTGGAATCTAAACTGAGATTATAATAGGTACACATTTCTTTCCCTACATATACTCTCCAAACAGAAACAAGAATACTGGGAAACTGTGTTCTCAAAACCACTTTTTGCCTAAGACTGGAGCTAGTAGTGCTAGAAATCTCTTGTGAAAAATGTTTCTGAAAGCTTTCCAGCATGTTCCTCCAGATTCACATGACTTGGATGGTCTTCACACAGTCATCTAAGCTTTCAGTTGTTTATCCAAAGGAAATAGAAATTATGAAAATTTTGAAGTTGCTTATTGCTACTTGCATAATGCTAAGACACACGGTTAATTCTGGCCCCATTTTGCATCACTCTGGTCAATTCCCACACGAAATTTTATTCTTGCCATTGTTCAGGAACATTTAAGCTGATTTGACAATGTTCAGTCTGCTTCTCAAGTCGTTGAATGATTTATTCTGATTTGCTCTAGTAGTGTGTCCCCTGCCTTTAGATTAAGACATCAATATGGAACATGACCTACATACTTTCTCTTCCTTTCGCATTTCCAGATCTGGTTTTCCATAGACCATCTGAGAGTATTATCAATCTTAAATAGATCAGACACTATAGTAGTTGTCCCTGGGTGCTAGAAGAAACATTTGGGGTTTAGTGCACTGTAATGGCTGTTTGTTTCAAATTGCTCCAGTCACTCGGATGTAATTTAGCATTCTAATAATTTTTCAATTATACTTTCATCTGGATTTTGGAAGAGAAAAGACTGTTCAGCAAAAATATCTGTCATACTAAAAATGTTTATTCTGGTGGTCAAGATGCTAAGGATTGTTTTCATCATCCATTTTCTTGCCTTCAAAACTTTAAAGCTCATCATGTCCCATTTACTGAAAGCCTAAACCTTCATCCAAGTTCAGCTAAATTACTGGTCTTACAACACAAACATTCCTTGCTGATGCTAATCTTGATAGACATAAATCCTTAATGCCAAGAGCCCAGCTGGTGTAATATGATGCATATCCTTTAACCTTTACGATAAAGATATAACCGAAGCGCTACAGTCCCACAACATGTTTGTAATAGAGCAGAGTTCAGGGTTTAATCTGTTAGTGCATGGCTACAGAATTGGAGACATTTTTGAACTGTGTAGCTACCTGGGAGCTCATGTTCTCAACTGAGTGCTTCTGTTCCATGTACCGGAAAACAGCAGCACAGTGTAGCAGGAATAAACACGTCATGGTGAAATTTAAATAGAACTAAAGCTGATCAAGAGTTCTACTGGCACATAAAGAGTAGAGATGAGTGTTATTGAACCTTCTGAGTCTTTTGTGGCCTTCTATGCACTCACTATTTTAAACATGCCCACCTGCACAATATTTCCTTTTTTTGGTCCTGATGGGTGTGGTGCTGATTAAAAGAGGTAAATGCAAAAGCCAAATCCATCAATCTTGGCTTTTTAAACTTCCTAATGTGCTACAGAAGGCCATAGATCTCTCCTACTGAGCAGGATTAAAGAGATTAATTTGTGCCAGCAGTCAATGACAGGCTTGTTAGGAGAAAAATCCAATGATGCTAACCCTCAAAAAAAAAAAAGATGATTATTAACTGCGTTGCTGACTGACTCCTCATTAAAGATTACTTTTACTGTCTTCCATAGTGTTTCCCCTTTGACCTGAGTGGTTTGTGCATTCTTAGGACTTTCACAGATTTTGCCATAAAGAGAGGAAAAGACAAATAGTTCTTCTGCTGAACACCACACATTTTCAAAGAATGCAAATAGTCTGCTTTTCTCAACACAAAAGGAATCAGAAAGTCAGGAGGCAGGCTCATTAGCTCAGTGTCTTTTTAGAGGAGCCACTGCCTCTTGAGCTTGCACTTTCTTCACTACAAGTCACCTCCAACCAACTACATCAACATAGCTTTTGGAGGCACTGATGATAATACACTAGACTGGAAATCCTTGTATAGGCTCACACTGCAGATATTTCATTCAACTTGAGAGTACGAATGCTTGATGCCTTGACCTTTGTCACAACAGTAGTGTGAGCCTAAGAAGGCTTCATGGGTGCCCACTTTTGAGTCAAATACACTAGACTGGAAATCCTTACATGGGCTCACACTGCAGATATTTCATTCAACTTGAGAGTACGAATGCTTGATGCTTGACCTTTGTCACAAGTGGTGTTAGCCTAAGAAGGCTTCTTGAGTGCCCACTTTTAGTCAAATACACTAGACTGGAAATCCTTACATGGGCTCACACTGCAGATATTTCATTCAACTTGAGAGTACGAATGCTTGATGCTTGACCTTTGTCACAAGTGGTGTTAGCCTAAGAAGGCTTCTTGAGTGCCCACTTTTAGTCAAATACACTAGACTGGAAATCCTTACATGGGCTCACACTGCAGATATTTCATTCAACTTGAGAGTACGAATGCTTGATGCCTTGACCTTTGTCCCAACAGTGGTGTAAGCCTAAGAAGGCTTCATGAGTACCCACTTCTGAGTCAAATACACCTGCTCTCCCATCAATCCACAGAGGAAATGTGCCTCTTCCACTTACTTACCAGCATTTTTAAAGATTATGAGCATGATAAAGGAATATGGGCCAGAGCAGAGCCACACAGCTTTTGTCAGTGGGCAACAGCATTCATCATGCTGTTTTCAGTGTGGGACAGTGACACAAAGGAGCTTGGAATCAATACTGCTGACCAATGTGATTGGAGTATTGTTCAACTTTGTTGTAAAACCAGCAGAAGTTATATAGCCCAATGCTTTCCCAGTTTGTGCTATTCTGTTTCTCATTGGTAATTTTTATCTGTCCTTTTCTTCTGATGTTTATCTGCTACTTTGCCCAAGATGTTTTAATTTCTTCTTCAGCCAGCTCCCTCTTACCAGTCGGTGCTGCTGATGCAGTGCTACCAAGACCTGCTTTTCTCATGCTAAGAGATGCCCACTGAAGGGGACCTTTTAACAAGTGAATCGTTCAATTACATGTCCATGGCTCTGCAGCCATCCCACAGGACTGCATTTCAGTAGCAGGCATTTGGGCCAAGAGGCAGGCATGCTACATCTGTGACAGAGGATGTGTTTCCACACTTCCTAGGATGTCCCACTTCCTTGGGATGTGTCCTAGAGCCTAGACTTGGCAGATCTGATCAGCACTCAAGGATACAACCAGAAGCAAAGAGAGCAGAGCTTTCAGATCAGTGAGGTCATGGAGAAAATCCACTCCCTGGGCATCAAGTCAGGCAACAGGATACATGTCAAAATTTCCATGTAATTCATGTACACCAGATATCAGCAACCTTCACTGTGGCCCAGTAATAAAAGTTTTTAAATTTCCTTTCTCAGAAAAAAAGACCCTTCTTTCTCCAAGGTTTTGCACTGACACTTTAGCATCCCAAGCCACACAAATGAGTTTTGCTTCTCTAGAAGTATTTATTTCTTAGACATCAATGGAGAAGAACTAATGGAAAAATGAGAATTTATGGCAGGGGAGATGAGATCAGAATAATTTATATTGCCTCTGCAGGAGACATTCAGTCTTTCTCTGCAATGATAGAAAAGGAGAGCAAGAGAGAAGGAGAGAGCAATGGGTTCCTGTCATGATGAGAGCTGTCCAGGCTGCTCTGACAGCTCAGCCCAGGAAGGACAGAAAATTGGCTGTGGATGCTTTTGTTTAACAAGACACTGTCAGAAGATTTCCAAAGCATCCTGGCAGGGCATAAGTCCTGCTAGACCAGTTCAGCCACTGCCCCTTCTCCAGTTATGAAGTCAGTTAATGATAGGACTAGGGGTAATGGAGCAAAGCTGGAGGTGGGGAGATTCACACTGGATGTGAGGAGGAAGTTCTTCACCATGAGAGAGGTGAGAGCCTGGAATGGGTTGCCCAGGGAAGTGGTTGAGGCACTATCCTTGGAGGTGTTTAAAGCCAGGCTGGATGAGGCTGTGGCCAGCCTGACCTAGGGTAGGCTGTCGCTACCCATGGCAGGGGGCTTGGAACTAGATGATCTTTGTGGTCCCTTCCAACCCAGACTGATTCTATGATTCTAAGTCCAGGAGCTGAGTTGAGCAGCAGACAAAACAATGGTGGGTGTTGGCCCCAGCAAGACTGCCCTAAAGGGTAGGAGTCCAGCACCACAATGACAGGTGTCTAGTGCAGTCCCTTATGTGCCTTGATTCCTTTTTGGGAACATATACATTCCCAAAAGCTGTATGAGGCACAATACTTTGAATTCATTGGCTGAAACTTCTGATGCTTGTGCCTGTTGGCCAGTTTGACCTGCGAAAAATGTAATGGGAGAATGATTTGAAAAGGCTGCCTTTCTATAGCCTTTCTTCAACCTGTCTCCAAGGCTTTCTCCAGCCTTTCTGGTACTGGAATGTTAGGGTGATTCCCTCTGTGAATACCCTCCCCTGGAGGAGTTCCCCTAACAGCAGCTCATTAGCTGGGTCACTGCCTGCAGATAAAGCTATTCACGGCGGCCAGGTGTTTGCAGCTAGCAGCTTACAGTTTTCCTCTCTTTCCCTCTACCTTGGAATATTTTGTATTTTTCCCTCGGGATCATAATCGTGGTTTTTGGAAGTGGCTTTACACAGGACACACACGCAAGAAATCAGCACATCTTGTGAGTAATATTCAGGCCAGTTTTAAACAACCTGGTCAAACATGTTGGGCCACCTCATGACCATACACTGGCACTGCCTGTTGAGTAGTTCGAATTTTCCTGTTTTCCGTGTTTCTATTTTCCAAGTTCTGAGTGTTTAACTATCGATCTCTGTGTTCGTAAGTACATTTTTATGTAAACACTTGCTGTCGACTGAGAATCCAAATTAATTTCACATGATCCAGCAATTTTAAAAATATTAATAAATCATCATTAATATCCACATCAGGAAAATAATATCCATGTTTCATATTTTATATAAATCATAGCACAAAGACAACTGTGGACCAGTCTACCTGGAGCCTTATGTGCAGTGGTGTTAGAGGATAGAAACAAAATTATTTTCAGTTAAGACAAGAGCCAAAATTTTGCTGTTTTGAAAAACTGGTGTCAGCCCAAATGCCCCTTCAGAAAAAGTGCTCTTTCACCTATGACCAGGTGATATGGGAAAAGGGAGATAGAAAATATAGAATGTAGCAATCTATGTAACCATTAACTGTATAAGGCATCATCAATCAGGTGTACACAAAGAAAGATGGTTTAAGCATGAGAAGGCCAAGAAATACTCATGTGGAGAAGAAGAATACTATTCACAAGGTCTTGTAATGACAGGACAAGGGGTAATGGGTTTAAACTGGCGGAGAGGAGATTTAAATGGGATGTTAGGAGGAAGTTCTTCACAGTGTTGGTGGTGAGACACTGGAACATGTTGCTCAGGAAGGTTGTGTCTGCTCCCTCCCTGGAGGTGTTCAAGGCCAGGCTGGATGAGGTCTTGAGCGACCTGTCCTAGTGGGAGGTGTCTCTGCCTATGGTGGGGGGTTGCAACTGGATGATCTTTGAGGTCCCTTCCAACCTAAACCATTCTACAGTTCTGTAAGCCACCAGCATCACTGGAGGAAGGAGTTCTACATAAGTGAAATATGCACTAAAAGCCAGGACCGGCCCAGCAGCAGAATCAGGAATTTGTTGGGTGCTGCATGATTTTGCAGAACAGTCACGAAGAGAAAACCAAAAATGAATTAATAAATATATTGTCACCCCCAGATTGTGTTCTCATCCCTAAATTTTGCTATGAAGTAGTGCCTAGGGACAACCAATTCACATGACTAGCAGAAATATGCTGGGCACATCATTGCAGCTGTGGAATGATTTTCAATATTCGTGTTGGTAGAAACAGAAAAGTGCACAACCTTGGAAACTGTGGCTTGAACTGTATTGTCACAGCACTTTTCAGAAACCCTTTTTTCCCCTTTTTATTGCAATTCTGTGCTCATTGCTATGGTATCCAAGTGCTTGTGAAGGTAATTATAGCACAATGTCATTTAGCACCATGTTCCGAAGTATTTCACTGATACTGTCAAACGGTGTTTCCCACCTCTATCTTGCTCCAAATGCCCCTTACATCAGCAGAAATGGATATCAATCTTTTATGTACTGGCTGAACAATTTTTTCTCCTTGAATTATATTATTTGAGCTACTCTGTTTGCATTAATCAGGTTTCTGCACTCTTTTAGCTTAGCAGATTGTGAAGATGAGGCCAAAATGGAATGTTTTCTCCCTTATTTATTTTTTGTTTGTATGTTATTTTGTTTCTTTGGTTGATTTTTCGTGTGTGTTTTCTTTTGGGTTTGGTTCTTGGGCTTGTTTGTTTATTTGGGTCTGGGTTTTTGTTTGTTTGTTTGCTTTGGATTTTCTAATATTTAGTACTTTATTTCTAAAATGCTTGATGGTCTGCACAGGAAAAAAAAATATTTAGTATCTGCTCTATCAGCTGCATTCAAATATCCTGTATCTTCAATATCTTTCATGCACATCACCAAACTGGTTAACAGACAAATTATTTCTTAAGGGCCCTAGCCCATTTCTGCTGGGATGCAAAAGGAATCTAATAAAGTATTTCTTATTGGGATTAATGGTATATCTTGCAAAACCATATACTAAATCCCTTTCTGTCTGCTGTTTATCAATTTCACTAAAGAAAAAGGCTGCATTTATTTGTTGTGAATTATTTTATTTTGTTGCTATAACAGAAACAGTGGAGATCTTTTTTCCAATTTTTCTCTTGCTATTTCAGCTTTTTTTCTGTAGTGCTACTTGCAGAGATGGGATTGATCCAATGGCAGCTTTCTTTAGAGCAATTTCAATGCTACTGGAAGGATAACTTCTTTTCCTCTGTTTGATAACACTGATCAGCATTGTGCATTATATTCACTAAGCCTTCACAAACTACTGTTGCCTACTATGTCTCCCTTTGCCCTCTGGTTTTGAAAGTAAAATTCCTATTGAAAAGTAAATTTTTAATGTGTCTTTTTTATTTCTTTTTCTTTTTTTTTCCCCCCACCTGGTTCTTTTACTTGTTTAGAGATAACTGTAATAGGAGAAAAACTGAATCTGAGATTTCCATAGAGCTTTTCAGAATATTGTAGAGTCTACTTATTCAAGCACTATCATTGTCAGTAAGTTGAGAAGAAAGGTTAAGATGCAAAAAAAACCCCATGTATATCTCCTGATGTAGGATGATTAAAACCCTCATGAAATAGATGAGATTTCAAAAATGGAATGAAAGTGTGACTTAAAACATTGTGTCTGCATAGCACCTGAATGAACATGTAGCAACAATATAGAGTTCTTTTAAAAATCATTTATAGAATGTTTGGGTCGGGTTTTTTTGTTGGTTTTCTGAAACTGTCCATAGCATTTAGTTTAGACAATGCATTTGTTCAGAATTGTTAGATTCCAACTCTCCAAAGCTCTGTATGTTTTCAAATATGCCATAATGCATCTGCTCCACGTCTCTTGCAGAGAAGCAGTGGTCTATAACATGCAGTTTAAACAATGATTTTTGTTTAGCTGACATTTTGTAGTCATCTGTATGGTCTCGTCTGACCTCCCAGACAATAACCTGCCACTTTTTGCTTCTCACTAGTAGCATGTGGTGTTCTTCCTGCTTAAGCTCTGATCAGAGAATCCACAAACCACTCAGCTGTATGGCTGCTTTTTTGGGGACATGGATACATAGAACGGTGTAGGTTGGAAGACAACTCAGTGATCACCTAGTTCCAACCTCCCTGCTATGGGCAAGGGTACCTTCCATGAGACCAAGTTGCTCAAGGCCTCATGATCTGGGAAAATTGGTGCACACCTCTGTTAACTCTGAAATTTGGTCCTGTCAGTGAAACAACCTCTCATGAATATTAATGGACTGGAAAGAATGCAGAAAGCAAAAGCTTAACATGAAGATGTTTAGATTGGTGAGGCCCTGGAATGGGTTGCAGGTGGTTGGAGACACATTCCTGAAGGTGTTTAAGGCCAGGCGAATGAGGCTCTGTCCAGCCTAATCTAGGGTAGGGTGTCACTGCCCATGGCAGGGGGGTTGGAACTAGATGATACCTGTGGTCCCTTTCAAACCTGTCTGATTCTATGATTCTATAAGATATTGCTTCTAAGAAAAATAATGTGTGGAAAGTCAGCCTCATGATGGTCCAGGTTGGTTTTTGGTGTTTTTATTTTTTTATGTTTTTATTACTTTCCAGATTTTAGATTCACTGCTATTTTCCCAGAGTTTAAATTCTGTTATTTTCAGACCCTATAACTACAACAGGTAGCTTTCTTTATAACCAAGAATGCTCACAGGAACCAGAAGACAAGGAAGCAGAGAGCTCTTCTGAGCAAAAGGAAACTTATAAGGGAAAATAACTAGGAATTTGTATAGACTTGCTAGAAAATTTAATTTTAACTTTTTAACCTTTAGTTATCTCTGTTTTCTCCTTGACTTATGATTGCCATCATTATCTACCAGAGATATTTTTTAAGTTAGTTATTAGATATTTAAGTTTTTATTTAAGAGGTTAGCACTTCAAGCAATTGCATCAATAACATCAATGACATTCTTCTTCAAGCTTGCTAATGAAGCACTGGATACCAGTATCAAGAGTTTTTCACCACTAGATCATCATTAACTTGATTTGATCAAATGCAGAATGACAGAAAAATGTTACCATCCAATTATCTGAGCATAGTGGCCTGTATATAATGAGCTGGTTTCAATCCACTTTGTGTTCACAAGACAAGAAACAATCAATTAATGGAGGATTAATTGGCACCTGCCTTGCTGGTCTTGATAATCTTTAGGATTTCATTTGTAAGCACCTTAGGGGAGGCACTGTTTATTAGTGTGTTTGAAAGATTCCATCATCCTTCTGTGTGTAGTATCTGCCATAAATCTGAAACAACTTACTGTGCTGTACTTAACAGTTGAAAGATAACAGAAGGGCTGATTTTTAACAACTGTCAGACTACTGCCTTTGAAGAAACATATGAAATGTTGCTGTTATCCCTTAATCATTAAAAACTCACAATAAGCCTTCATCCTTTGGTTCAGGCAGATTCTGAGTTTGGCCAAAACAATTCGGCTGTCTGCTGTTACCATGCACAAAAATCTTTTGGAAGCAAACAATCATAGAACCATAGAATGGCTTGGGTTGAAAGAGACCTCCAAAGGTCGTCTAGTCCAAACCGCTCTGAGTAAGAAGGGACATCCTCAACTATATCAGATTGTCCACAGTGCTGCTGAGCCTCACCTTGAATACTTCCAGGGATGGGCCCTCAACCTGTTCCACTGTTCCACCACCCTCATGGTAAAGAACTTTTTCCTCTCATCCAGTAGAAATCAACTCTTCTGTAGTTTGAAACCATTGTTCCTCTTCCTACCACTACAAGCTTTTGCAAACAGTCCCTCTTCATCCTTCTTGTAGGCCCTCTTTGGGTACTGGAAGGTCACTATTAGGTCTCCCTGGAGCCTTCTCTAACAGAGCATGAAGAAGGAAGTAAAATCTCTGCACCTTTTTGTGGTTGAGGGAGGCTCTTGTCTTAGTATGCCTGCAATAACATTAAAAGGAGGGAAGTGAATAAATCTGTGGGCTAAAGAAAATCCCTGTTTCACAGCAACTAATACCAATATGCATTAGCCAAGAAGTACACATGACCAAGTGATGGATTTGAAATTACTAAAATAAATAGGTACCAGAGATCAGAGAAACTAAAAGAAATTAACCTGCTGCAGGCAGAGAAATTTTCTCAGACAACATTTATCTTAATATCTACAATACTATACCTTATTAACCACATCAGCTGAGATACACTTAGTTTTGTTGAGCAGAAGAAGGAAGTATAAGCATTGTTTGATCAATACAAAGAGGTTTTTCTCTAATCAGAAGATCTTATGAAATAAAAGCATATCTGATAAACATCAGCACATGGCTGTGGTTTTGTGGTTCATACACCTGTTGTGAAGGGCAGGGCAATTAATATGGCCAAGTCAGGAATTATAAAAATAGGATTATTTTATTCCCAGAAACCTCCACCTTCAACTATACACAGAATTAATTTTTAATTTATTTACAGGTTTCATTTTGACTGGGAAAAATCTTCAAAAGGTGCTATAAGGAAATCCAGAAAATTAGGGAGTCATAAAATGGAAAAGGCTAAAGTATAAACAGCTTCTTACCCCATTAACAATTTGATTAAGGAGAGAATTAAGGGGAACAACAGCTTGCTTACGACATTGAGGAGAATGATGCTTGTTGTCGAATCCTTGCTGTATTCTTGCTGTGGCTCGATTGTTTCTGGGTATAAATAACATCCAATTGGATGCAAAAGACAAAGTCCAATATTTCAAAAACATGATTACCATGAGACAGAGCTCTGGGGAAATCACTGTCTCCAGCAGCGACATGGGAAAGACAAATTTTTTGATCTCCCAGCCAGGGTAACAGCCACGATAACAACAGGAATTGGCTATTAGAAAGGTGTTCAGAGGAGCCAGGGCCGGGTGCTGCTGGCTGTTCTCTCTAAAAGAGACCCAGGACTTGCTGAGGCTGCAAAAGTTGCATGGCATTGTGCAGGAGTGGGGACTGTCCAGAATCGGGAGAGTGCAAAACCCAAGAGCCGTGCAAAAATAGGATGGTCCCAAAGTGGTGAGCTTTTCCAGGTGGAAATCTTTCCAGGTGGAAATCTTTCCAGGTGGGAACCTTAAAGTGGGAACTTTCAGGCGGGAACAACATTTTCCTTGCCCTATTTATGCCTTTTTCAGACAAGATGTACGTTTGCCAATTTCACATTGGGTGCAAAACTCAGCCAATAACCAGCTCAAATCCCTGAGTGGGCTGTTACATGGGTCCTCACACATGCGAAAGGGACCCTTTGCTGCCCTGCCCCAGCAAACCCACAGGGTAGGGAGGGGTGAAAGGAGTTTTGAGCCATCTTCTTCTCCATGTCACCTGCGGCAGAGGAAGAAGGAAGGAATTTGGGGAGTCCAGGACAACAGTGAGCTGGAGAACAAGTGGACTAATGAGACCCTGGCGGCTGTAGAAATTTGACAGCAGTGACTGAGGGAGGACTAGAAGGGGGAAAAGAAAAAAAAAAAAAAAAGGATAAAAAAGGGAGTGGCTGAATAACAAGGAGTGGGAGGAAAGGAATAGCCGTTTCAACATCAATTTATCACTGCAGGAGTCTTTAATTTTGGAGAGTGAGTAACTGCCAGCTAAAGGAGGAAAGTCAGAGGTGTGGCGAGATAAGGGGTCAGGGCTACCTATCGCAAACCCAGGGTGAAAGAGGTTGGAGGGAAGACTGATTAACTTTGCTGGCAGGCACAGTAGCCAGGGCTGAAGATTTCTCCAAACTCTTTTTCTTTTTGAAATCCATATTTTGCTGATACTTCTAGTGATTAAGGTCACCACACTAGGGCACTTGCTGTTTGCCCTGATGAAAACCCTTCCAAGTTTGACAAATAGCATCTGTGTTTGTTTTAACTCCTTATCAAACAAGACCCAGGAACAATTTTTCCTGCCTCTATGAAAAACCAGCAGAGCAGATACTCTCACAAGATTTCCAGCATTTCTACGCTTTCAGATGTATCAGCAAGATTTTTTTCCAGAGATTTCTTTTCACTACCATAGATTTAACTTTAGAAAGAAGAAAGTGTAAATATGAGGAGGATGTGATTGCAAACAGACATAGAATCATCATAGAATCATAGAATCATAGAATGGTTTACATTGGAAGGGACCTTAAAGATCATCCAGTTCCAACCCCCCGCCATAGGCAGGGACACCTCCCACTAGAACAGGTCACTCAAGGCATCATCCAACCTGGTCTTGCACACCTCCAAGGAGGGAGCAGCCACAACCTCCCTGGGCAAGCCCTTCCAGTGTCTCATCACCCTCACTGGAAAGAACTTCCTTCTAACATCCCATTCAAATCTCCCCTCTGCCAGTTTGAACCCATTACCCTTTATCCTGTCATTACAAGACCTTGTGAATAGTCCCTCCCCAGCCCTCCTATAAGCCCCTTTCAGATATTGGAAGGCTACTATAAGATCTCCTCGAAGCCTTCTCTTCTCCAGGCTGAAAAGCCCCAACTCTCTCAGCCTGTCCTCGTAGCAGAGCTGCTCCAGCCCTCTGATCATCGTTGTGGCCCTCCTCTGGACTCTCTCCAACAGTTCCATGTCTTTCTTGTGTTGGGTGCTTCAGAACTGCACACAGTACTCCAGGTGTGGTCTCACAAGAGCAAAGAGGGAGAATCCCCTCCCTTGCCCTGCTGGTAATGCTTCTCTTAATGCAGCCCAGCACACAGTTGCTGTCTGGGCTGCATGTGCACACTGTCAGCACACGTTGAGCTTGTCATCTACACAGACCCCCAGGTCCCTTTCCTCAGGGCTGCTCTCAGCCATTCACCACCCAGCCTGGATTTGTGCTTGGGATTGCACCAACCCAGGTGCAGGACCTTACACTTGGCCTTGCTGAATTTCATGAGGTTGGCCTGGGCCCACCTCTCCAGCCTGTCCAGGTCCCTCTGGATTGCATCCCATGCTCTTTGTAGGCTTATTAATTTAAACACAATGCCACAACACATCATTTGGAACTGCCTTGTCAATTCCTGGCCTAAAATATGAGTAGAGAAAACTCATATCTATATAAAAAATACTGATTAGATATACCTTGAACAACATCTGTGTACACAATGGTATTTCTGTTTTTATGTCTGCTGCATTAAGAGAAGACCTTATTGTGGCCTTCCGGTATCTGAAGGAAGCCTACAAGAAAGCTGATGAGGGACTTTTTAGGATGTCAGGTAGTGATAGGACTAGGGGCAATGGAGCAAAACCAGAAGTTGGTAGATTCAGATTGGATGTTAGGAAGAAGACTTTCGCCATGAGGGTGGTGAGACACTGGAGCAGGTTGCCCTGGGAGATGATGGAAATCCCACCCCTGGAAATTTTTAAGTTCAGGCTGGATGTGGGTCTGAGCAACCTGATCTAGTGTGAGGTGTCCCTGCCCATGGCAGGGGGGTTGGAGCTAGATGATCCTTGAGGTCCCTCTCAGCTCTGAGAATTCTATGATTCTATTACTGTTGTCCTTTAGAAGAAACAGGAAAGGAAGAGACAGCACAAGACAACAAATGGATTCTTATTCACAGAAAGTAGCGTAAGACAGTTTCAGTTTCTCTTAAGATAATAGAAATCCTATTTTAGGATAGAAGACAGTTGATGTCAGCAGGTGGAGCACCTCCAACTTGTTAAGCGTTGACATTTTGTGAGGACGATTCCGTTACCTTTTTCAAGTCATCTTCTCTCCTGACATCTCCATCAACAGCAGTTTGTTCACAGCCCAGCAGCCCCGAGTAAAGCATGAGTGGTTCTTCAGAAGACCATGGGGAATAGGGGTTAGCCTGAGCACTTCAGGAAGGAATATCTTTTGAAAAGAAAATTGCATCAAATGATTTTGCTGGCAGTATTCATGTTAAAAGCCAGTGGAACACAAATGGCTTTTAAATAAGGACAGGTCTTTGCTCCAGACTACAGGTTCAACTAGATCCACATTCACTGCTTCAGTGATTTTTCTAAGCACCTGGAGAATCTCCAAAAGATATCTCCTGGCAGGGCATGCAAGCTACATTCTCACGTTTGCTCCACAAAGGAAAGCACAGCTACTGAGGAGGAACAGATTTTGCAACCACAGACATACTTGCTCTATTGGTAATGAAAAAATAAAAGGAAGATGTAGGACAGTAGCTTGTCAGTAAGTGTAACTTCTATCTTTTTCTCATGAGCAAAAGAAAAAAATGAGCATTACTATAACCTCACTTGTCTTCGTGTTTCATGTATCCTACTTGTTCAATGCATTAAGAGTGTTTTTTTTCTCACTGTCTGTAGGTCACAAAGCCTAAAGGGAGTTTAGTCCATTACTTAGGATACTGAATAGTACATCCTGATGACAAATATGATCTAAGCTGGTATGGCTGATGCAGCAGAATATTTTAATAAGCAAGATGTTCTGGTTAAAGAATACTGTTAGGAAAGCTGAAGCTTTTACTCTGAAGCCATTTGTAAGTAGGATTCTTGTGAGGGTGAAGAGATTAAAAGTTTCATATTAATATTTGTTACTGAAGATGAATCTTCGCTAGATTGAAGTTCTGATAGGAGGAAATGATAAAGGAGAGGTAAAAGAACTTTTACTACAATGCTTACAGCCATCTGAAAATGATGATCATTGGAATAGCACTGGAAGAAGCTCAAAGATTCTTGAGCTTATGAAACAGTGCTCTTATCTCTGCTCACTAATTTTCCTATGCAATCTTTTCCAATGAAGTCCATCCGAGTTCTCTCAGATCTCTTTTCTGACACTGTAGGCTGTGGCTCTTTTCTTTGAGTAGAGCTCTGCTGAAGCCCTGACCCTGTCATGCTCTGCACTGCATGGTGCCCTTGCCTTGAGATCCATTCCTTTTTCCAGTTCTGCTAGCAAATAAAACATAGAAACATACCAGCCCTACTTCTTATCCTATGTTTTCTGTAACCTTCCTACCATCCATTCTTCCTTTCTTCCTTCCTTCTTCTTATTTTGTGATTTTCATCTGGGATTCTTTGGTCCCTAAAGAAAAGTTTGGACGCACCACAAAACGGCAGATGTACTCACAGCAGCCAAAAAGTTGGCGAGCTGATGCAATTAAATTTTGGCCAGCAATATTCATTGCCACAATTTTGCATTACCTGCACAGACCTCAATGCCCCATTAGCATCTGTAGGGGGTATTTGACAAGCAAAAGTACTCAGACAGCTATTCCCTACCCTCTTTCCTGTTCCTCTAAAAGTGGCTGAAATAGATTTCTCAGCACAGCACCGGTCTCAGACACCCACTCACCATTTATCTTCCCAAGCCATTAATCACAATCATGTGCAATTTAAAGCTGTTCCTGGTCTTTTTCCCTGAAATGAAAGAGTCGCTCTTGTCATGAATATTATTGCTCATGAATCACAGTGATTTCCAGCCACGCCATCAATTATAAACACAGCTAATTGGAGTGCCAATAAGGCTGCCTCTCTTCACAGAGAGGTTCCTGCCATGAATTTTGCTGGCCATGAATCACCATATCGTCAAACAAGACTCCCCTTCACTCCCCTTCCCCTGACCTGAAGCCAAAGCACCAGTGTTGGCTTCCTCAAGTTATCAGGCTAGGCAATGTCATAAATCCACATCTAATCAGCTCACCAAGGAAGATACTGTCTCTTTCTACACCCATACTGCTTGCAAGTCTCTCTGATGGCTGTCATATTAGACTGGCATCATCAGGGAAACTGGCAGAGCTTTCTCCGTGGCTCTGCAGGTCTCATGCCAAGTCAATATTCCTCACACTTTTCAAGGGGAGAGACAGGGATGTGACTGTCTGAAATAGGGGTCTCTTCACTCAGACACACAAAATGTTCTGTCTCAAAGTTATTTGTGAGGACTTCTGGGATGTGTGCTGCTGCACAAATGATAAGTAGCAGTCAAAATCTATCACTTTTGTTTCTGAGCAATAGGACTAATGAGAAATGGGTCTTAATGTTGGACTGTGAGCAAGGAAGAGTGAGACAGAATTTAAATTGTGCCTAGAAAAAAAGAAGAAGAAAATTTATTGCCTCTGCTATCTCTAAAAACAAATACTGTGAGAGAACAGAATTCAGTAATTCTTCTGGATGTGGTGCAAGACAGCTAGAAATGAAGTCCAAATCTGTTTCCTCCTTAGATGGCAAACTATCAGTCTGCAAGAGATGGGGGAAATGCACACTGATGTAAATGCATTCATCATCTCTTACAACATCCACTTGTCACCTACAAAAACACGATTCACAACACAGCAAATTCTGCTTTCACCAGTTGCCTTGACACACCATCAGCCTGTCACTTCCACAACCAAGACTACCAGATAATGCCACTTCCTATCCAGTTCAGTGCCTCTGGTAGTTCCTGTCACCTCCGTCATTTTCAGCTTTGACTTTCAGCCAAACTTGAGCTCTCCATTCATCTATTTCAGGTGCCACTGATTGTTCTAGCCACAAGAACTAGCTATCATCATCTCTATAAACCACCAAACTACATGACCTTCACTCACGACCTCTGGTTTTCACTGAAAAGACTTCTCCTCATGGCTTCCTGGCCATTGATTCCTTCAACTACTCTAAGTACCTTAATCATCCCTTCAGCAGCCTGGAGACGTATACTTCAGCTGCCTAGGATATCTAGTCCTCACAGGTATCAATGGAACTACAAGACACCTCTGCTTTATCTTTTGTAGTAGTACTCATGGTCTACACCATGAGACAGCAGGACCCATGATCTGTGGAAGCCAGGAGATGGTGACTGAGAGCTGCTTTGAGATGCATCTGCCTTAGAGCCATCCCACTAGGGGCTCCCACTGAGGTAGACAACAGTCATCATAGCCTTCTGCAATTTAACTGGAGTAGTAGCTGATACAGGTAGCAGGGCTGCCTTGCTGGGGTCTCCCTGTGTTTAAAAAGGTCATTATGAATCTCTTCCTCTCCTCCAAACCTCATCCAAATACAGTTTATTTCTGATCCCTAGATTCCTACTGCCTATCAACCCAATCATTAGTAAGATAACTGCAACTCCCAATCCTATAAACTAACTGAACATGTAGTCTCATCTAACCACAACAGTTAACAACTTGGAGAATTCTTACTCTCTGTACTACAGACCAGCATGAGAGAGCACAGCACTCTATACTGTCAGGGCCTCATCCTTTGTAATTGCCATTAGCATGGGAAGGAGATTGTGAGAAGAAGATTTGATAGAAAGATTTTTGGAGTCATTTGCTTGAGTGAATGGTGGTAACTAGTTTATGTGAACTCTAAAGCTGATCTGGCAAGGACCACAAGGCAACTTCATGCACTTGTGAAGCACTCTATTCAAACAGAAGCCAAAATGCCAGTATTTCCAGTAAGCCAAACATTAGTGAGCTTGGCAGAATGAGTGAAGACTGACAGTTCTGAACAAATGAACCCTCTAGTCAGCTAAAACCTTTTCTAGTACCTAATTTAACCACTCTATATACCTTCCAAAGTGATTGTGACAGAAAATAGTTCACTTTCCCCAGAGAAGATCACGTGAGGTACTGCAACTAAATCAGAACACAGAATCAGAACTGGCAAGCTGACAATACCTCATGTGACCTTTTCCTCCAATTTTCTTCTGAATATATTTGGAGAGCAGTGAAAGGAAGGAGCCAGCAATGTGCTTTGGTGGCCAAGAAGACCAATGCCATTCTGGGGTGTATTAGAAAGGCTGTGATTAGTAGGTCCAGAGAGGTTCTCCTCCCCCCTCTACTCTTCACTGGTGAGGCCACATCTGGAGTATTGTGTCCAGTTCTGGGCCCTTCAGTTCAAGAAGGACCTCAGGGAACTGCTTGAAAGAGTCCAGCACAGAGACACAAAAATGATTGGGGGATTCTCTCCTTACGAGTTGCTGGGGATAAAATTCAGTTGCATAAACAGTTCTGTCTCCTTCTTTGCCTCTCCTCTGTAAATATGATTTGCATAACCCCCTGTCTGTCCTGAAGTTCTTGCTAGCATAAACTGTCTGGGAGGTAATGTAAGAGAGAAGGAATCACAGAATCACAGAAATATTCAGGTTGGAAAAGACCCACAGGACCACCAAGTCCAACCAATATCTCCTTATGAGGAGAGACTGAGGGAGCTGGGGCTATTTAGTTAGGAGAAGAGGAGACTGAGAGGTGACCTCAGTCATGTTTATAAATGTGCAAAGGGTGAATGCCAAGAGGATGGAGCCAGGCTCTGCTCGGTGATGCCCAGTGACAGGACGAGGGGCAGTGGGTGGAAGTTGAGGTATAGGAGTTTCCATGGCAACATGAGGAAAAGCATTTTCCCTGTGAGGGTGACAGAACACTGGAACAGGCTGCCCAGGGGGATTGTGGAGTCTCCCTCTCTGAAGCTATTCAAAACCCACCTGGATGTATTCCTGTGTGATTTGCTCTGGGTGATCCTGCTCTGTCAGGAGGATTGGACTGGATAATCTTTCAAGGTCACTTCCATCTCCCAATATTCTGTGATTTTGTGAATAACTGTGAGTTTAATAATAATGCATACAATCACAGGTATTTTCTACTTCAAATTTCCCTTAATCAATAAAAATAGTGGAAAAGTAAAAATCCCTTGGAACATTTTAGTATAAGAGGTCTGCAAAAAAAGTCATTATTAGTCTAGGGAAAACCTGAGTCCCATGCCCCAAATATTTTGCATTTAGCAAAAGAAAGACTTCTTGACTCGATCTCAACAAAGGGTGAATAACCTTATATTTAATTTCAAACAGATAAAGCCTGTCAAGATTAGAATAAGATTATTGAATGCCTCCTTTCTCTTTCCTTGAATTGATATAGTACACCACTGACACAGAATCAATGATGTGTGAAAAATGCAGAATGACGAGTCCAATGAAATAAGAGCAGGAGAAATCATGAATGCATCACAGAAAATTCCCAGTACATGCAAATGAGTTGTAAAAGGCAACATGCTTTGGTGCAGGGGTCGTCACCAGTTAGAACCCAGTGGATTATACACCTTTGGTTGGGAAAGATGAAAAGTATTGGACTGTGATGACTTAATTTGGAGCCTGGGAAGGAGAAACACCATGACCTTTCCTCTCACTGATGCTGTTGTTATCAAAGCTAACATTGCCTACATCCCCACTATCCACCCACTGGAAGGCTTTTACAACTGACAATTCATAATAAAGGGCAGATAAAGACCAGTCTTATCATTCAGGGTGCTAGGGTTTAAGGCTTAGTTTAGTTTCTTTGTCTAACTGTAAACAAGGGATGGACTTTCCAGAGAGATTGAATAGGAAAAAAAGAAAGAAAAAAAAAAAAGGTAAAAACCCATAAATAATTTACTATAGGATGCAAAAAGAATAACAAAGATAAATCTATATGATTCCATTCATTTGGTGCTGGGGATAAAATTCAGTTGCATAAACAGTTCTGTCTCCTTCTTTGCCTCTCTCCTCTGTAATTCTGCTTTGCATAACCCCTTGTCTGTCCTGAAGTTCTTGCTTTCACAAACTGTCTGTAATATGAGAGAGAAGGAATCACAGAATCATAGAAACATTCAGGTTGGAAAGACCCTCAGGATCACCAAGTCCAACCAATATCTCTGCTCTACAAGGTTCACCCCTAAATCATATCCCCAGGCACCACATCCAAATGACTTCTAAACACATCCAGGGTTGGTGACTCAACTATCTCCCTAACCTGCCCTTTCTAATGCCTGACCACTCTTGCTGGGAAAAAACATTTCCTAATGTCCAGTGATACCTTGAGGCCATTCAATCTTCTTCTATCACTAATTAGCTGTGTGAAGAGACCAGCAGCAACCTCTCCACAATGTCCTTTCAGGTAGCCACAGAGAGCTCCCTCATAAGTTGCTCCACATAAGATTTACTCTTCAGGCCCTTCCTCAGCTTTGTTGTCCTCCTCTGCACTTGCTCAAGCACCTCCACATCCTTCTTGTAATGAGGTGCCCAAAACTGAACACAATACTTGAGGTATTGTGTTCAAAGAAGGGGAAGGGAAAGAGGCTATTGGAAGAGCATTCGGGTTTGTCCAGAGGGATGATTTATCATAGAATCATAGAATCATAGAATGGTCTAGGTTGGAAGAGACCTCAAAGATCATCCAGTTCCAATACCCTGCCGTAGGCAGGGACATCTCCCACTAGAACAGGTCACTCAAGACCTCATCCAGCCTGGCCTTGAACACCTCCAGGGAGGGAGCAGCCACAATCTCCCTGGGCAAGCCCTTCCAGTGTCTCGCCACCCTCACTGTGAAGAACTTCCTTCTAACATCCCCTTTAAATCTCCCCTCTGCCAATTTGAACCCATTCCCCCTCATCCTGTCATTACAAGACCTTGTGAATAGTCCCTCCCCAGCCTTCCTGTAGGCCCCCCTCAGATACTNTGGTAATGCTTCTCTTGCTGCAGCCCAGCACACAGTTGCTGTCTGGGCTGTGTGTGTACACTGCAGGCTCATGTTGAGCTTCTCATCTACACAGACCCCCAGGTCCCTTTCCTCAGAGCTGCTCTCAGCTATTCACCACCCAGCCTGGATTTGTGCTTGGGATTACACTGACCCAGGTGCAGAACCTTACACTTGGCCTTGTTGAATTTCATGAGGTTGGCCTGGGCCCACCTCTCCAGCCTGTCCAGGTCCCTCTGGATGGATCCCTGCCCTCTAGCAAGTCAACTGTGCCACACAACTTGATGTCATCTGCAAACTTGCTGAGAGTGCACTCAATTCCTCTGTCCAAGTCACTAAAAAAAATGTTAAACAGCACTGGTCCAGGCACTGACCCCTGAGGGACACCACTTGTCACTGGGTCCTTAAGAGGGTCTTTGTGTTGTCTCTATGTTGTAAATCTATGTAAATACTTTACTACATATCCATTGTGTTTTATGCTTTCAGATTTTAGCTTGCTGTAAATATAGAGCTTCATTTTGCTTCCAAACCTTCTGAGCTAATCTGGTGGTTTTATTGTGGGGGTTAATTACACACACATGGGTAAAGAACACCTTGTCCAATCTGCTGGAGTCTGCACAGATGAGTGTTCCTGACTACTTATAATGTATGCATAATTATATAAATTATGACCACCCTCACATAATCTGCTCTGTAGCAAGTGTAACGGACAGATCTGCAGCTTTAAACACAACTAACAAAAATCTTATATCCTGCACTTATTTTTGTTACCATTAAGTTAAAAGTCACTCACCCCTTTGCTCAGCAGTTGTACATACTTTGCAATGGACACAGGTATTTGTCTTTGCTGTGTTTGCTAACTACAAACTGAAATTACTTCCCAGTTACTTTCTGTTTTCGGGGTTTTTTTATTTTTTTCTTTGTACACTTGTGGAAGGCTAATAGGCCTAAAACATGTCCTGGCTTGCCCCAACCTTCTGCTGATGGGGGAAGCAAGGGTGGGAGGAAAATAAAGCCTTGTCCTCTCTCAAAGTGATAAACAGGTGTTTATGCACTTGTGAGTGTCTTGCCCAAATAAGAGTAAGCAATCCCTGGTTTGACCTGATATGGTCAGTTTTGGCAAATGTCATTCTGATTGGTGAACCTCTGTGGCCAAACAAGCCATTACACTCAGGCAAAAAATATAAATAGAGCTAAGTTGCAAGAAGTTGTGCTGCCTCTGCCTCACTGCTCTGCCTCAGTGTGTGCTGCTCTGCTCAGACAACCTGCTCTACCTCACTGCTCTTGACTTGGAGAATGTTTTCTGCTCTGCCTCGTGCTTCAGACTAGCTTAGTCCTGATGTTTTGGGCTTAAACTACCTGGAAATTTAAGTGACTCCATTTACCAGGAGAAGGCATTAAGTGCCTCATGACGTGGTGAGAAATGCCACCCACATTGTGCTCTCTGCACATCTGCAAGAGATCCTGCCTGCACCCCATCAAGCCTCTGTGCCAAGAGGAACCAGGATCAGGTGAGAGATCGTCTGCCTCTTTCCCAGCACCTTTCTAGAGCCTGGGAAGATCTAGAGGCCTCTCAATGGCTATCAAGACACTGAGCAGTTCCTACACTGCCACAGAGGAGCCAGGGACTATCTCTGAATTCTACTCCACCGCTGAAAGTAGAACAGAATTTCCCTAGGGCTCCAGGCTGCCTTTTATTTATAAGTGGGACAGAGCCATTTTGTGGCTAAACCTTTTCAAATTTTCTGATTCTCCTAAATTAATGAATTGCCCAAAAGCATCCTTGTGAAGAACTTCCCAATCAAGTTAGACCCCAAATTTAACTGGTTTGTGTGTAGTTTGTGGGTGGGGCTTTTAGAAATAAAATAAGTACATATTTTGTAATTCCTGCCTCCTTAGTTGCCATAACCAATTCAACTTGTATATTTTATTTACTTTTTCCACCAAATGATGGTGGAAAAATTATGAAAGGTAATTTTGAATTGGGCAGGAAGAAAGATGTTTAAAATTAAAAAAAAAAAAAAAAGAATTTAAAAGTTGTCTGGGTAAATTGATAAATTCAGTCTGGTCACCCCTCATAAGATGTGCTATAACAAAATAAAATCTACCCTCATAAGGAAAGTTTGTATCTCCAGCAGGCCCTGGAACTTTCTGTGTTTCTGACCATTCCAGATAACAATGAAGCCTTGTTGATATTTATTTTTCACTTGTTCTTACTTTCTTCTATTTGTTTTAGTTTATCTTATCTGCCCAGGAAACCCTGGACTATCAAAGTCATTTATCTGCCTCGCATTAAGCAAAGCTGTCTCATTACAGAGCTTTAAGCTTTGCCAGGACCTGAGCTTTTGACTGCACATTTGAATTAGAAGTCCTTTTGTAGGTAAGGGAGCCAGCACGACAGAGCTACGATCCTAGACTACTGCTCCTTGCTAATACTATAAAGTAAATAAACAACAGTGGTATGAGTCACAGCAGAAGAGGCAACTTTTAATTGGAAAAACAAACTTGAATCAAGAACCAATGCACAGAGGACTGAATTTGTTGCTGATGATTCAGATGAATTAGCAGCTTGCTTCCCCTTACAGCAAGAAGTGGCATATAACAGATAAGAGTTGTGTAAAAATAACAAACCTCACTTACTACATGCACCACTGGAGCTTGTTGCAGATGTGCATTTTCAGAAAATTACGTCTCGAGCGCTCCTATTTTTGCTGCTGTTTGTATAATGAGTATTGTGTTCTAATTTATTTTTAATGTGCAACTTACCTCTTACTGCCAGCCACTCTTTGAATGAAATGTTGCTTCACCGTGAGTATTTCTGCATAAATATTTTATAACTGAACTAAATTTAAAAAAAATTCACCTTATAACTACTTGAGTTAAAACTGCTGCAAGAGTGCAAGCAATTCCATTTTGCCTTTCACATTTATTCTTGGTGTTTTGCAAGAAATCTCATGGAGGCAAACTCTCAATTTTATTCCAGTTCACACTAAATGACAAGAAAATAAGTTCATTTTCAACATGAATAGGAATGAAACACAAACGTGCTACTGATAGAGGGCACCTTTGCCATGACTGAAATTACAGAGTAATGGCTTCAGAACTATTCAGGGACCTTATCACTGTCTACAACTACCCGAAAGGAGGTTGTAGCCAGGTGGGGGTTCGCCTCTTCTCCCAGGCAACCAGTGACAGAATGAGAGGACAGTCTCAAGCTGCACCAGGGAAAGTTCAGGCTGGATGTCTGGAAGAAGTTCTTCAGACAAAGCGTGATTGGCATTGGAATGGGCTGCCAGGGAGGTGGTGGAGTCACCATCACTGGAAGTGCTTAGAAAGAGACTGGATGTGGCACTTGGTGCCATGGTTTAGTTGATTAGATGGTGTTGGGTAATAGGTTGGACTTGATGGTCTCAAAGGTCTTTTCCAACCTGAGTAATTCTGTGATTCTGTAAATCTTGTATGAAAACTCATAGCTTTCTACACCATGCACTCTCTGTACTTCCCAACGTCTTTTGAACTTAGAACATCAAGTGAGAAGAAATAAATATGGAAGGGTATTTTTTACAAAACAAGAGGAATTAACAGCATAGAAAAATACAAAGAATCCTATTATCTAATTATCCTCTTCTGAACAGTGTTAGAAATGACCAGAGTGAAATTAAGTCAACTTTCGTGATCAGACTGAATGCTGCATCAACACACTGTGAAACAAGAGTCAGCTTTGTGTCAATAGTGTCTATCTCTAATTGGTTTAAAATAGATTTTTTAAATGTGTGCCACTTACCATCTGCAATCTTGTTATATCAACAAGAGGAAGAAAAAGAGAAAATGATGAAGTACAATGACAGCTGCATAGGTGCTTAGGGGATACACCTATGAGGGCTTATTCCTTGTTTATTTATCTTTATGATGGAGAAAGTCCAAATAAAATGATTTCCAGAAAATTAATATGAGACTAGAGACTCGTAAAAAGTTTCATTACAAGATATAAACAAAACCTGGGGGTACAGGCATGCAAACTGTAATCAGCATAAAAGCAAAAAAAGGTAATTACTTCCACTCACAATTAACCCCAATTGGGACAGTTTGTTGCCACTGATGAATGTGACTCTTTTTCTTCATTTATCATCAGAATTTAAATCCCACAGCTAATGTATTTTATCAGTTTTGCTGCAACGAGTAAATGACTCAAGGTCTAAGTACCAATCTTCTGCAAAGATTAAACAGAGGTGTGATTAAATGGAACCAAAATATATTTGTGTTGCTGCAAACGGTGTAGGATGAGACCATTGTCCTCTTCAGAAGCCAAGGGAGGAATTAGGCTGGTCACAGCTACCACAGGCAAGGTCAACAGCATTTGGTGAAGAACTATAACAAACTCCTGGTATTTTGGTAAATTTGCAAATGCAAAAATCATTTCAATGTAATACATCCACTTACAAAGAAAAGTCAGTAAAAATCACAGAATCATAGAATCATAGAATGGTTTAGGTTGGAAGTGACCTCAAAAATCATCCAGTTCCAACCCCCCACCATAGACAGAGACACCTCCCACTAGAACAGGTCACTCAAGGCATCATCCAACCTGGCCTTGAACACCTACAGGGAGGGAGCAGCCACGACCTCCATGGGCAACCCATTCCACTGTCTCACCACCCTCACTGTGAAGAACTTCCTCCTGACATCCTGTTTAAACCTCTCTTCTGCCAGTTTAGACCCATTACCCCTCATCCTGTCATTATTTGTGAACAGTCCCTCCCCAGCCCTCCTGTAGGCCCCTTCAGATATTGGAAGGCTCCTATAAGGTCTCCTCGAAGCCTTCTCTCCTCCAGGCTGAAGAGCCCCAACTCTCTCAGCCTGTCCTCATAGCAGAGGTGCTCCAGCCCTCTGATCATCTTTGTGGCCCTCCTCTGGACTCTCCCCAACAGTTCCTTCTTATGTCAGGGGCTCCAGAACTGCACACAGTACTCCAGGTATGGTTTCACTGGTGAAGAATACAAAGCTCTCTAATTACAATAGGAAGTCTAACTGGCATGATGAAAGCTTATGGTATAGTTTTGAATGCTACTTAAGATCATGCAGACACACAAACCTTGAAATGGAACAGCTTTGCCTCACTGTCTGCCTCATTAATGAGCACATTGCTCCATCTTTAACAGTAACTGCACCCTCTGCAGGTCTTGGCTGAATCAGGTCTGGCTGTTGTGTGTCTTCCCTGAAATGCCAACACATCTGTCCAGCAAAATGGAAAATAATGTCCTATCTTTAGAATGTGCCTGGCTGTGTAGGTAGGAAATCGATTATACTTCATTTCTCCTAGCTAATGAGTAACATAGGCTTAACCAGGCAGAAGAGAAGGTTTGCTTCTTAAAGAGAGGAAAATCCCTGACAGGAAAACTAGTGTCCTCCCCTAAACTGAACAGGTAAGGATTAATCTCCTTTTCTTCTTGCAGAAAAGCATATTTGCTGTGCATCAGGCCAAGCACATATCATCCTTAAGCTCTACTAATACTAGCATGATCATCGGAGCAGGGATGCCTCAGTTGGCTTGACTTCACTTAAGCTGAAACTATCTTCTCTAACTCTTTCTGAGAATTCCCTTCCTTGCTAAGGGTCATCATCCTCAACTGCTGTGGCTAGTTGATCTTGTTAGGCCCTTTCCACTAGTTGTTTCTGCTAATTGCTTCCTTCCTCTAACTATACTTGGTACCCTTTGTCCCTTATGTCGCTGTGTAATGACACCTGCTTTTTAAAGGCAACTGCAGCAACCTGCAGATCCCTTTGCAGTGTAAACTTCCCCTCTTCATCATCTTCACGAGAAGATAGCAAGCTTAGATTAAGTAACTGCTCAGCTTAGGTCCTGAAGATAGAGTTGAGTTCATCTAGCATCTTGCTACAGAAAAAGTAGTTAATCCAAATATCTAACTTCTTTTAAAATCACAATAGTCCCACATGAAATGCAACTGAAACTTCTTTAACTTAGGCTCTATGTTAATTTTCTTCAGATCCCTTTATCTGGATTGCCTCTCTGTGGAACTTTCCTAGGGTTCCTTTTAATCTTGACTTGAAAAGAAATAAGTAAAATTTCAACAATTAATTTTAAGACGTGGCTCTATATATGGCAGCATTGGCACAGTAAAACAGAGTAACATCTGGTAGTGGTGTTGCAATGTGTGGCCAGTGACAGAAACAATGGGACCTTCATAAAACAGTTTTCCCTGATAAAAAAAATTACAGAGGAAAAAAAATATATGATCTTAGCCCATATTCTGTACCTGCGGGCTTCAGAAATATCCATGGACTGGTGGCAGAATAGTGCTCTAGAAAACAGTTCTCTGGTATCAGAATCATGCTGGCAATTACATGCATAAAAGTAGAATAGAATAGAATAGAATAGAATAGAATAGAATAGAATAGAATAGAATAGAATAGAATAGAATAGAATAGAATAGAATAGAATAGAATAGAACAGGTTGGAAGAGACCTCCATGATCATCCAGACCAACCTATCACCCAACCCTATCCAATCAACTAGACCATGGCACTATTTGATCCATCCAGTCCTTTCTTGAAAACCTCCAGGGATGATGACTCCACAAACAACTTCCCAGGTGCATATCATACCTGGAAAGTCACACAATAACTCAGAAACCTCTTGGAGAAGGGGTGTGCAGCAGCAGTAGATCTTTTCTGACTGGAAAATGTGATAGACTTTATGGATATCCAGAACTTTACCACTCACTGCATTATTGCTCTGTTTAGCTGCAAAAAGTTAGGGGCAGACACTAAGAGAAGTTTCACCACCACAGGTGAATTCTTCCAATATCTCAAATGGGCCTACAGAAAGGCTGGGGAGGGACTATTCACAAGGTCTTGTAATGACAGGATGAGGAGTAATGAGCTTAAACTGGCAGAAGGGAGATTTAAACAGGATGTTAGGAGGAAGTTCTTCACCGTGAGGGTGGTGAGACACTGAAACAGGCTGCCCAGGGAGGCTGTGGCTGCTCCCTCCCTGGTGGCGTTCAAAGTCAGGTTAGATTAGGCCTTGGGCAATCTGTTCTAGTGGGAGGTGTCCCTGCCTATGGAGTGGGCTGGAACTGGATGATCTTTGAGGTCCCTTCCAACCTAAACCATTCTATGATTCTATGGTTGTATCTGGATTGTAGACTAGCCGGAAAGTCCAGAACCCACTGAGTAGGGTTCACACAAATACAGATATCAACAGACTTGAAAGATAAGGCTCATTTGCTGCCTCTGCAGGCTCCCAGAGTTTCTCCTTAGTGAGGAGGAGATTGTGAAATGAGGCTTGCACTTCTGAGGAAAACATAGCCATAGGATTCTTCACTGAGGAAGGCAGAAATTAATTGAACATCTGTAATGCTGTTTGGAACCAGAGGCCTTGGAACAGCATATGATGCTATTAGCACTTAAAATAAATGGCACTTAAAATAAATGGAAGCTTGGACACTATCTAGTTTTGAAGTGCCTACCCTATTCTGTGTATATGAGTTTCTGCTCTGAATTACTTAGTGTTACTAATGTCTCTCTTGTCACTGCAGAGGCTTCTCTAGGTACTGGTTTAGTTGCAGTCATATTGGAAAACTCAGCTCTAGGTCCAGGTCTTCACTCCTCATCAGCCATACCACTGTGTCTGCTGGCTCCATTTTGGCACATCTTTTGGCCCTCTGGGTGATAAAGCCTGAATGTGGAGGAACAGGACATGGATGTTTGAGACAACCCCAGTTGCACTATGGATACAGCAATACTGTGCCAGAGTCCATCTGCCTGGCTGCCCTCAGGTACCTGAGCAGGTAGCTAAGCTATCTACAGCCTTCATGCCTAGCCTCAGGAACGAGATATTCAGTTCTGCAGCACCCTTGCCAACACACAAGCTATACCTGACAGATTTCAAATTCAGATCGCAGACTCAGTTGAACTTCTGCCCTGCAGCTGTCTGAGTGCCCTGGGTACAACTCTGTACTCATAGAGATTGCAGCTGTGACTGGAATAACCCTGTCCTTTTGGGCCCTGAACACAGATGTACACAGGGTGCTCCTAAGCTGGGTGACTCAGAGGAGTCAGGCAGGTGATGGATGGGGTAGCAGGTGTCACGGGAAGTAAAAGCCACCACAGTAGCTCCTGTACCTGGGTCTGTTTCTCCTGAAGTTTGTGCTGCCTGACTGACAAACTTAGAATCATGGAATCAGTCAGGGTTGGAAGGGACTACAAAGATCATCTAGTTCCAACCCCCCTGCCATGGGCAGGGACACCCTACCCTAGATCAGGCTGCCTACAGCCTCATCCAGCCTGGCTGCAAACACTTCCAGGGATGTGTCAAGTAATGATAGGACTAGATGGAATGGAGCAAAACTAGAAGTGGGTAGATTGAGATTGGATATTAGGAAGAAGTTCTTCACCATCAGGGTGGTGAGACACTGGAACAGGTTTCCCAGTGAGGTGGTAGAAGCCCCAACCCTGGAAGTTTTTAAGGCCATGATGGATGTGGCTCCAAGCAACTTGTTCTAGTGTGAGGTGTCCCTGTGCATGGCAGAGGGGTTGGAACTAAATGATCCTTGAGGTCTCTTCCAGTTCTGACAGGTCTATGATTCTATGTTCAGGTTGGTGCCAACAACAACAGTGACTTGCCTTAAATTTACACACATTGCCAGTGTTGGAGGGAATTGTAAACGTTATTTAAATACAGAATATTTAGTCACTAATTAAGTGAAAGTTATTTGGGCAGTTCTGACAGTTCTGAATTTTAATGTGAGTTTCAAAATCTTTTTTCCACTTTTTACTTTCTTAATCATCTGAGTTTTATGCCATGGTATATCTCAGTGAAACACTGTGCAATTTATATAAAGGCAAATAAATTATATCCTCACAAGAAACATGTTTCTTTTATCCTGACTATCCCTCCTCTTCAATTCTAGCTATGTTTATCTCTGCTTTCTAGCAGAGAAAGAAGAATGAAACGTGCTTCACTACTAAGATCTCAAGGAGCACCAATGCACGAAGCACACACAAAAGAAAGTCTGTTCCTTGCCATTGTCTCACTTTCTCATCTCTGGCTAACCTGCACCTTACCTCTGTACATTATCAAATGTTGTCTGTCATGCAACATTCTTTATACCAGAGTTTTCACTCAGAGTTTAAAGCAGTGGAAAGTGATGTTCACCTACCATCCAGAAGAACCCTCCAGTCCTCTCTCAGTACTGTTACCACTGCAGCTTCCTCTGCTGTGCAAAGATTTGCATGGCCACAGGCCTGCCAGGGTGATCTCAGTTGTCGTTAAAGGTAAAGAACTCTCTTAGTGCCAGGATTGATATTGCAGTTAGCTAAGGATGGAAAAGCAAACCACATCCCATCCTTATACTCTTCCCCATTACCAGCCACTTTGCAGGACTCCTTCAGGCATCAGGAGCTCAGCACCCACCACCCAACCCCACAGGCACAATTTTCTTGGCACTTCTTATTCATAAATTCTCTAACTAGGGTTGCATATTCACTGGAGCAAGCAGCAGCACATTTGAGAATAGTTTATTCTTGCTTGTTAAAGCTCTCCAGCTGGAATGATTTCTTAAACTTTGAATAGACTGTGATTTATGTGGCACAGCAC
The DNA here is from genome assembly GCA_013396835.1 of Psilopogon haemacephalus. NCBI lineage: Eukaryota > Metazoa > Chordata > Aves > Piciformes > Megalaimidae > Psilopogon > Psilopogon haemacephalus. The sequence continues at coordinate 69,999 of VWZI01010159.1, forward strand.
CTTCAGACATGCTTTTTAGACCATTAAAACTGATAGCCTTCCTGGTTAGATGAAGCACTTAAAAACATAAAGACAATATCTGTAGCCTATTGTCAATCAAAGCAATTAAAATATCAAACCCACTGCTCAGTGTTTTACAGAGATTCACTTTTACTGGGGTTTTATCATGCCACCAGAACACTGCCTACTAAGTGATGAGGAAGGTGGTGGTTGGGAAAAATAAAAATTGACCAAATGCTAATAAAGGTTATTTGTGGTGTGAGTCTGGTAAAATAAACAACTAATCAACTATAAATATGACAGGCACAGTTCTTCTAAAGGATCAGATCTTGACTTCTGTTGAGCCACAAGTCAGCACTGTGGCACAGAGAACCAGCTTCACACAGGCCTGCAGCATGACATTATGACCAGATAAAAGGTCGCCAGTGCCCTGGATGCTGACACATCATTCAAAAGATTAGTTCACAGCAGAGGCTGCCATCAGTGTTATCAGGAAATCCACCACAGTATCTCCTGTACTTAGATATGTCTTTGAGACTGTGGTGGTTTGGCAGTTAGCTGCACATCCTTCCCCCTCCCCCTCGCCTCCATCCCACTTTGAAATAACTCAGGCTAGGACTCAGTTGGCTGGAAGTTAAGGAATGAAGCTTTATATTTACAGCTTTGCACAATATACAAGCAGATATTTACAATCTATAACAGATATTTACAGATATATACAGTAAAAAGATAATACAGAAACACCAAACCCCTCCCAGAGATCAAGAGGGGTATCTAACCACCCCTACCACATTCCCCCCCTCCCCAATCCTATCTCACCATCTGTTTCATGCAGCAGACAGGCAAAGGTAGATTGGCCAGGGGGATTAACAGTAGGAAAGAAGTTAGTGAAACTATTCAGATTCAGCTAGGGAGAAAGATCCATGCAAAAGCAGCCACAGCCCAAAGCAGTCTGAAACCATCTGACCATCTGACTTATCATTGTTTGAGTTACAACTCTTAAATATTTTTTTTTTCTTTCTTAGTAAAGCTATGAGTGAAGTAGCATCATCAGTGTTTTCCTTTCTCAGCCTATAGTCTAATTTCTCATTTAAATCCTCCAATTAGTTTGAAACAGCACAGAGACTAAAGTTCTTTTCTTTCTAATCTCAGATATAAAGACTTAGAGTTTGAGCTATGAATTTCATTTGCAGTGAAGCTGCTTTCCATTGCAGCGACAGTGCAAATGCTTTCAACTCAGTATGAACTTCCTACACTTGAATGTATATTTATCTTGTCAAAGTTGTAACAAAGCATCCTGCCCACCTGGGTCACTTCATTTTTTCCTGATCAAGTAATAAATTAAATAAGAGTTTTTAATGCCCACTATTTTGCCACCTGAACTTTACTAAAAGAGTTAATCATGATGAAACCAACTAAACCTTATCATAGAATCATTGTATCATAGAATGGTTTAGGTTGGAAGGGACCTCAAAGATCATCCAGTTCCAACCCCCCACCATAGGCAGGGACATCTCCCACTAGAACAGGTCACTCAAGGCCTCATCCAACCTGGGGCCTTGAACACCTCCAGGGACGGAGCAGCCACAACCTCCCTGGTCAATCTCTGCCAGTGTTTCACCACCCTCAGTGGAAAGGACTTCCTCCTAACATCCTGTTTAAATCTCCCCTCTGCCAGTTTAAATTGGTGCCATTACTCCTTGTCCTGTCATTACAAGACCTTGTAAATAGTCCCTCCCTAGCCTCCTGCAGGCCCCCTTCAGATATTGGAAGGCTATTACAAGGTCTCCTCAAAGCCTTCTCTTCTCCAGGCTGAAGAGCCCCAACTCTCATAGCCTGTGCTCATAGCAGAGCTGCTCCAGCCCTCTGATCATCTTTGTGGCCTCCTCTGGACTCACTCCAACAGTTCGATGTTCTTTTTGTGCTGGAGGCTCCAGAACTGCACACAGTACTCCAGGTGGGGTCTGATGAGAGCAGAGTAAAGGGGGAGAATCCCCTCTCTTGCCCTGCTGGCAACACTGCTCTTGATGCAGCCCAGCACACAGTTGCTCTCTGTGATGCGCACGTACACTGCCAGCTCATGTTGGCCTTTTCATCAACTCAGGTAATTTTCCTCAGGCCTTCTTTCAGCCATTCACCCCCCATCCTGGTACTTGGGATTGTTCCCACCTAGGTGCAGGACCTTACACTTGGCCTTGTTGAATTTCATGAATTTGGCCTGGGCCCACCTCTCCAGCCTGTCCAGGTCCCTCTGGATGGATCCCTGCCCTCTGGCAAGTCGACTGTGCCACACAGCTTGATGTCATCTGCAAACTTGCTGAAGATGCACTCGATTCCTCTGTCCATGTCACTGGTCCCAGCACTGACCCCTGAGGGATGCCACTTGTCACTGGTCTCCAGGTGGACATTACGCCCTTGATCACATCTCTCTGCATGTGACCACCCAGCCAATTCCTTATCCGGCGAGTGGTCCACCCATCATGTCCATGTTTTTCCAGCTTGGTGACCATGATGTCACGAGAGACAGAGTCAAACATCTTACTCAGGTCCAGGTAGATGACATCTACCCGGATCCACTGCTGCTGTGACTTCTCTCAACGGAGATCTAATTTCTGGAGTTACTTACACACAAATTCAAAATTCTGCTCTGAAGTCATTTTGGCTGCTCTTATGCATACCGCTGAGTGTGTATATGAGCATCTGCAAGCATACAAGTATTGATCAGTAATGAAATACACACATTTGGGAATACTTCCCATAAATCATATAGATTTGCTTAAGCTCTTGTTTGGGAAAGGCATTACAGTGCTCATTTCACAATATTCTTTCTCCTATTTACACTTCCAGCCATAATGCTTTTATTGGAATAGCAATAAGTGGAATCATTATCAAGACACATAATTTTTTGGAAGGTTATTTAAGTATTGAGAGGTTAATCAGTCCACTACACTTCCAGTAGCATTTTATGCAGTTGTCTCTTAAGAGTGAACGAAATATATGTCAAGTGTTAGGACTGGGCCAGCCAATGAACAAACGATAAATGGTCTCTATTAATCCCCTCTCCTCAATGGGGAAAAGAAAGAGAACAGGGGAGAGAAACTTATGAATTGGAAAAGAAAACTAAAACTCTAATGAAAATAATAATGAAAAATTAAATATAAAACCAATATTAAATCCAACCTCACTGATGGCAGTTAGGCACCACTGACACTCACGTTGTAGGCAGGCATCAGGGAAGTCCCAGACTGGACTCAGTGGAAGGTGGGAACACAATTCAGGATCTGGAGTAATCATAGAATCAGAAAATAGTTTAGGTTGAAAGGGACTTCAAAGATCATCCAGTTCCAATCCCCCCACCATAGGCAGGAATCTGTTCCTGTGTCTCACCACTCTCACTGTAAAGAACTTCCTTTCAACATCCTGTTTAAATCTCCCCTCTTCCACTTTAAACCCATTACCCCTTGTCTTGTCATAACAAGACCTTGTGAATAGTCCTTCCCCAGCCCTGCTGTAGACCCCTTTCAGATACTTCTGAAATAGTGCAACTCCAGTGTCTCAAATGAAATATTCCACAATTTCCAAAAGATTACAAAATTACCAGAATATTAGAAGTTACCTCCAGAGATTACCGAGTCCAACCCCTTTTCCAAAGCAGGATCCCCTAGAGTATTCTGCACAGGATGCATCCAGGCAGGTTTTGAAAGTCTCCAGAGAAGGAGACTCCACAACCCCAATGGGCAGCCTGTTCCAGTGCTCTGTCACCCTCACTGTAAAGAAGTTTCTCCTCATGTTGAGGTGAAACCTTTTATTTTCCAGTTTGTAGCCATTGCTCCTTATTGCTGCAGACCACCGAAAAGAGATTGGCCCCACCCACTTGACACCCACCTCTTAGATATTTATAGACATTGATGAGATCTCCTCTCAGTCTTCTCTTCTCCAGACTAAAATCCCACATTCTTTATTACATGACTACTCTTGAAATTCCAATTTCCATTTAATCACCTGTTTTTTACCTGAGGAGCAGCGTGTAGAAGGTATAAGTTTTTGTATGCCAAATAGTCCAAATTCCCTTTAGTAAGCATAGCAAATTTTATCTTACTGCTTGCATAAAGTGTTTACTAATTTCAAATGCTAATACTAATTTATATAACCTGGAAAGTGTACTTTGCCTACGCTTATTTTGGCTATACTTGGAAGCAATTGTGCAAGAAACCCAAATGCTGCAATTGCAGGATGGAAAATTACTCCATTAGCTTGCATTATTAGGAAATTCTGTAATAAAGCATAGACAATTTAAAATAAAAAATAAAAAATACATGTTAATAGATGCTAGTAGATGTTAAGACATCATCAGGAGCACAGTAACAGTATTAGACCTAAGGGTCTGATACTAAGTTGCAAACAAAAAAAAACAAAAAAACAAAAAAATCACCAAAATATTTAAATTTTTTAGGAACTTCTTTAGTATTTGAAATTACTTAGCAATTTAGAAGCTATTTCTATGAATCGGTCAAATGAAGCATGATGACATTTTTGATATTCCAGGGAGAAAATGAAGGTGTAGGAAGACTGGAGAAAAAAAACAAAAAAAAATCCTTCAGATTCATCCAAGAAGGAAATAAAGTAAGTTAAGAGGTATAAATTCTCTTTAAAACAATTGAAATAGGCAGTTTAGGGTTTCTTTTTGCTTTCTTTTTCACAATGGCCAGCTTTAACTACCGGTTTTGAAAAAAACTTTGAACTTGCTCCTTTTCGAAATTTAATCTGCCACATTGTTCCCCAAAGAACAAGTGGAAGAAAAATAAAACTGTGTTTAAGAACTAATAATATCTGAAAGACTTATAAACAAATGACATGAAGGCCAAAGTGCTCCCATACTCAGCCTATTCACTGTTTCCAGAACAATTTAAAGAAAAATTCCTGTGTGAAATCCATATAATAATCCAAAAGTGTCTATTCTGTAATTTTCAAAGCTTGGAAAAATTTGGGATGAAGGAATGAGACAGATTTATTTTTCTTTCCCCCCCCGGTTTGACCTTGTAAAGGGTCAACCCCTACTGGGGGCAAGGCTGAACCTGACCCCAGGTGGTCCTGACTCCTCCCTAGGGGTGGTGTGATGAATCAAGTCTATTCTTTGGGCTCTTGGGGGCTAACTAAACCAGTACAGGTCTATTTCAAGCCTAGAACTGAAGTAATTGATTTTCCAGATGCTGCAAGCCCCAGCCTTTGTACTGAAGTCACCAGGATTGGGTTTCCTTAAGAAAACTACAGAGATAAAGTCCTGTCCCAGGGGACAGACCTGGTCATCCCAGGACATTGTAATACTGTTACTCTATTCTGCTTTCTGGTATAGAATCATAGAATGGTTTAGGTTGGAAGGGACCTCAAAGATCATCCAGTTCCAATCCCCCGCCATAAGCAGGGACACCTCTCACCAGAATAGGTTACTCAAGGCCTCATCCAACCTGGCCTTGAACACCTCCAGGGAGGAAGCAGACACAACCTCCCTGGGCAACCCCTTCCAGTGTCTCACCACCCTCACTGGAAAGAAATTCCTTCTAACATCCCCTTTAAATCTCACCTCTGCCAGTTTAAAACCATTACTCCTTGTCCTGTCATTACAAGACCTTGTGAATAGTCCCTCCTCAGCTCTCCTGTAGGCCCCCTTCAGATACTGGTAGGCTACTATAAGGTCTCCTCGAAGCCTTCTCTTCTCCAGGCTGAAAGGCCTCAACTCTCTCAGCCTGTCCTCATAGCAGAGGTGCTCCAGCCCTCTGATCATCTTCATGGCCCTCCTCTGGACTGTCTCCAACAGTTCCACATTTTTCTTGTGCTGGGAGCTCCAGAACTGCACACAGTACTCCGGGTAGGGTCTGATGAGAGCAGAGTAAAAGGGGCAGAATCCCCTCCCTTGCCCTGCTGGCCACACTGCTCTTGATGCAGCCCAGCACACAGTTGCTGTCTGGGCCATGTGTGCACACTGTCATATCACAGTTTATAAGGCAGTGCCTGGCTGGTACTGCTCTGCTCTTCTCTTCTCCTGCCTACCTTTCCTCCCTTCACCTGTCTCTCTGGGATGAGCAGCGTCCCTCCTTACCTCATGGTCTGTGTGTGGGAGATGGCTTACAGCAGACAGGGAATTTTGAGCTGCGTCATGCAGACTGCTGAGGCTTTGTAGACCTAGGCTGGGGAGGGTGGTTTTGGCCTATTCTTAGACCTGCTGAGGGTGGAAAGGTTGGAGAATTCTAGGTTTTACTACTTGGCCTAGCTTGTGGATGTGTCCATTCTACCTGATTGGCTTTATCACCTGTACCTAGAATCTCCCTTTCAACTTCCGATCAGTGTGCAGTATCCTCATTCTTACTCTTCAAAAGGAGTCAGTGTCATTTCTGTCCTCCAGTCCCAGGTAGCTCGTGGACCTAAACTGGGACAATCAGTTGCTAAAGTTTTTTTGCTGAGATTCATCCCTTCAGGAATTTTCATTGTTGGCCCTAGTGTAAAAGATCATAGAATCACAGCAGAGATCATTAGCTGCCCATTACTGTCCTGTAAGAGTTATGTATTGCCTCACTAGGAAACAAATAGAAGTTAAATGTATCATTTATACAGTATATATAGAATCATAGAAGGGCTTATGTTGAAAGGGACCTCAAAGATCATCTAGCTCCAACCCCCTGCCACAGACAGGGACACCTCCCACTAGAACAGGTCACTCAAGGCCTCATCCAACCTGGCCTTGAACATCTCCAGGGAGGGAGCAGCCACAACCTCCCTGGGCAACCCCTTCCAGTGTTTCACCACCCTCACTCTGAAGAACATCATCCTAACATCTAGATGATTTACTTAGTGGCACTCTAACATATACAACAAAATACAAAGCTTTTTGTGCTAATGAAAGCAGGGGAAAAGTTCTACTGTGTGATGGTTTGGGAGTTACCCACCCCCTCCCCCACATTTGAATTCACCCAGAATAGGCTCAGTCAGCTGGAATTTAAGGAATGAATCTTTATATGCACAGCTTAGCACAATATACAAGTAGATATTTACAATATATTACAAATATTTACAGCTACATACAGAAATATAGAAGTTAAAAGTAGAACAGAAACACAATGCTCCTCCCAGAAATCAGAGTCCCCAGGAGAGGTTCCCAACCACTCTTCCACCTTCTCTCCACCACCCCACCCCCACTCCACCTTATCCCAGAATTTACATTACATGCAAGGTGAATTGGAAAGATTGGCAAGGGGGCTCAGAAGCAGAATTGATTAGCTGGGTTACACAGATCCATCTAGAAGCCAGGGAGAGAGAGAGACACCAACAGGCAGAGCTCAGACTGTATTATCTATGTTTGTGTCCTTGCCTCTTATATATCTCCGTAACCTACGAGTGAAGTGGACATCACCATTGTTTTCTTTGCACAGCCTATAATCTATTTTTTTCTCATTAAAATATTCCAACTAGCCTCAAAGCAGAGGCTAGTTAAATCAGAGCAAAAGTTTTGAGGAATATGGAAACACAAGGTTGGTGTTGTTGTTGCTGTTGTTGTTGGTAAGCTACTCACCTGTCATCTTAGCTCTCAAAATTTGCATTTGTTTGATCTCATACACAGTATTGCAGAACGAGTTACCACACTACTGTAACTGTCACAGTTTTTATTGTCTCATGGGTTTTGTGCCTTCCAGGTACTTTTGAATCTCTGAATATAAAACAATATAGTTCACCTTTTCTGTATGCTCAAAGAAAGTGGAACAGGGGAACAATTAAGGCTTTCTTTTGTAAGGCTTTCTTAGTTTCTTTTCTGAGAGCACAGTACCTAATTCAGAATTTTTTGCATGAGTGCCCTAATCTCAACTTATGCAAAACAGTTTGGCTTCTATTGCTTTCCGCAAATAGTGTTAGGCTATTTTTCTTATTACTTCTGTTATTATCACAGAATCACAGAAATGGTCAGGTTGGAAAAGACCCTCAGGATCACCAAGTCCAAAAAATAACCCTAGTCTACAAGGTTCAGCCCTAAACCATATCCCAAAGCACCACATCCAAGTGACCTTTAAACACATCCAAGGTTGGTGACTCAAGCACCCCCCTGAGCAGCCCATTCCAATGCCTGACCACTCTTTTAATTCATGGTGTGAAAGTGACAAAAGACAAGCTCATAATCTATCCTAGAGTTATTGTGATGGTTTGGGAATTACCCACCCCCACACACAAGGAATTCACCTGAACTGGACTCAGCTGGCTGGAAGTTAAGGACTGAAGCTTTATGTTCACAGATTAGCACAATATACAAGCAGACATTTACAACACATTACAAATATTTACAGCTATATACAGAAATATACAAGTTAAAAGTAATACAGAAACACAATACCCCTCCCAGAAATCAGAGTGCCTAGGAGGGGCTCCCAGCCACTTTTCCACTCTCCTTGCACCCCCTTCTCTTATCCCAGTAACTGCCTTAAGTGCAAGGTGAGTTGGAAGGATCAGTCAGGAGGTGTTAGAAGCAGAATGATTAGTTGGGTTACACAGCTCCAAGCAGAAGCCAGGGAGAGAGGCAGACATCAACAGACAATGTCAGAGTCCGACTGTCTTATCTGCATTTGTGTCCTTGCTTCTATACATCTCAGCAAATCTATGAGTGAATTAGACATTACTATTGTTTTCTTTTCACAGCCTTTTTT
>VWZI01010159.1:83475-115683 GCA_013396835.1 Psilopogon haemacephalus
CCTTCCTCCCTTCCTCCCTTCCTTCCTTCCTTCCTCCCTTCCTCCCTTCCTCCCTTCCTCCCTTCCTCCCTGCCTTTCTCTCTTCCTTCCTTTCTCTCTTCCTTCCTTTCTCTCTTCCTTCCTTTCTCTCTTCCTTCTTTTCTTTCTTTCTTTCTTTCTTTCTTTCTTTCTTTCTTTCTTTCATGTAAAGTGAGAGTGCCAAGAGGATGGAGCCAGGCTCTGCTCAGTGGTGCCCAGTGACAGGACAAGGGGCAACGGGTGGAAGTTGAGGCATAGGAAGTTTTATGTAGACATGAGGAAAAACGTTTTCACTGTGAGGATGACAGAACACTGGAACAGGCTGCCCAGGGTGGGTTGTGAAGTTTCCCTCTCTGGAGATATTCAAAACACGCCCCGATTTGTTCCTGTGTGATCTACTCTAGGTGATTCTGGTCTGGCAGGGGAGTTGGACTGGATGGTCCTATGAGGCCCCTTCCAGCCCCTGACATTCTGTGATTCACAATGCCACAGTGCTGTTGATTTATGATCTGCTGGGTTCATGAATCACAGTCCCACTGTTCTTGGTATGTTTTGTGTACAAATCTCCATCACCTCCTTTGTGTCACACTGAGTCATCTCAGACCTGGAGTGAACTATACAATTTCTTATATCTGGCTTAGTACTCCTCATTTTCTTTGTCCTCAGTCAGCTTTCACCTGGACCATGTCATGACAGGAGGAATGTAATGGTGGGAAAAACTGGTAGGGATGATGGGAGGGTAGATTGCCTTTTGCAGAAGCAGTACAATCTTATGTGATCTTAAACTATTATATAAAAGCACTGCTGTTATAAACAGCACAAAGTGTCTGGATTAGCCAGCCCTCATCCTTCTGAATATAACAACCAAGCAGTCTAATGGATACACTTTGACATTTCCTCCGGAGAAATAAATTACCTTGTCCAAGGTCCCACAGGATGCCTGTGGAAGAGCTATAAACAGAACAGAAATCTTTTGCACTTTAATGCTTGAGACATACTCAGCAGGAGGCTTAAACTCCTTGTGCCATTTGTAAAACATGTACCACCTCCTATTTCTGTGTCTGGGCTCTCTTTTTTTTTTTTTTTTTTTTTTTTTAAAAATTTTCATCTATGACCAAAGATATTTGTGGTAAGTAATACACCTGGGACGCTCCAATGGACACATCTCCAACAGGCTGCTTTATGAAAGTGCTCTTAGGATAACCCTCATGGTTTTTATAGAATCATAGAATCAGTCAGGGTTGGAAGGGACCACAAGGATCATCTAGTTCCAACCCCCATGCCATGAGCAGGGATACTCTATCGTAGATAAGGCTGGACAGAGCCTCATCCAGCCTGGCCTTAAACACCTCCACGGATGTGGCCCCAACCACCCTCCTGGGCAACCCATTCCAGGCTCTCACCACTCTCATGCTAAACAACTTCCTCCTCACATCCAATCTGAATCTTCCCCACCTCCAGCCTTGCTACATTCCTCCTAGTCTTGTCACTCCCTGATAGCCTAAAAAGTCCCTCACCAGCATTTTTGTAGGCCCCCTTCAGATGCTGGAAGGCCACTATATGTCACCTGGGAGCCTCCTCTTCTCCAGACTGAACAGTCCCAACTCTTTCAGTCTGTCTTCATAGCAGAGGTGCTGCAGCCCTCTGATCACCCTCATGGCCCTTCTCTGGACATGCTTCAGCATGTCCACATCCCTCTTGTAATAGGGGCTCCAGAACTGGAGACAGTACTCCAGCTGGGGTCTCAGCAGGGCAGAGCAGAGGGGGAGAATCACCTCCCTCGACCTGCTGGCCACACTTCTCCTGATGCAGCCCAGGGTCTTGTTAGATCTCTGGGCTGCAAGTGCACACTGCTGACTCATGTTGAGCTTCTCATCCACCAGCACCCCCAAGTCCCTCTCTGCAGGGCTGCTCTCCATCCAGTCACTGTCCAGCCTCTATGTGTTCTTGGGATTGCCTCGACCCAGATTCAGGACCTTGCACTTGGCCTTGTTGAACCTCATGAGGTTGGCTTGTGCCCACCTCTCCAGCCTGTCCAGGTCCCTCTGGATGCTATCTCTGCCCTCCAGCCTGTCTGCTGCACCTCACAGTTGGCGTCATCAGCAAACTTGCTCAGGGTGCACTCAATGCCTTTGTTCATGTCATCCACAAAGATGCTGAACAAGACTGGTCTCAGGACTGATCCATGAGGGACTTCACTTGTCACTGGCCTCCACTTGGACATGGACATATTGACAGCCACTCTTTGGGTGCAACCATCAAGCCAGTTCTTTATCCAACTGCTGGTCCACCCATCAAACCCATGTTTCACCAGCTTGGAGACCAGGATGTGATGCAGGACAATGTCAAAGGCTTTGCTCAGGTCTGACATCATTTTGATGCAGACTTTTTTTTTTTTTTAATTGTTTTAAAGTTGAATGTCATATATGAAACTCATTCACATATTGGGTAGGATGCATTCTTCATGTATAGTAATGAATCACTGGGAGCAAGAGCAGCTGCATATTAATCCTCCAGCACAATAAACCAAGTGCTCGTCAATTCCAGGTGCAACAATTTACAGTATTAATATATAATAGAACTGAGAGTTGATTTTGATTATCAAGGACCTTCTGAATTGCCTAGAAGAATAAGTGGCAACACAACTGAAAATGCATTTTTGAAACCAGCTGACCAAGGACATCCAGATTGCTGAGTAAATTACGTGGCTTCCCAGACTGAAAAGGAATGTTCTATGTGTAATCACCTACTTTACTAAAAATGCACCGTGGCCTTTCTTTTAATCTTGTGCTCAGTGAGTATGGAGCTAAAATGTTTTCCATCTGCTCCTATTTTCCTCAGATAACATCACCAAAGTTTCACAGATGGAGGTGCGGGCATCAGGCAAAAGTTACTTCAGCAAAATGATTAAATCAACCCTTTACCAATAAGTCTGCGAATAAAACAATGGCAGAACAACCACAAATATTATTTTACAGCTTCTTCATTCAGATGGCAGCAGTCACTGTAAGATATAATTATTTTTTCCCCATTGTCCCAGTATGGGGTGACAAACACCCTAGAATTGGTCCAATCCCTGGGCTCTCTCCTCCCCCTACCATCCAAGGTCCAGTAGGGGCTGAGGGGCAGGGGCACCCCACGTGGCCCCAGGTGTCAGGGGTACCTCGGGTGGCGTGGAGCTTTTTGAATCAATTGGCCAGCGAAAGAATGCTGAGTGCCTGTTGGTCAGTCTCACATGCCCCCTTGGGTATTTAAGGGAGGGTACAGCGACCGTTAGGGCTCTTTCTTCTACTCTTCCTCACTCTCCTCGTTCACCGTCATCTCCCGCAGTGGCTGTGAGGAGCCCAGCCACGTGCGCAGCAACAGGCAGCCGGCAGCAGGCAGCGAAGCACGGCAGCTCTGCCAAAGCGGCAAGGCCAATCCCTCTCTCTATCTCTCTCCCTATTTCCCTATTTCAGGCTAAGTCGGTTTTCCCTTCTTCCCCCCACCTCGGGTCCGGGAAGGAGTGTGTTTTTCCCCCCTCGCGTCCTGGGGTATTTTTGTAGGCATGGGCGGGATATATATTTGTATGTAATCTCTCTGTTTCCTGAGTTCTGATTGTTAAAGTGTTGCACCTGGTGTTTGAGCAACACGTGCGTTTATTTCTGCCGACCGGAACCCAAAAGAACCTCGAGGGGGACACTAGGACCCCCTCGTTCCATGGGATATCGAGCCTAATTAAGCTTTATCCTGTTACACCCATCAATACATTTTATAGTGGTTTGGGTTTTTTTTCTCCCTGGATTTTGATTTCCTTTGAAGTGCTTTCTAAGAGTTATGGTATACAGTAAACACACTAAGGCAGAAGACAGTGAACTTGCTGTGAGACATACAGCATCCGAGTGATCATCCGAACAACCTTAACATGAAATATCAAAAGAAGTAAACAATGAATCACTGCTTAACAACAAACACTGCCAGTGGTAAATGCTGAAAGAACAACGGGTCAGGAAAACAATGTCCAAGTCTCTTGAGAATGGTGTGGGTTAGGAGCTTCCCTGTGTCATGTTCTCCCCCCTCCCCTCCTTCCCCACTCCCCTCTCCCCAGTGGAATTTACCAGACTAGCTCAGATGGCTTGGAAGTAAGATGAAGCTCTATTTACAGCAAAGCAACACTTACAAGCATATATACACAATATATTTACAAGTATTTACAATTATATCCAAATTAGAAATAATACAGAAATACAAACTCCTTCCAGGATAAAGAATACTGCCAAGAAGGGACTCAAAGCTACCCTCTCTTCCTCCCTCTGCTTTCCCAGACAGGCAAACAACACATCCAGCAAAGCTTAGGTTGTTATTTGTTAGTGGAGAGATTAGAGCAGAGTGAAGGAGAAGCGGATAGGTCCAGTATCCTAGATCAGAGAGGGACAAATTATTGGCATTTTGGCTTTTTATCATAGGATCATAGAATCATAGAATGGCTTAGGTTGGAAGAGACCTTAAANCAAAGCAACACTTACAAGCGCATATACACAATATATTTCCAAGTATTTACAATTATATCCAAATTAGAAATAATACAGAAATACAAACTCCTTCCAGGATAAAGAATACTGCCAAGAAGGGACTCAAAGCTACCCTCTCTTCCTCCCTCTGCTTTCCCAGACAGGCAAACAACACATCCAGCAAAGCTTAGGTTGTTATTTGTTAGTGGAGAGATTAGAGCAGAGTGAAGGAGAAGCGGATAGGTCCAGTATCCTAAATCAGAGAGGGACAAATTATTGGCATTTTGGCTTTTTATCATAGGATCATAGAATCATAGAATGGCTTAGGTTGGAAGAGACCTTAAAGATCATCCAGGTCCAACCCCCCGCCATAGGCAGGGACACCTCCCACTAGAACAGGTCGCTCAAGACCTCATCCAGCCAGGCCTTGAACACATCCAGGGAGGGAGCAGCCACAACCTTCCTGGGTAACATGTTCCAGTGCCTCACCACCCTCACTGTGAAGAATTTCTTCCTAACATCCCGTTCAAATCTCCCCTCCGCCAATTTGAACCCATTCCCCCTCGTCCTGTCATTATCCCTCTCAGCAAACCAGTGAACGATACAGACTTCGTTATTTTCTCTTCACAACCAATGATCTGTTTTCTCATTAAAATATTACAATTACCCTCCAACCAGCTCAGAGGACAACCAAAGATAGATTTTAAAGTAAAAGAGATTCAAAAGATGTGGAGTGATCTTCAGATGTTCACCTTCAGAATGATGCTAGAGTGCTGAATACTGACAGTGGTTTTGGGATTCTAACATGACTCAACTAACACTGCATACTCTTTCTCTTCTGCTGTGGCTTGACACCTGGAAGAAGACATGGCTGTGCAGGCAGAAGCCAGCATGTTTAGCTGATATGGGGGAAGTGAAGATTTAGATCTCTTCAGAAATGGCTCCTGCCATGTGCATAGCCTAGTGCTAGAATTTGGGGCAAGGAGAGCACACTGGCAACTCTTTCTTTTCTGGTGTGTGTTCTAAAAGAAGAAATAGATTTCCATTTAAAAAAAAAAAATTCCTCTTACTGCTATTCTTGAATTCTATGGATGCAGAAGAGATTTGGATATGTTTCAGGTTGAGAATTAAGACTTCAGTTTCTGGATTAAAAAGTAGATAAAGTATTTTAATACTCTGTCATGTAATTCTATGTCAGAAATGCTCCTGCTGGAAGCTTATGGCACTGGAAAAAAAAAAAAAGTGAGAAGCAGTCTACTCTGTATGAGGTGGTCACAACTTTAGGACTTCCAAATGATTACACCACCTGCTAATCTGAATAGATGGCTGTGAATCTGATGGATCATATGTAGTACCAGATGGTGCCTTGTGCTAGACAACATCTAGATCACACAGAAGCTTGATACCCTGGCAGCTGTAGACAAAATAGAACAGCATTAGTGGTAAAGCTGCAGGTTGTTGTCCTTGTCAGAGCATCCTATGAAGCTGGAGGAGGCTGACTGCTCCTCTGGAGTAGTCAGCACCATTTGTTTGCCTTCATCCTAAAAAAAAAAAGTTATTTTGTTTTGTTTTTTTTTTTTTTGCTGGGAGTTGTTTTGGGTGGGTTTTTATTTTGGTTTTGGGTGGGTTGGGTTTTTTTTGTTTGGTTGGTTTGGTGGTTTTTTGTGTGTGTGGGTTTGGGTTTTTTGTTTGTTTTGGTTTGGGGTTTTTTTTATTTCATTTTGGTTTTTTTTTTTCCTTCCCAGCAGGCAGTAGGAAGTCACCAACCAGATGTCCTACCAAATCCCAGAAAGCAGGCCAGGGTCATGGGACACCAGCCTCCTTGTAACAGTTCAGGCTGGTCTGTGAGCGGTTTGTAGGCTCATGTCCAGGGACACCTCTTCTCTACTCTCTCCTGGTCAGGATCCCAGCCCTGAGTGCTCTGCAGAGGCAGGGCTGGAGTCAAAGGGCCCATGATCATCACTTGTACCCACTTTTATTTGTAAAGCTTCCCCAAGGCTGCCCTGCACCAAATGCAAATGAGCACTGTGCAGCTGCACACTTCTGTCCCTCCATGCTTTGTATGTCTGCTTTAGTGTGACTAATTGGTAAAGAAGGTAGGTAAACAAGCTACATGCCAGCTGAAATTTCCCTTTCATCATGGATATTCCCAGCTGGACAGATGCTACCAAAAGCTGACTGCTTTATGCTGCCTAAGCAAAGTAGTGGAACCGATTCGGTGGAAAGGATATTGCCCTACATATTTGCTGTTTAAATAGCTTTCACATTTAAAAGCAGTCTCTTGATTATTTTTAAAGTGTTCAATGAATGCAAAGTAAGTAATGCAAAAGAAATTCCTTGTTATTAGGGGATTTCAGCGGGCACCAGGGAGAGTGCACGCAGAAAATTCACTTGAAAAAAAGGAGTATGCAAAACCAACGCAAACAATAAAATGCGGTGCCTGCGATTTTCACACTTCACTCTAAGCCATTGTTTGGATAAATAATGGTGCTGCTTAGACAAAATATTGTCTGGTTTAAGTTCAACAAATAGCCACCATAGGAGCTGTGACTGGTAGAGAATTTTATAGAGAATTTTATAGTCATTTTTTTGGTTAAAAAAGAGCACCGGATACAATGCCATGCCTTTATGGGAACATCTGATGTTCAGACTATTAAAAGTGGAGGTCTTTTTATGGTTATCTTTTAACATATATTTTATGTCTCACTTTTATATTCCTTTTTTTTTTTTTTTTTAATGATCAGCTCTTTGGACTATAACTGGCAAATTCCATGTCTGACTCTCTCTTTTTATTGTTATGTTATATAGTTATACTACTAATTATTCAGCAAGTTTGCAACAACTGAGGAGCACCTGAGTGAGAATCTTCCAAAGCACATAACATGAACATTCTCAGTCCCTGGCAATCATTTTTTTATTACTGCTTCTTCTCTTAAGGTGGTGATAATTCAGACCCACCCTCCACAGTTTCTTTGCAAGCACACTGATGCAAAAATTTGAACTTGGATTTATCTGTCGTGTCCTAAAATGATTAAATATCTGCTTTGTAGCAGCCTAAGCACTGGCATCACTTCCAGCACACGATGGAAATTCAACCTGAAAGTGTGCATGAGAAATTTTGCCAGAAAAGCAAAAGAAAGTAATGTGTGAGTTCAACAGCAGTTAGAAATAGAGTTGAAGAGCAAAAAGATGGACCTATAACCAAAATATTTAGATTAAAAGAAAAAAATTTGATTCTAACTTTTGACCTAAAACCTAAACCATTTTCTTTTGAAAGATTACACACAAGGGAAGGGAGGCTACAAGGGAAAATAGACATATATAAGAATAACAAGAGGAAGCATATGTGGGGAAAAGGAGAAAAAAAAATAGGGTTCATACTGGGATATTGAACTTTGTATAATCAAAGGGAAAACTCCAGTATTTTTAACTTTGTCAATAATTACATCTCCTTTTTTTTTGCCAGGGAGGACTTTCCTCAATTCCTCTTTCTCCACAGACCTACTCCACAGGAATCTCTTTGGTCTCCATACTTTCCCCTTCTGCAGGCATGTGGGGCCTGGAAAATAAATCTTATGAAGAGCATCTGAGGGAGCTGGGGATGTTTAGTTTGAAGAAAAGAAGGATGAGGCAAGACCTCCTTGCTGTCTACAACTACCTGAAAGGATGATGGGCACAGGCAGCTGCTGGTCTCTTCTCACAGGTAATTAGTGAGAATGGCCTCAAGCTGAAACTGGGTAGGATTGCACTGGACATTAGGAAATACTTTTTTCCCAGCAAGATTGGTCAGGCATTGGAATGGGCTGCCCAGGGAGGTGGTTGAGTCACCAACCATGTATTTGTTCAAAAGTCATTTGGATGTGGTAGCTGAAGATATGGTTTAAGGGTGAATTTTTAGAGTAGAGATAAAGGTTGGACTTGATAATCCAGGGGGTCTTTTCCAATCTGAATGTTCCTGTGATTCTGTAATTGTGTAATATGCCACCACACCTCATATCTTCACTCTGTTTCCAGCCAAGCCAGCTCTGTTTAGCTGGGAGCTGTGGAGGTGGGATGCAATATATGCCTTTGGTGGCCTGCACCACTTGCTTCTGACACATACCTGCACAGGACACCAGCATCTCCTGGCCACTCCTGTGACCATGTCTGTAACCCTGTCACATCAGCACTGCCCTCCTTACCACAGTCCACCCACCCACAAGAGGTGTCAGACTCATTGTTGCCACCATGACCTCCAGCAGCCCTGAGACAGTAGCATTATCAAACAAGCAAGCACAAATTAGGTTGCACATGAGTGGAGCAAACACACGGACACATGATAGGAGTTAAATACTGCAGCTAATATGGACGGAAGACCTCCTGGTGTGATTCAGCCACTGTTACCCAGTTACTGTGCTCCAACACTGACAGCAGACTGAAAGGAATTCCTTGCCAAGCCATCTCAGGTGCTGCCCTAGAGCTCTCTCATGCCTGTCAGCCCACTTGGAGCCACAGACAACAGCACAGGCAGGATGATTCTCCCCCTTTACTGTGCTCTCGTCAGACCCCACCTGGAGTACTGTGTGCGGTTCTGGAGACCCCAACACAAGGACATCAAACTGTTGGAACAAGTCCAGAGGAAGGACACGAAGATGATCAAGGGCTGGAACACCTCTGCTATGAGGACAGGCTACAAGAGTTGGGGCTCTTCAGCCTGGAGAAGAGAAGGCTTTAAGAAGACCTTGTAGTAACCTTCCAGTATCTGACGGTGGCCTACAGGAGGGCTGGGGAGGGACTATTCACAAGGTGTTGTAATGACAGGATGAGGGGGGAATGGGTTTAAACTGGCAGAGGGGAGATTTAAACTAGATGTTAGAGGGAAGCTTTTTACAGTGAGGGTGGTGAAACACTGGCACAGATTGCCCAGGGAGGTTGTGGCTGCTCCCTCCCTGGAGGTGTTCAAGGCCAGGTTGGATGAAGCCTTGAGCAACCTGTTCTAGTGGGAGGTGTCCCTGCTTATGGTGAGGGATTGGAACTAGATGATGTTTGAGGTCTCTTCCAACCTAAACCATTTTATGATTCTATGATTCTAAAAGGCACTTTCCTTTTCATGATTCACAAGTCACCAACTCATTGCTTAGCCAAGTTTTGGATGCTTGCTTTATCTTCTTCACATCCCAAGTTTAGCTTAGTTCAGTTCTTTATTACCTCTTTGACTTTTTCATTAACATAACTTCATTTTGCAGGTGTTTCCAGGCACATTAAAGCATGAGAATTGGTTCACTGCAATTAAATATGATTACCTACAGCAGTTGAGATGGTAGGTCCTGAAAATATCTTTGCTTGTTTATTTTAAGGGGGTAAATAAAACAATCATAGAATAGTCCACAGTGGAAGTAACCTCAAAAGAAATACCTGGTCTAACCTCCATGGAAGAGAAAGCCTTGATGTGACTATTTAGCATCTTGTCCTCTCACTCCTTTAAAACTTCTACCATGTCCCTGCAGGTGTTGCTCCAATGAATGATTGTTCTCACTGTAAAATATTTCTTCCAGTACAGCTTGTACCCATTGCTCTTTGTCTTATCCGTGTGGTTCCCTGTGATGAGACAACCTCAGTCCTCCTTTCAGATGCTTTTTGAGTACTGGAAAACTATGATGAATTCCTTCCTGAGCCATCTCTTCTGGAGAGCTAAACAACCAAACTTCTTCAGTCTTTACTCACAGGGCAAGTTCTCTAGACCTTTGATCATCTTCATAGTCCTCCTTTGGACCTTCTACTGTCTGTCTGCAACTTTCTTGAACTGTCAGGACATTGAGACTCCAGGTATGGCCTTAAAAATGTTGAGTCTCTGATTCTGCTAGTAATGCCCCTGCAGATACAGCCCATAATCTGATTTACCTTCATTGCTTCAGTAGCTCCTTCCAAATCACAGCACGATCCAAACAGAAATAAGTTTCAGACTCTGTAAAATGAAATTCATAGGTTGTGCAATGGCATAAAAAAAAAAATTATTATACTTATGTTTTAAGTCAGACTCTAGAAAGAATCACCTTCAGAAACAGTCAAGATTCTTGTCCTAAAGACTGGCAGGGTGTCATCCCATTTTTCCATCCTGGTAGAAGCAGACAGAGGATTAACACAAGGAGAAAAACAATCTTAGGTAAAACAGATATGATTCAGAGCTCAAAACAGAGACATGATCAGCTATCTTATGGCACCATGCTGGAAAGGCTGGTAAATAGAAGTATGGTAAACTCTTGTTTAGTGCATGAAGCCTGGGCTTGCAAAAACTGCCGGTTTCCAAGAATTTCTATTTCAGCCTAGTACCTTCCTCAGAATGTCATTTATGCTATACTTATCTTTGCTAGGCTTATGAAATCAAATAAATTCCCTGAAAGAAAATTTTAGGGCATCAAGGCAATCATTATCATTCAGCATCACCTTATGTACATACCTCTTTCATCCCCACTGGAAAGGCTAAATTTTCAGTGGTTGAAATGGTTTGCAAGCACTGACATCCTGTTTACTGTTCAAGTCAGTTCAGATGCAGTGCTGAATTTTAGGATTAAATGTGTCCATTACAGAGGTTGCTGTGGCAACAGCTGTGCTTTAAACTGAAATGTTAGTTTCATTATAGCCTCCCTTTTCATTTTCTGGTTGTAGCCAATAACTATTTCATCAGGCTGAATGTTTGGAATATGCCCAGAAGACTGATTTAATTTAGTTAGTTTACATAGCATCCATCCAAGCATCCCTGAATTCTGTGCTTTGTTTTGAATACAATTCAATGTACTCCTGGCCTGTGCATACCAACGTAAATTTTTACTATACGTATTAGATGCAATGTTTCATGGAGAGTCCAAAATTTAAACTCAGCTTGGTTTATAGACCTCAGTTCAAGCAGAAAGCTCAAAAAACTTTGAGAGAGAAACAAAGCCAAATGTTTCTGAACCAATTTGCCTTCTGACTGTAACACCCTGGCTGTTTCTAAAGGCTCTGAGAAAATCAGAGAGGTAGCTATTGCTTGGAGTTCAGACTCTGCTGATTACCTCTGCATCCCATTTTGCTGCATGAGAATCTCTTTGTATTATTTGCCCTTGTTCCATTAGTGTTTTTCCTTTCCATCCCAAGTCGGTTAAATGCAAACAACTTCATTCAGTCTTCAGCTGCTAAGTCAAGCAGTTCATCCAGGGTGGCTAATCAGAAAATGCAACATTTAGTAAGAGCTTTGTAGCATTCAGAGCTAGCAAAATCCTGATGACGAAAATTGCAGCAACTCCCCCAGACTTTCCAAGGAAAAGCTGGCACAGGCAGTCTCCAGCATGCCTGCAGGATTTGGTTATAACCAGTCCTGTGTATATGTAGCTGTTCCCATCCTCTCGTTCTTCTCTCCTTTTCCCCTCTCTCTCCTACAGAAATGTGCCAAATGCTGCAGCTCACTGGCTGCCAGGAAGGCACAGTTAGTGCAGGCCAGTAAGACCCATCCATTCCAGCTAGATCAACATCCTGAGAGCCCAGAGAGCTTTGTATGTGAGCTCTGCCAGTACATGTGCAGCCAGTACTTGTGTTGCTAACATCTAGGAAAAGGAAGTTCCAACGATGTTCCTTAGCAAGCAATGGTAATGTCAATCATTTTTTGTCGATGAGAAGAACATTAAGAAAAGCAAAGCTGGAGGTGGGGAGATTCAGATTGGATGTGAGGAGGAAGTTGTTCAGCATGAGAGTGGTGAGGCCCTGGAATGGGTTGCCCAGGGAGGTGTTTAAGGCCAGACTGGATGAGGCTCTGTCCGGCCTAATCTAGGATAGGGTGTCCCTGGGCATGGCAGGGGGGTTGGAACTAGATGATCCTTGTGGTCCCTTCCAACTCGATTCTAAATACCCACCCCAGGCTAATCAATTTGTCAATCTCTGTATTAGATCATTAATCATACTCATTCCAAATGCCTTTTATTTCAGAATGAACATTTTGGGGATTTTTAAATGCTCACATTCTGCTGATAAAAACTATTACATTGTGTTTCTTCAAGATGACTGGTTAGAGCAAATCTATTAGTAACTTCTTAATGAAGTGAGAGGGTTCTTTTTAAATATGTCTTAATCTAAGCTGTCCTAATATTTCAGCGTGAGAGGAATTAACTTAGGATCTCTTAGATATGCTTTTTTCATTTAAATAAGATTAAGCCAGTGATCCCAGATTCGTGCATCGACACAAATTTCTAACCAAAAAGGAATTTTCTAATATCAGATTTCAAAATAGTGAGTTTCTGGCTTATTGTTTATATACCTTAGAAGAAACAGAAGCTACCCATTAAAAGGATATACTCACTTTGGTGGTGGTGGGTTTTTGAGGCTTTTTTTTTTTTTTTTTTGGTCAGGAGCTTGTTCACAATGTTCTCACTCTTCCGTTTCCCTCCCTTGAACAATGCTCTAGGCATTGCTGATGCACAGCTCTGGCATTCACAGGCATATTAAAGTTATTTACAAAATTGTTGGAAGCAGAGAGAGTCTGGAGTACATATCCCAGGATATATTGCCATTAGAAGCTCCAGTTATAAAGTAATTTCCTCTGGTTTAATCAGAGCCCTAAAATGTTTCGAGAGGCATTGTATAAACAAAGCAAAACATTAAACAGCATCCTCCCTGTTTCCCTCAGCAAGTGAATAACTCTGTATTTCCCAAGGGACAGAAGCTCCGTAAGACCTCAAAGAAAACGAAGTAAAAGGATTAGAGAATGACCTTGAAAGAATAACTACAATCAGGGTATTGCCACGTAACATATTAACTTCAATTAAAGACGCCTTGAAAACTGTGAAGAGAAAAAAAAAAATAAAGTATATATATATATATATACTTTATATACTTATATATATATATAAGCTTTGTGGTTCACAGCTGAGTACTTACAACCTAAAAAATACTCTCGTATACCATTTTGACTGGTTGAATGGAAATACTATCCCCACAGCCTATTAATTCAGATATCTGATCTGTATTGTGAGAGGGAAAAAAACATTTTGCTTTTTCCTTGCAAGATGGTTTTATCAGATGATAGAAGAAGTGTCAAGGGAAGAAAAGAATACTCTACAGATAAATGGAAAGAACCTTGCAGGAAGCTCATGTGTTTAAAAAGAAAAAAAAATCAGGAAACAGCAAACCCCACACAGGATTCAGATCCGTTCAGTGAATCCAGTGTAACACACACAGTCTCTTACACTGATGCAAAGAGAAGGGGAAAAAAATCAACAAAAATCCTTAGCTCAGGTGTGAGTCAGCAGTTCAATTTTTCATGTAACCAGTAGGGTTGCTAAGCCATTTTTCTCATTAAGGAAATCCTGATTATGTTGCTCTCCTGTGCTTGAGCATAATTCTTGTGTGTTTCAAAAATAGAAGAGAAATGGCCACATGGTGCAGAATAGATGATGTTAATGCAGACCCTTTACTGTCTACATTTTCTCCTTTTCTGTTTCTTTTAATATCTTTCTTCATGTAGTGGCTGTGAATACATTTACAACGGTGAAGGGGAAAAATAAAGGAAAAATATAAATATAAGATAATAAATCATAGAATCATAGAATGGTTTAGGTTGTAAGTGACTTCAAACATCATCCAGTTCCAACACCCTGCCACAGGCAGGGACACCTCCCACTAGAAAAGGTCACTCAAGGCCTCATCCAACCTGGCCTTGCACACCTCCAGGGAGGCAGCAGCCACAACCTCGCTGGGTAACCTGCTGCAGTGTTTCACTACCCTCACCATAAAGAATTTCCTCCTAACATCCCATTTAAATCTCCCTTCTGCCAGTTTAAACCCATTACCATTCATCCTGTCAATACAAGACCTCGCATATAGTCCCTCCCCAGCCCTCCTGTAGGCCCCCTTCAGATATAGGAAGGCTCCTATAAGGTCTCCTCGAAGCCTTCTCTTCTCCAGGCTGAAAAGCCCCAACTCTCTCAGCCTGTCCTCATAGCAGAGCTGCTGCAGCCCTCTGATCATCTTTGTGGCCCTCTTCTGGACTCTCTCCAGCAGTTCCATGTCCTTATTGTGCTGGTGGCTCCAGAACTGCACACAGTATTCCAGGTGGGGTCTCAGGACAGCAGAGTAAATGGGGAGAATCACCTCCCTTGCCCTGCTGGCCTCGCTGCTCTTGATGTGCCTAGGATACGGTTGGCTGTCTGAGCCGCACACGTACACTGTCACCTCATGTTGAGCTTTTCATCATACCCAGACTCCATATGAGGGTCTTTGAGTTTAAGATGCCCCATCTTACATCATTCACTTAGGGACATGGTTTAATGGCCATGGTGGTGTTAGGTTAATGGTTGGCTCATGTTGATCTTAGAGGTCTTTTCCAGCCAAAACAAGTCTACGAATCTGTGATTCCTTCCTATTTTTTTTTTTTTTAATTCCCTGCATTTCTCATTTGTGGCAGAGATAATCTAATTTTTATGTATTAAAAGAAGATGAAGCATCTGTTACAGAGGGTAAACAATCCAGCATCAATAAAACAGGTCAGTGTCAATAAAACAAGCCTCAGCTTCAAGACCACTGATCTCAGCCAGTAGGCTCACCACAGTGCTCAGCAAAGGTCAGTGAGGAAGTTGCAAGATGCATAAAAGACAAACAAGCTAGGATGCAAGAGCAGACCTTTCTGATCACAGGCAACTTTCACTCACAATTGCTACTGCAATTGCTGACAACTATTGTTATCATTATTGCTCATGTCCTCAGAGGTGAGCAGTAGATTTGCTCACATTTATAATTTGTATAATGCAAATATATAAATATATAAGTATATATATCACAGAATGTTAGGGGCTTGAAGGGATCGAAAGATCATTCAGTCCAACCCCCCTGCCAGAGCAGGATCACCTAGAACAGATCACACAGGAATGCATCCAGGCAAGTCTTGAATATCTCCAGAGAGGGAGACTCCACCACCTACCTGGACAGCCTGTTCCAGTGTTCTGTCACCCTGACAATGAAAAAATTCCTATGCCTCAACTACCTCTCATTGTGCCTTGTCCTGTCATTGGACATCAGCAAGCAGAGCCTGACTCCTACCTCTTGGTACTCACCAAGTATGTGNACTTTATTTAATGGTACTTTCTGTTTAGGCACATAGCAAAAAGTGATCTTTTACAGTTCTCCTTGGGAAAAAAAATATTGAGATATGACAATTAGGCTTTTCTCCTTATGAAAAACTGCCAAGTGTCAAATCCAAGATGACCTGGATGTGAACTATAATAGTTCATACCATTTAATACACAGACCTCAATAGTATGAATTTACTTATTGCCTTCCTTAAAGCCAGCTGAAAGGACTCCATCCTGTAATGCTTCTTGTGTGGCTTTATGACAGCCTTAAAGAGAAAAAGCTGACATGCAAACTAAAACCAGCCTCTTTTTCAAAGTGAACAACTCTGAACAGCTTCTTTTGCACATGAGTAGGCACTCAAGAAACAGAAAGAGTAATATGTGTTGCAGTCTCCTGATTCGGACAGCCCTGGAGCACTCAGTTCACTTTTTTATATAATTTAAAGAAAAAATATCTGTGATTCTACTAAGAAAAATCTCACCTCCCTTGCTCTATCTATCCATTCACATCCCTGAAGTCACCAGTGAGCCACATGTTAATTCCCTGCATCATGCAGAGCACCTCACAAAAATGTTTTCTCCCCAGGCAAAATTTCTCCCCATTTCAATATATTTGCACACATACAAGGTCTTTCCTGTGCTGTCATCTTCCCAAAAGCATCTGCTTGGGTACAGTTACTTGCTAAGTATCATAGAGAGACTCCCTGTGAATTCACAAATGGGTTATAGAAAGCACACTAAGTAGTATTTCTTAGCCCAGGAGCTAGGAGTACTCACTAAAAGAGCTTTAAACTAGATTTGAAGGAGGAAGGGCACAGAAAGAGCTGGCTAGAAATAAACCCAAGGACAGCACAGGAGCACCTGAGAACAGCCAGGCAGAAATGGGGATTGTCACTACAAAAAGATGGCAAGACCTTTTGACCAACTGAAATACATCTAAACTAATGTACCCAGCGTGGAGGACACACAGAAGGACGGGGAAGCCACTGTCTACCAGAAGAATCACGATATTATAACCATCACAGAAAGGTGATGGGATGACTGTAAACTCTTCAGAAGAGATACACAAGGAAGAAGAAATGCTGGCATGGTCCTGTATGTCAGGGAATTATTTGTTTGTGTTAAGATTGATGATGTTGAGTTGGTAGAGGTGAACCTCTTAAAGTTCAACAAGGGCTTCTCTTTTACCTAGGCAGGAATAACCCCATGCACTGGTACAGCTAAGGGTTGATCTGATGGAAAGCAGCTCTGTGGAGAAGGACCTGGAAGTCCTGGTGGAGTACGAGTTCACCATGAGCCAGAAATATGCCCTCGAGACCAAGAAGGCAAATGGTATTCCAGGGTGCATTAAGAAGATTGTGGCCAGCAGGTTGAAGGAGTTTCTTCTCCCCCTCTGCTCTGCCCTGGTGAGGCCATGCCTGGAATACTGTGACCAGTTTGGGCTACCCAGTCCAAGAGAGTCAGGGAACTGCTGGAGAGAGTCCAACAAAGAGCCATGAAGATTGTTAGGGAACTGGAGTATCTCTCCTACCAGAAGAGGCTGAGAGACATGGGGCTGAAAAGGGAAAACTGAGAGGGGATGCTATCAATGCAAATAAATATCTAAAGAGTGGAGGTCATGAGGATGGGGCTGGGCTCTTTCCAGTGGTGCCCAGTGATAGGACAAAGGGCAGTGGGTCTAAACTGGAATACAGGAAGCTCCACCTAAACATAAAGAAATTTTTTTACTTTCATGGTGGCAGTGCACTGCAACAGGCTGCTCAGAGAGGTTGTTGAGTCTCCTTCTCTGGAGACTTTCAAAACCTATCTGGATACACTCATGTGCACCCTGATTTAGATGTACCTGTGTTAGAGAGAGGTTGGACTAGATAATTTCCAGAGGTCCCTTTGAACCCCTGCCATTCTATAATTCTGTGATTAACTTCACCCTCTAACAGAGGTAATTAGCCAAGGTGATTAGAAAACACCAACCAGGAAAGCAGCCTTCAGGTCAGCAGATTCCGTGGCTATTTCAGAATCTCTTAGGAAAGTAACATTTTTCATAAATGTATCTTGAAGCCATTTTAAATCCTAGTTCCTGACAGAGTCAAATATNTTTTATTAATGTTTTGAGTGCGAAGATTATGATAGCATTCAAATTAATTTCTGCCTGCCATTGAGGATAATAAAAAGCACTACAGCAATTGTGGAGTACTTGAGGCATTGTCTCTCTGCTCTGTGGTTTGTTTTTTTTTTCACTTCACAGACACTTATGAATTGCCACAGTTATTTCACAGCTTCAGTACCTCACCTCAACAATATCATGGAAGGAATATAATTTCTAACCCTTCTGGTATCATGGTCAGTGTGCACTTAGAGGAAAGAGGGGGGTTGGGAGGATCCTAGATATTCCTTAATATAGTGCTGTAAGGTTAACTTGAGATACAAAAGAGTTTGAGAAGCTATTGGTACATGATAATGCAGCACACCAGTAGGTTATCTTTCTCATCAGAAGTGGGCAAGTGTCAGGCTCTAAGCCAGAAATGCCACAATAAAAAGATTTCTTCTGAAGTTAACCCGGACAACTAGGTCACTACAGCAGTCTTTTGATTAAATTCTCAGCTGTAATAAATGGGCAGGACCTACCTCAATCTACTCTGCCCGATTTTTGGCCTCAGCAGTTGGCCTGACCCTTATTTCTAGATGAAGGTTATATTGTGTAATCACAGAATCACAGAATAATTGAGGCTGGAATAGACCTCTGAGACCATCAAGTCCATCCTATTACCTGACACCACTACATTGACTAGACCATGTCACCAAGTGTCACACCCAATCTTTCCTTAAACACCTCCACCACCTTCCTGGGCAGTCCATTCCAGTGTCTAATTACCCTTTCCATGAGGATGTGCTTCCTAACATCCAACCTAAACCTTCCTTGGTGCAGCTTCAGGCCATGCCCTCTCGTCTTGTCACAGGTTGCTTGGAAGAGCCTGAACCCCACCTTACTACAACTTCCCTTCAGGTAGTTGTGGAGTGTGATAAGGTCCCCCTTGAGTCTCCTCTTCTCCAAACTAAACAAGCCCAGCTCCCTCAGCCTCTTCTCATCAGACTTTCCTTCCAGTCTCTTCACCAGTCTCATTGCTCTCCTCTGGACCCACTCCAGCACTTCAATATATTTCTTGAAGTAATCAAATCTTTTGTATGAGGTAATCCTTTAGCCAAAGGGAATGTATAAATTTCACAGCATACCTCTGCCACAGGCAGAAAACAAATTTGTCTCATAACATCTCAAGTGGAACACCTTGCAGCATATCCGCACTAAGAGCAAGAGGGAGTTCACAGCATGGTAGGGTACATAAAAGGGAGGAGTATAGCTTGGATTAAATTTCTGCACAGAATTCACTTCTGCTAAATGAATGTATTACAGCAGAACAGAAAGAAAGGCTGTTGCCAGTAATGGAACAGATCCGCAGTTAAATCCCATTAACAAGTTCTTTTTTTTTTTTTCGGTCAGTCTTCTGTTAAATTTAGCATAGATGCTTTAAGGTAGCCATTTTCTTTGAAAGTAAGTAAAAAAATCTTNAAGTGTGGTCTTGTGGCCAGAAGGGGCAATGCCATTCTGGGGTGTATTAGAATGGGTGTGGCTAGCAGGTGGAAAAAGGCTCTGCTGCCCCTCTACTCTGCCCTGATGAAGCCACATCTGGAGTACTGTGTCCAATTCTGGGCCCCCAGTTCAGGAGGGACATAGTACTGCTGGAGAGAGTCCAGCACAGAGCCACAAAGATGATTAAGGGAACGGAACATCTCTCTTAGAAGAGACTGAGGGAGCTGGGGCTCTTAAGCTTGGAGGAGACTGAGAGATGACCTCATCGATGTTTATAAATATATAAAGGCTGAGTGCCAGGAGGATGGAGCCAGGCTCTGCTCCATGATGCCTGATGACAGGATAAGGGGCAATGGGTGGAAGTCGAAGCATAAGAAGTTTAATGTAAACATAAAGAGGATTTTTTTCTTTGTGAGGGTGACAGAACACTGTAACAGACTGCCCAGGGGAGTTGTGAAGTCTCCCTCTCTGGAGATAGTCAAAACTTGCATGGATGCATTCCTGTGTGATCTGTTCTAGGTGATCCTGCTCTGGCAGGAGGGTTGGGTTGGATGATCTTTTGAGGTCACTTCCAACTCCTGACATTCTATGATTTACAAACAGGCTAGAATCTAGATGAATAAAACACAATGTATACACACAAAATATATTTACATATATTTACAATTATTTACCATTCAGAAACAACACAAGAACTCCCTTGGACAAAGGGAAAAGTTAAAACAGCTCTCCCCCTCCACCTCCATAAAGGTGAAAGAGAGACAATAGAGAAACCCTGCTGCTGTCTACTTAGCCATAATAAGAATCTCAGCCAAGGTCAGCAAAGTCATGCACAGGCACCAGCAGACAGAGTAAAGAAGAGAAAAACAAGAAAAAACAGTTCGTGCAGCAGACTTTATCCTAACCTGCAAGCAAATGGAATAATATAGACTCATCATTAATGTTCTTTTGTATCCAATCCCCTATTTTATTTACCTTTTTATTCAACTGTGTCCAAAAAGTTCTTATTTCCTGTTTATAATTTAGAACCAGGCTAGTTTTAAACCAGTACTAGTTTTAAACCAGGACAAGGGTTCACAGTAATTATACTGAGGTTCTTATTTGGTGAGAAATAGTTGTGGGAATTTGACAGTTTAGGGCATCAGCTACAAAAGACCTGATGTATCTTGGTGGAAATATGCTTGATCATTTACTCACTGGCCACAAAGATAGAAAAGAAATTTCTGCAGAAACTGTTTGTAGACGACTGGGATGTTGATTTTTTTTTTTCTTAAGAGACCTGGAACTCCACAGCTGTGGAAAAAAAATAATTAAAAAATCATGAAAGTTGGGGAACCTTTTAGCAATGTGCAGAGCCTAGTTGCATTATTTTGAAACAGGTTTTACTTCAGAAACATCAGGAGAGAGATTATTTATATCAGTAAAAGAGTAAGAAGGTAAAAAAACCCCTACAAAATTAAAGAGACAGAAAAATACCTAAAAGCAAACAGTAAATATGATAAAACAATTAAATCTTTCTGCCTATGCCAATTTATAGACCAAGTTGAGGGAATAAGATCTTGTTTGCAATATGGAAAAATGGGCACCCTGAAGCAAAGACAATGGATTTTAGCCAGCTAATTGGAACAAATATTCCCATCCATCATGTTCTGTTTCCGGAGATTTCATTATGAAAAAGGTCTGAAGATAAAAATCTTCATACCACATAACAAATTCAGTTTTGGTAGGTATTGCCTGAGAATAAACCATTTACTTAGCATATGAATGAAGAGCTCAAGAGAACTTTTATTTATTAAAAGCTAAACTAATTTAGTAACATATGACTTTTGCTTCAAAAGCACAGCTCCTTGTACTGGAACAAAGAAGTTGGCAATAAAGGCTTTACACCCTTGTTAGATTATGCTTATAATATAGGCTAATATAGTTAATATATTAATTATATATAGCTTATATAGATTAATATAGTTAATATATATTATGTTACAGTTTTCTAATGGATATTTTCAATAAACATGGGAAAAATCATACTAAGTACTATGAGGAGAATGTAACTCTGGAGACTATTAGTTAATAAATAATTACCAAATTAACTGGTCAGGACACATCTTGAGTACTTTGTCCAGTTATGGTCCCCTCAATTTGAGAGATATTGAGGTATTGGAACGTGTCCAGAGAAGGGCAACAAAGCTGGTGAGGGGCCTGGAGCACAGCTCTGTGAGGAGAGACTGAGGGAGCTGGGGTTGTTGAGCCTGGAGAAGAGGAGACTCAGGGGTGACCTTATTGCTGTCTACAACTACCTATAGGGAGGTTGTAGTCAAGTGGGGGTTGGTCTCTTCTCCCAGGCAACCAACAACAGAACAAGGGGGGACAGTCTCAAGTTGTGCCGGGGGAGGTATAGGCTGGATATTAGGAAGAAGTTCTTCACAGAGAGAGTGATTGGCATTTTAACGGGCTGCCCAGGGAAGTGGTGGAATCACCATCCCTGGAGGTGTTCAGAAAAAGACTGCATGGGGCACTTAGTACCATTGGATAGGGCTGGGTGATAGGTTGGACTGCATGATCTTGGACGTGTCTTCCAACCTGGCTTATTCTATTCTATTATTTCCTGAACATGAACTCCATGTTGCATTTTTGGTTCCCAAAAGACAGATGGTTTTCACCAAAGACTGAAAATTTCGAAGGCAAATGTCTTTTTGATGATGTAATTTTCTCCATATCTCAGATCTGATTATTTCCTACTGGGAAAGACTGAACCATGCTGATTCCCTAAAACACTTTGCTAGAACTGAAGTCATAACAAATATGAAACAATTTTCATATAAAAACAAAGAAAATGGAAAGTTATTCTTCCCCTGTACACTTCAAATACCATGTCCAGTTCTGGGCACCTCAATTTAAGATGTTGAGGTATTCGAACATGCCCATAGAAGGGCACCAAGGCTGGTGAGGGGACTGGAGCACAGCCCTATGAGGAGAGGCTGAGGAAGCTGGGGCTGTTCAGCCTGGAGAAGAGGAGGCTCAGATGAGACCTTATTTCTCTCTACAACTACCAGAAAAGAGGTTGCAGCCAGGTGGGTGTTGGTCTCTTCTCCTAGGCATCCAGTGACAGAACAAGAGGACAGAGTCTTAAGCTGCACAAGGGCAGGTTTAGGATGGATGTCAGGAAGAATTTCTACACTTAAAGAGTGATTTGCATTGGAATAGGCTGCCAAGGAAGGTGGTGGAGTCACTGTCCCTGGAGGCGTCTAAAAGGAGAATGAATGGGGCACTTGGTGCCATGGTTTAGTTAATTAGAAGGGTTAGGGGATAGGTTGGACTCAGTGATCTCAGAGGTCTTTTCCAACGTGGTTAATTTTGTGATTCTATGAAAGGGAACAGGGGCACTCATATCCTCCCTCCTCTTCCACACCATCACAGTCTGATTATCTGAAAGAATAACATACAAAAATTGTCATCAGGGAAGCCACCATGAACAGCTGGTAAGCTAAAAAGCAACCATCATATGAATTATGGGCTCTGGCTGAGTCTCTTCCATCAACCAGCAGTAGCCAAACAACCAAGTAACAGGTACAGAGAGGGGGGAAATCACAATACAGTCTGCTTTTCTGCTTGTTTTTCCTATTAGTGTGCATATGATGGTGGAGTCACTGTCCCTGAAAGTGCTTAGAAAGAGACTGGATATGGCACCTGATGCCATGATTTAGTTGATTAGATGGTGTTGGGCGATAGGTTGGACTTGGTGATCTCAAAGATCTTTTCCATCCCGATGAATTATGTGATTCTGTGATGTGGGAACACTTTTTAAAAATCAGTCTCCTGAAAGAAAACACCAAACACAGGTAAACTTTGTGATGTATTAAGAACATGTTAAATTACAGAAGCAAAAATATCTTGCTTGTCACTAGCTGTTCAGCAGAAAGCTGAACACAAGAACATCTGCTGTCTAGAAACTGGCATCAGTCAGTGAAACTTCAAGATGTGCAAGGACATGAAAATGGGAGAGAAGGCAAATGGGGAACAATCATGGTGGCAACTGGCACTGCTTCATGGCACTGACACTGCACATTTTAGGATAAGAAGCAGCAGTGTGCTGAAGCAGCCAAGCAGATCCATTTTTCTCCATTTGGATAAAGTTCACCCCAACATGGCCACGTGCCCATGAGAAACAGGTGCCAGGACAGAAGGAGATAAAGGACAACAAGTCTGATGATTTTGCATGCAGACAACCTGAAGCAGGCAAGAAGCACAATAAATTAGAAGAGAAACACCCTGGGACAAAACAACAGCAGGTCTCGGGTGTCAGCACATCTCAGTAATGACTTTTGGCCTTGGCAATGGAACAGGCTGCCCTGGCAGTCACCATCCCTGGAGGTCTTCAAGAGTCATGTGGACATGGCACTTTGGAACATGGTTTAATGGCCATGGTGAGGTTAGTTTGGACTTGATGATCTTGGAGGTTTTTTCCAACCCAAACAATTCTGATTCTATTGATGTCTCAAGCCAATCACAGTGTCACCTACTGCTTCTTTCATTTTGCTTCACAATATCTGGGAATACCAGTTCCAGTCAACATTACTATTACTGTTATGTAGGCATGGCTGGAAAAAAGATGTGTGCACAGCAGGTGACAACAATTCTTGTGCCAAGTTGAAGTCAGACACCAAAACCATGAAACAGACACCATGCTTTGGAATGATTTTCGTGTAACATCTGGATCAGTTCAAGTCCACGTCAACACCAAAACCATGATAGCCCAACTTCCAAAACTAACTACTGATTCTTCAAGTTCTGTAATATTTCCAAGCTCTTCTACCAACAGCAGCCAACGGCAACTGTCTGAAAAAAACAGATGCAGTGGTTTGGGGAAAGTGAAACTGAAACGTCTTTTGATACTGAATAATGTAAATTGACATGTTATAATTTAAGCAGTTCAGTGCTATGACAGGAGTCTAATAGAAGGAAGGAGAAAATTGTTCTCTTTTATTTCACCCTCGGTAGGTGGTTTATCAGTCTCATTCTTGTTTTGTGTCCCTAATGACCCAAGCAGGGCAGGTGAACAAAAGAGTGAAGTTATCTGCAGCAGATGGAAGTTGGCTTGTAGGATGTTTTCAGGCCTAAGTGAATTATTTATCAGTTAATCAGCACAGCTCTTCTATGAGAAGGAGTCGTGCAGCATGTACAATGTGTGCTGGCTTATTTTTACATCCAGGGAAAAAAAAAAAAAAATCTGATCAAGATAAACAAGTGAAAAACAAAATAACTGCTTATCTCCAAAGTTATAAATAACAGCTGCAAATGAACATCTCCTGGCAATGTTCCTTCAAGATATTTTAAATGCCTTACACTAACTCTCCCATTTAATCTGAAATGTACTGCAGTTAGGAATGCAAAAGGGTTAATAATATTAGCTCCTCTTAAGTTTCCTAATGTTCTATTTTTTCGTTCTGCATAACGGTAGGACACGGTAGGAATATCTCATGTAGTATTTACTGTACTGTAGAAACAGTGTGGATAATACCAAAATAAAAGTTACTTTTAATTTTGCTTTCATTTCCCCATAACCCTGAGACTGTTTGAACACAGGGCATCATAGAAGGACACAGATATTCTGACACAAGTCATTTCTTTTCTGTTGTAACATTGAGTGTCTCATTGTTAAGAATCAGGGAGGCTTTTAACCATGGATCATGCATACCTGTATCTTCTCTAACCAGGTAAAATTATGCCCTATATACTCAGATAGAAATCCTGGCCTTCCAGGCCTGGAATTAATATGATATTTCCTTTAAAATGGGCAATGCTTCTTCTGTGACAGCTTTTGCTTCAAGAACAAAGTAAAAAAGCTCAGGGCACTGGCTCTGTATTTTTCAATTGTATGACAAAAAGTACGGGACAGTTAAATGCAAAATCACAAAGCCTTTCATGCTACAGAATGGCAGGTGAGGAACTTGCCTACACTCAGACTGCTTCATGCTTTGCTAGCCTGTTTCCCTGGGTCAGGTAGCCCAGCAATAACTAGGTGCAGCTAAGTAGGCAAGCCCACTTCTGCTGACTTACCCAGCAGAATTCATCCAGTAGCCATACGTAGGAATGTTTACTGAAAGGATCCCAAAGTGGTTTGAAATCCTGATTAACAAATAAACAATCCTGTGCTTTAAGGCTGAAGGGCCAACTTCTCTCTCTCAACTGTGATGGTGAGTGTACCTGGTACTGCCACCACAGCCATGACTGTGGCTAACCAACACTGCTCCTGTGTCTCCTGTGTGCCCCGGTAACATGAAGCTTGCAAGGTACCAGGTGCTAAATACACTTGGAAAAAAATAGAAGTGTTAAATCAGGCAGTAATAAATCTCACGTTGTCAGGATGAGGACTATTACTGTATTCAACCAACTCATTTAAATTTGCCTTGGGTTTATCAAGTGTTGTGATTGTAATGTATGTGAGTGTGCTGGTTTGAGCTAATTGGAGAATTTGAGTGAGAAATTAGACTATTGGCTGAGAAAGTAAAACACAGTATGTCACTTCACCAGAGTTTTACTGAGAAAGGGAAAAAAAAAATGTTTTTAAGGATTGTACCTGAAACATTAGATATCAGATGGTTTCTGACTGCTCTGGCTGCTGCAGCACTTTGCATAGTCTCTTTTGTCTCTCTGCCTTGGCAGCTAATGCTCAGTAATTCTACTAACTACTTTCCCGATACTAATTCCCTCTGGCCGATCTACTTCATCTTATCTTCAGTATCAACAGGTGGTGAGATAAGATTGGGGAAAGGGGGAAAGGTGGTAGGGGGTGGTTGGTTACCCCTCTTGGGGATTTTGGTCTCTGGGAGGGCTGTGGTGTTTCTGTATTACCTTTTCACTGTATATATTTGTAAATATCTGTTATACATTGTAAATGTCTGCTTGTATATTGTGCATTGCTGTAAATACAAAGCTTCATTTATCAATTTCCAGTGTTCTGAGTCCTAGCCAGGGTTTATTTCAAAAGTGGGGGGGCAGGTAACCGCAAAAACCACTACAGTGCTAAATACACTTGGAAAAAAATAGAAGTGTTAAGTCAGGCAGTAATAAATCTCATGTTGTCAGGATGAGGACTATTACTGTATTCAACCAACTCATTTAAATTTACCTTGGGTATATCAAGGGTTGTGATTGTAATGTATGTGAGCCTTTGGTTTTAGGGGCTTGCTTGGTTGATTGTTTTGTTTTTTGGGTTTTTTTGAGTTTTTTTCTGTGTGGGTATTGTTTGTTTTGGAGGGGTCTTTTTGTTTGGATTTTTGGAGGTAGGTTGTTTGGTTATTTTTGGGGGTTTTTTTGTTTGGTTGGGTTTTTTTGGGTTTAATTTTGCTTTAGTTTGGTTTTTTTACCATGCTCAGTAATCCAAGATCAGAAATTATGCAGACAGGAGCAAGAAACTTCCAGCAGTGTTTCTGACCATACACTGTGATACCAAATTGACCATTTAACCAGCACAGACAGATGTAAAACTCACCCAAGAGAGACAGATGACAGCTGATGTCAGCAAGAGTCTGATATTTTGTTCTTCCACCTAGCCTCTGACACCAGCTTCAGACATGCAAAACAAGCTCCTGTTCATAAAGAACAAAATGACAAAGAGAAAAATGTAGCATAGGGAGGTGCCCGCATCCTTTACCACCATTCAAAACAGCACTTCCTTGAGATAGGTTATACAAACATATAGGAAACAAACACAACTCTTTCCTGAAATGCTTATGACCTAAAAAAAAAGCCAAGACAAAGAGACAATAAAAAGATGAAGAAAGAGGTGAAGTCATTCACACAAGGAAGTAGTAACAGTGTTGTTCAAAACATATTTTAAGCTTGCTGATTTTATTTTAGACCTAAGGAAACACATGGCCTTAATTTACCCCTCTTAATAAAATCTCCCATGGAAACCTTGCCCTTACTAACTGACTAAAACAATCCAGTAAAATCAGGCAGGGATCAAAAACTTTTCTGGCTTACAGTTTAACATCATATACGTAGTTTCCCACATTAATCATGTGTCTGGACCTTGGAGAGATACCACCAGGAGATGAATTTATACTGGGAGCTGGATATCTTTTTCTATCAAAACTAACTGCTCAGGACCTGGGTGTAGGGGAGGGGGCAAGTGTTAGTATCTGAATTATAGTGAATTATATGCCTAAAGCTACACAAAATAGAAGAATTCAACTACAGACATAAAAAAAAAAAAAAAAAAAAAAGNAAAAAAAAAAAAAAAAAAAAAAAAAAAAAAGCAAAGCTAAGCTAAGCTCTATGTAAGAAACAAATACCCAAAGGGGGCATACAGTTATATAAACCATGAACCTCTGTGTGATTTATCAGATACAGTGAGTTTGATTTAAGCTTGTTGTTCAAACACATTTCAACCCCAAAGTTATTGCAGCTTCATTATGAGAGGTGGCTACAGAATACAGTTGGTCAGCCTAGAGAAGAGAAGACTCCAGGGGGACTTTATAGCTGCCTTCCAGTACCTGAAGGGATCCTATAGGAAGGCTGGAGAGGGACTTTTCAGAAGGGTATCTAGCAATAGGAAAAGGGGGAATGGTTTTCAATTGAGGGAGAGTAGTTTCAGAGTAGATTCTAGGAAGAAGTTCTTTAGTAAGAAAGCAGTGACACTCTGGAATAGGTTGCCCAGGTAGGTTGTGGATGCATGTTTCCAGGGGATGTTCAAGGCTAGATTGGATGAGCCTGTGAGCAGTTGAGTATTATTGCCCAAGTGGTTGTGGTTGCATGTTTGCTGGGGATGTTCAAGGCTAGATTGGATGAGCCTGTGAGCAGATGAGTCTGGTAGAGACGTGTCCCTGCCTATGGTGGGGAGGTTGGAGTAGATGATCATTGAAGCACCTACTAACCTGAGTCATTCTATGATTCTATGTTTAAAAGTAGGCAGCAAGTCTATGCTTTCAGCACAGGCCTTTTCTCCCTTCTCTAGCACATGGTGGTCCCCTGGCTTACTGCAGTGACAGAGATTGTGTAAGTACGCTTTAAACAGTCTGGGCATTTGTTGGCATTTTAACCACAGCAGTACAGACGTCAGCATGAGCTAATCTTCTTAGCTTTTACCTTCATTCTCAGGTAGGTTTTACAGATGTGTTCCTTCATCTAGCAGTCCAGAGGCAGCAGCAGCAGTGAAACTAGTTTAAAGCTAGGTTAGCTATAAAGAGGCAACTTGAGAAAGCTTGACTGCAAAAGGTGTTCAGCAAAGTACTGTGGAAATCAGACCTTTCAGGAGCTCTAAATCAGCTCTCAAAAACCTGTAATGGGGGGAAAAAGAAGGGAAGGGAAGGGAAGGGAAGGGAAGGGAAGGGAAGGGAAGGGAAGGGATACACACACAAAAAATCCCTAAACAAACAATACAAAAGCAAAACCCAAAAAACCAAGTAAGACTCCAACAGACAAGAGAAGCATACAGGGAAACTGCTAGTGGGATTTTGTGGAATTAATTTAAAGCACAACAGTCCCAAACCCCCAAACTCTCATGCAGTACAACAATAAACTAAGAGTTGAATCATGGAGACTGTATCTGTGTCATACTAGAGTAAATGCAAGGATTAACCCAGCAAATCAATAGCTCTAAGGGTTACTCTGCACTGCCTAAAGAAAAATGAGAACAGGGAGGAAGTGGTACATTTACTCTTAAGTAGAGCTGGGGGATAGAGCCTGTGAGGCAGGTCTTCTCTAAGTAAGAGATCATTAAGCCTTGCAAGGTGAAATACGAGACTAATGATCAGTGAATTTTGCAAACATAGCTGGATAAATTCAATGTAAGGCAATCGTGGTGAAAAGAGGATTCCCAGAGAAAACAGTTTCCAGAGGTGATTTTTTGCTGCTGGTTCTTAAATACAGGAGAACCAGCACACATCATAGAGAGGGGGGAAAGGCTTGTTAAGTGACAACAAGTACCACTGGCTCAGAAGATTACGCTGTGTTGATAAGTTGTATATTATGTTTTGTTTTATGAGCCAGCTTAAAAGAGCCTTTGCACAAAATGCATCAGGATCTACACTGGATTAGGATTGATTCATCTACCGGCCACAGCAGAGCAGGAGAAAGGAATGAATCAGACAAGTGGAGGACCACACAACCAGAATTACATTTTACAATACTATTTTGTACCTGTAGAGTACTCCAACTTGCAGGCAATGCCAGGATTAGATTTCAATTGATTTCCACATGCTCACATGCTGACATGCCACTTAGCTACT
The DNA here is from genome assembly GCA_013396835.1 of Psilopogon haemacephalus. Lineage (NCBI taxonomy): Eukaryota > Metazoa > Chordata > Aves > Piciformes > Megalaimidae > Psilopogon > Psilopogon haemacephalus. The sequence goes on from VWZI01010159.1 coordinate 112,877, forward strand.
GAGGACACCAGACTGCACTACACCAGACATATTCCCCTATGTGAGATTTGTAGCACTTCAAATTGAGTGAACTGGACTGCATAGAAAACTTAATGAGAAGTCATTGGAAATCAGCCCATAAACTGGGAGAGTTGAATATCAAAGATGGTATTTTTCAGGATCATTCACTATGAGATACTGCTTTACCACAAATCATATTTCTAGCATTAGTAGGGAACAAATATTCAGTAGGGACAAATAACTCACTTTGTCCGACAAGCCACAGGAAACTTACATCATAATTCTGTGATACACTTCTACGTTCTCTCCTAAATCCCATTAAGTAAATAGGTTTTTACAGAATGACTGGAAGAGCACAATATTCATCTGCATGCAAGAAAATAATCAATTTTTATAAGAGGGAAGCAGAAGACAGCTCCTCTTTGAAAACAACCGCTAGGTCTAAAGGAAGCTGGACGAAGTGGAGTTTACTTTGCTGTGTTCAGAAGCCACTGACTGTAGCTCTTTGACATCTCTGTTTTGGGATTAAAAGGAGGAAAAAATAAGCAAGCACATTTCTTTCAGGCAAGTGATATTTGCTCAGCATTTAGGACTGCATCAGATAGGATCTGGCTTCTACAGATCCAAATAAATGCCTTAAGAATAAAATTTTATCCGTGCAATTTCATGGCAAAAGCAACAACAAAAGTAAAAGCTAGCAAAAGGAAAATGTGCCCATCAAAAAAAAGGCTCTGTCTGCAGATTTCGTTTAAGACAATGAAAGCTTTATCACTGTCTTTAGGGAAACCAAAAGCAAGATTGTCCTGTGGCATCCTAGTACTCTGAGAATACACTGAAAGACCACACTCAACACATTTCTTACAACAGAACATGCCGGAGGGATTGTAAAGGCTACATTGGAGGAACCGTAGGGAGAATATATCATAGAGTATAAGTAACAGTGACACATAAAGATGTTCACAAAGAAAATTTACACTGGCTAGCAAACCTCCCTCTACATCTATTCTATTACACTCATCTTCAAACAAAAAAAAAAAGAGATGGAGACTACACATTTAAATAAATTTCCATTGAGTACTTCATCAAGTTGTCTCATAAACAGCTATGTGGTTTTGTTTGTGGTTTTAATCTGATTTTCCAGACAACCTACATCCTTCTAGCAATACATATAAGTACACCTTAAACAGTTCTGATCTTTGTAAAGGGTCCCAGAATTCACAATGTTAAAACACTGCAGAATGATCAGAAGACCTCCACTGACAGTCATAAATACAAGGATGAAGCCTTGTAGTTACTGAAGCAGCTCTGTAAAATTTAACCTGATGCATAGAGAAGCTCTTACTAACTACTGGTCAGATGTTTTCAAGTTCAACTCATTAGAGGACCTATCTCTTCCCATATTAGATCTTTGCTCATGGTATGTCAAGCCAGGGGGTTATTCTGGGATATTAGGTCAGCAATAGCCCCTCTATATATATGTAGCAGCTTAAGAGCTAAGGCTCTAAATTATAAACCAGAGAGAAGAACTTTCAAGACATTCTTTTGGATATAGGATGAACGAGCAGAGTACTGGTTAAAAAAGAATAATAATGGTAACGTCTACATCATTCATTGGTTTGCTAAGAGGGATAAAACGGCAATGTATAAAAAACTTCTCTCTCTGTTCCCTTTGCCTTCTGCCTTCTATCTCCTCCACTGCTCCTCTGTGCATGACTGAATAGTAACCTTGACTGACCAGATAACTCATGAGGTCTTGGTAGTTTTCTGTCTGGGGGAGAGAAGAAGGTGGAGTTGGTCACTTCTGGGATTTCTTTGTCTGGGATGGGAAGGATTGGATTTCTGTATTATTTCTAAACTGTATATAATTGCATAGTGTTGCAAATACACATAAATATATTTTATATATATGCTTATAAATTCAGCTCGCTGTAAAATAGAGCTTTATCTTATGTCCAGGCCATCTGAGCTCGTCTGGTAAATTTCACTTGGGGGGGTAATTTTGTCAAACTCACCACAATTTATCACTGCTGCTATAAAATGCTATATATGTTAAAACAAAGAGTTTTTACTGTGACTAGTCCTATTATGCCTATGCTATTTTTTATATTCTGCTTCAGGGAAAACCATCCAGCAGGGCAAGGGAGGTGATTCTCCACTTTTACTCTGCTCTCGTCAGATCCTACCTGCAGCACTGTGTGCAGTTCTGGAGCCCCCAGCATAAGAAGGACATGGAACTGTTGGAGAGAGTCCAGAGGAAGGCCATGAAGATACTCAGAGGGCTGGAGCACTTCTGCTATGAGGACAGGCTGAGAGAGTTAGGGCTTTTCAGCCTGGAGAAGAGAAGGTTTCCAGGGGACCTTATAGTAACCTTCCAGTATCTGAAGGGGGCCTACAGGAGGGCTGGGGAGGGACTATTCACAAGGTCTTGTAATGACAGGATGAAGGGTAATGGGTTTAAACTAGCAGAGGTGAGATTTAAAGGGGATGTTAGGAGGAAGTTCTTTCCAATGAGGGTGCTGAGACACTGGAATGGGTTGCTGAGGGAGGTTGTGTCTGCTTACTCCATGGAGGTTTTCAAGGCCAGGTTGGATGAGGCCTTGAGTGACCTCTTTTAGTGGGAGGTGTCCCTGCCTATGGCAGGGGGTTGAAACTGGATGATCTTTGAAGTCCCTTCTAACCTAAACAATTTTTGATTGTATGATCCAGTGCTTTTTAAAGAATGATTTTTTAATTCAGATCTCTGCAGTTGAGTTTCTAAGCTTTTATAGCTGGAATCGCCTACAAAAAAAAAAAAAAAAAAAAAAAAA
>VWZI01010159.1:115706-131266 GCA_013396835.1 Psilopogon haemacephalus
AAAAAAAAAAAATTGTCATCCCGAATTCCCAAGAATGAGTTCCTACAAAAAGAATCTGCACATGTTAACAGAACGAGGTGAGCATATCTCAGAACTTTGTTATTAATTTCTTAGGCATAAAGAAAAGTCATCCTTCTACAGGAGCAGACCAAAACAGCAGCCAGTGTTACTTAAAAGTGACCAACACCAGCTACATCTCTGAGATCAAAGAATCACAGAACTTTAGAGGTGGGAAAGGACCTCTGGAGATCATCGAGTACAACCTCCCTGCCAAAGCAGGATCCCCTAGGGTAGTTCACACAGGAATGCATCCAGGCAAGTTTGGAAAGCCTCCAGAGGAGACTCCACAACCTCTCTGGGCAGCCTGTTCCAGTGCTCTGTCACCCTCACTGTAAAGAAGTTTCTCCTCATGTTGAGCTGAAATCTTCTATGTTCCATTTTGTAGCCACTGCTCCTTTTCTTATTGCTGTGGGCCAGTGAAAAGAGATTGGCCCCATCTACTTGGCACCCACCCATTAGATATTTGTACACATCAATCAGATCTCCACTCAGACTTTTCTTCTCCAGACTAAACAGCCCCAGGTCTCTTCATAAGGGAGATGCTCAAGTCCCCAAATCATCCTTGTGGCTCTCTGCTGGACGTTTTCTAGCAGGTTCTTGTCTGTTCTGAACTGGGGAGCCCAAAACTGGACACAGTATTCAAGGTGTGATCTCAGCAGGGCAGAGTAGAGGGGGAGAAGAAACTCCTTAGACCTGCTGGAAACATTTTCCTGTTGCACACCAGCATACCATTGGCTCTCTCAGCCACAAGGGCACATTGCTGGCCCATGCAGAATTTGCTATCCACCAGGACTCCAAGGTCTTTCTCCACTGAACTTCTTTCCAGCAGGGCAGCCCTTAACCTGTACTCGTGCCTGGTGTTATTCTTCCCAGATGGAGGACCCTGCACTTGTCCTTATTGAACTTCATAAGATTTGCCCACCCAGGTCTGGTTGGATGGCAGCCTCCAGCCCGTCCAGATCTGGTTGGATGGCAGCACAGCCTGATAGGTTGTCAGCCACCCTCCCTCTGGTTTTGTATCATCACTGAACTTGCTGAGGGTGCACTCAATGCCCTCATTCAGGTCATTGATAAACATATTGAACAAAACTGGACCCAGTACTGATTCCTGGGGAACACCACTGGCTACAGGCCTCCAAATTGATTCTGTGCCACTGATGATGAGGGTGCAGTCCACACTCCTCAATTAGTCTCTCTGCTGCCATGTCTCTTACAGCAACTGAAGAACAGGAGGGGAAAACAAAGAGAGCGAGCTTGCAGTTGTGGCAGCAGCTTAACAATTTATCACCTGTTCACTAGAAACTAGGCAGCAGAGGCATTGGTTTTGCTGAGGCCACTGCCTTGCAAGCTAAATGTAAAGTTTTTGGCCACATCTGACTTGGGTTTGGTATAAATGCGTGACCTAGAACTGAATGGGTCTACTTTATATTAAACAAGCCTTTGGAACATACAGATGCCCCATGCTTGCATTTCCTTACACTAATTCCTTATGATAAGCATTTGCATTTGCAGTGACATTCGTTTGTGATAAAAAAAGTGATAAGATTAAAGAGTACTTCACCTTTTTTTTTTTCTTTTTTTTTTACTTTTAGAGGGGCTTAGAGAGATAGTAGTAGATCGTAGTAGTTATTTCTACTGAACTGAAATTCTAAAAACACATTAGTAAAAAAGAAACAACCATCTAAAAACATATATAAATTTTCCTGTAATGAAAGGAAACGACTGATCCTTAATAACATGTCTTACAAAAAAGCACTGAGACTGCTCACTGCTATTTCCAAGGCAACAATTGTATAAAGAGGAAACAAATCCCACTGGATTCTTGTGAATTAGCCTTAAAAAAAAACCCAACAGATTAAATGTGAATATAATCCATTGAATAAGTCATGCAGGAGTAAAAGTGGAGTACAAAAAATGAAGGAATTAATAAAATGTTCTTAGTAGTTGATAAGTGCAGCTGACAGCAGCTTGTTCTGTCTTGGGAACTTAAAGGGAAAGGAAGGGTTTTTCCCTCAGTCTCCTTCAAGTATACTTCCTGCACAAAGTGGGACTTGTTAACCTCATAACACTGACATTTAAAAAGTAGAGATTATAAATAAGGCGAGCTAAACTTACCAAGCAAATGGGTTTAAGTGGAATACTTATATGATCTTTTTTATTTTCTTTTTTTCTTTTTATTTTTATTTTAAGAGCTAAATATGTGCTAGACAACTTTAATGAGGCAGTACAAACAGGAATTATCTCAAAAGACGTTCACCCTGAGATAACACTCTGCAATTTCTGTTTGCTTCAGAAATTCACTCACAGTAGCAAACACCTTGTTTAATTAAAAGAAACACTCATATAAGGAACGTGAGGCTCTTGAATATCAATTTAAATATAACAGCCTAAGAAAGCAGTTAAGGTTGAGAATGGATTGCCATTCTAAATTAAATTATCTGCAGTCCCTACACTTTGTGAAGTTCAGTAGCTGTACAGATACAATAAGCTTTGGATTCAAGGTATCAGATCTCAGCTAATATATAATCTCTTCAAAATAATTGATAGGGTGGCAGTACCTGTGTGTATAAGGAGGCTAAACCTATTCACACTGGAATTGTTGCCAAAGCTCTCCAATGCATCTGTGATTATATGACTCTCTCCAACACAAGGCAGCACTCAGTGTTTTGCTTTTTTTACTGCTGGTTTGATAAGCCTGTGCAGTACAAAAACCAAAATATCACTCTGCTCTCAAATAGCTCAGTAGGTTTGTTCCGTCAATACTCAGCCAGATTTTGGAATCATAGAATCAGTCAGGGTTGGAAGGGACCACAAGGATCATCTAGTTCCAACCCCCCTGCCATAAGCAGGGACACCCTACCCTAGATTAGGCTGGCCAGAGCCTCATCCAGCCTGGCCTCAAACACCTCCAGGGATGTGGCCCTAACCACTCCCCTCGGCAACCCATTCCAGGGTCTCACCACTCTCATGATGAAGAACTTCCTCCTCACATCCAATCTGATCCTCCCTCCGGCTTTGCTCCACTTCCCCTGGGACAGCTAGTCCTGTCACTACCTGATAGCATAAAACATCCCATGGGATTGCTTTGGTTGAAAAAGAACCTTTAAGATCATTGAGTCCAATCAGTATATAACTCCATCAAGTCTGGAGCTGAAATACGTCCCTTGGCACCAAATTGTTGTATCTTTCAAACACCTCCAAGGGATGGACATTCAGCCACCTTCTTCGGTAGTCTCTTCCAGCATCTGATAACCTTTTCAGTGGAAATGTTTCTTTTAATATCCAATCTGAACCTTCCCTGGTGCAACTCAAGGTCATTTCCTCTTGTCCTATTGCTTGTTAGAGAAGAGATGAATGAGAAGAACACTTACCTCAATCAAGTGCACCCTTAGCAAGTTTGCAGATGACACCAAGCTGTGTGGCACAGTTGACTTGCTGGAGGGGAGGGATCCATCCAGAGGGACCTGGACAGGCTGGAGAGGTGGGCCCAGGCTAACCTCATGAAATTTAACAAGGCCAAGTGTAAGGTCCTGCACCTGGGTCGCTGCAATCCCAAACACAAATACAGGATGGGTGGTGATTGGCTGGAGAGCAGCTCTGAGGATAAAGATCTGGGGGTCTGGGTGGATGAGAAGCTCAACATGAGCCTGCAGTGTGCATACGCAGCCCAGACAGCAACTGTGTGCTGGGCTGCATTAAGAGAGGCATTACCAGCAGGGCAAGGGAGGGGATTCTCCCCCTTTACTCTGCTCTTGTCAGACCCCACCTAGNTTGGCAGAGGGGAGATTTGAACGGGATGTTAGGAAGAAATTCTTCACAGTGAGGGTGGTGAGGCACTGGAAGGGGTTGCCCAGGGAGGTTGTGTCTGCTCCCTCCCTGGATGTGTTCAAGGCCAGGCTGGATGAGGTCTTGAGCGACCTGTTCTAGTGGGAGGTGTCCCTGCCTGTGGCGGGGGGTTGGAACTGGATGATCTTTGAGGTCTCTTCCAACCTAAACCATTCTATGATTCTAATCATGGCCAGCAGATCCAGAGAGCTGATTCTGCCACTTTGCACTGGTGAGACCTCACCTGGAGTACTGTGTCCAGTTCTGGAGCCCTTAATATAGGAAGGACATAGACCTGATGGAGCAGGTGCAGAGGAGGGCCATTAAAACTATCACCTCTGCTATAAGGTCAGGCTGAGGGGGCTGGGGTTGTTCAGTCTGCAGAAGAGAAGGCTCCAGGGAGACCAAACAGAGGCCTTCCAGTACTTGAAGGTGGCTGAAAGAAGGATAGAGAGGGACTGCTTACTAAGGCCTGCAGTGAAAGGATGAGGGCAACAGCTTCAAACTAGAGAAGAGCAGATTTAGATTGGATGTTAGGAACAAGTTCTTTACCACGAAGGTGGTAGAACACTGGAACAGGTCGCCCAGGGAGGATAGTTGAGGCTTCACCCCTGGAGATATTCAAGGGGAAACTCAACAGGGCTCTGGGCAACCTGATGTAGTTGGGGATGCCCCCACTGACTGCAGGGGGTTGTTGGACCTTTTGTGGTGATTTAGCAGTTACCTGCCCCCCCGCCCTTTAAAATGACCCAGACTAGGACTCAGGCAGCTGGAAGTTAATAAATGAAGCTTTATATTTACAGCTCAATACACAAGCAGATATTTACAATGTATAACAGATATTTACAGACATATACAGTAAAAAGGTAATACAGAAACACCACAGCCCTCCCAGATATCAAAATCCCTAAGAGGGGACACCAACCACCCCTACCACCTTCCCCTTTCCCTTATCTCACCATCTGTTTATGAAGCAGATAGGCAAAGGAAGATCGGCTGGGGGTCAGCAGTAGGAAAAGAAGTTAGTGGAATTATTCAGAATCAGCTACAAAAGGCAGGGAAAAGGAGCCATGCAAGAGCAGCCACAGCCCCAGAGTGGTCTGAAGCAGTCTGACTTATCTATATTTAGGTTACAACTCTCAAAACATTTTTTTTTTCTTTCTCAGTAAAGCTCTGAGTGAAGTAGCATCATCAGTCTTTTCCTTTTTCAGCCTATAGTCTAATTTCTCATTCAAATTCTCCAATTAGTTCAAACCAGCACAGCTTTGGAGGTCACTTGCAGTCTGGACTGCTCTACGGTTCTGTGATGCTATGATACTGCCTTTCAAAGGGCTAAGCCTGCCTAGACAAATGTACGTTTAGCCCTGTGCACAAGGCCACATGACTTTCATTACACAAGATTATGTGAAAACTTATTTAACATATTTCACAATAAGCTTCTAACTGTTAACTATCAAGGATAAACATTTTGAGTGCATTACCTGGAATATATTATCCTTGCCCACTCTGGTTTTCACAATCGATTAAAAACTGGATCTGTTCAAACGGTACGTTTGAGGGGAGAAAGCTCAAAATCAGCAAAGTGTGACTGTATTGTAAAGTTAAATGTATAGACAGTTCTCATCTTAAAGTTTTATGGTCTTGCAAAGATTAGACAATGTCAGAACAGTTAGGAGGGGATTTGGAATCCTATTTGTCGTTCCTCTCCAGCAGCCTCACTTTTCAGGCTTACCTGTTAATAAAGGCAACCCCTAGACCATGGAGAGAATTACTGAAGCAGAGCAAGGTATAATAGCCTGATCCAGTATTAATGCCAATTATGAAGTACACGTTATTTAGGCCAAGAAGTAATATAGAAAAGGGTATTTCCAGTGCTGGCTAAATGAGGAGAGAGAAGTGAAAATTGCTGACTTTAATCATGATTTAGTATGCTGAAGGAATATTTCTCTTTCCACGAACAACAGGAAAAATTACACATTTCTCACTTAAATGTATTGATATGCAAAAGGCAGACCAAGCTCTCAATAAATATCAAGTTGATATATCAAAGACTGGTGAATAATTCCAAATACAACAATGTCTTACTAGGAACTCAAATAAAGCAAGACAGATATAAAAACGGGTAGGAAGTGGAACCAATGAAGACACCAAGGAGAATCATAGAATCATAAAGTCATAGAATCATAGAATGGTTTAGGTTGGAAGGGACATCAAAGATCACCCAGTTCCAATCCCTCGCCATTGGCAGGGACACCTCCCACTAGAACAAGTCACTCAAAGCCTCATCCAACCTGGCCTTGAACACCTCCATGGAGGGAGCACCCACAAATTGTAGAGCTGTAGTCTTACTTAAATACCTGTCGCATCTGTAAACCACATGTATTGAGTATGGGTGACGTTAAGGTAAGTCACAGAATCACAGAATTTTAGAGGTTGGAAGGGACCTCCAGAGATCACTGAGACTAAACAGGCTAAGCAGTGATCAGTATAGAGGATGATAATGAGTCCCTCAGCATTTATAGAGGATTTTGTCCTGTCCAGCTATTTGTTGAAGGCAAATGCAACTTCACAAAACAAGGCATTTCAGTATTTTTGTACACTTTAGTGCTTCACTTCACCCAGGAAACATAAGGCCCCTCTAAAGGGTATGGTCTTCATACTATGTAGTATTAGTAAACTTACAAGGCTGCCCATGTACAAAGAGGAATTTGCACCAGACTTTTGCAGAAAACTATTTCCAGCCCTAAGCAAGCAAGATAGCAGAAAAGCTATGGGATAAAGATTTGAAGCCGTGCACAAAGCAGCAAAAGCTATAAAATCCTAGTTAATATACATGAGAAAATAATTAGTATGCATTGAAGCCTTAGGAAGAAAGCAGATGCACAAGCATTTCTACTGTAGATAAATGCCGTGTGGCTGCTGCTGAATGTAAAATACAGAAGACAGATTTCTTATTCTTCGTCACAGCCGATGATCTTGCAGTAGTTTGGGATGGTAATTAAGTAGCAAACTCATGGAAATTAATGTTTTACCTAGTCCATTTAATCTCATTTCCAGGATGTGACTGTGTGGGGTACAATCAAGTGTCCCTGCGGTATCCCTGTTCTCTTAAAGATACTATTGCCATACTCTGACAAAAGATGCAGACATAATCGTTCTCCACATCTAGGATCTGATAAAATTGTGGAAAGGATGTGAGGAGGACTAGAGACATAATGAGCTTTGTAAGTCATCATCGTTATAAAATATATAAATTAAAATTTCTTTTTCTTTCATAGAATCAGTCGGGGTTGGAAGGGACCACAAGGATCATTCAGTTCCAACCCCCCTGCCATGCCCAGGGACACCCCACCCAAGATTATGCTGGACAGAGCCTCATCCAGCCTGGCCTTAAACACCTACAGGGAAGTGGCCACAACCGCCCCCCTGGGCAACCCATTCCAGGCTCTCACCACTCTCTTGGTCAACAACTTCCTCCTCACATCCAATCTGAATCTCCCCACCTCCAGCTTTGCTCCATTCCCCCTAGTCCTATCACTACCTGGTAGTCTTAAAAGTCCCTCCCCAGCTTTTCTGTAAGCCCCCTTCAGATACTGGAAGGCCACAATAAGGTTACCTCAGAGCCTCCTCTTCTCCAGACTCAACAGCCCCAACTCTTTCAGTCTGTCCTCATAGCAGAGGTGCTCCAGACCTCTCATCATCCTCATCGCCCTCCTCTGGGCATGCTTCAGCATGTCCACATCCCTCTTGTAATAGGGGCTCCAGAACTGGACACACTACTCCAGGTGGGGTCTCAGCAGGGTGGAGTAGAGGGGGAGAATCACCTCCCTCACCCTGCTGGCCACACTTCTGATGCAGCCCAGGATCTGGTTGGCTTTCTGGGCTGCAAGTGCACACTGCTGGATCACATTGAGCTTCTCCTCCAGCAGCACCCCCAAGTCCCTCTCCTCAGGGCTGCTCTTCAGCCAGTCACTGCCCAGCCTGGATTTGTGCTTTTTTATTTCCCTGCTGTTCTTGCTGTTCCTGCTCCATTGGACATCTTGTGCAGTGGCACTCTTAGGAGGGTGATTCAAAATCTCACTGTCTTATAGTCTTTTGAAAGGAAAGTCAATAAATCACTCTAGCATTGTAAGGGCTAATCACTCCAGCACTATGGAGAAGACAATTACCTTTCCCATTCCCAGAAAACTGATGAACACACTACACCAGAAACAGATATTCTGAGCAGCTGCTGACATCTTAGTATTTTTTCTTACTATAGATATTCACACTATCTGGGGTCAAATATAGTATTTCCATCTTCTCTTCACTGTAACTATTTGATCTACAACTAAAATGCGGTTAAACCATAGCAATTTTCTTCTCATTTAGCCATTATAAAACCTGCTGAGCAGAAGTAGGATCTGGCCTGTTTCAAGATTTGAAGTGCAAGAAATCCATTGTGTGCTGCAGTAGTGGGAAATTTTAAAAGTACACATAGACAGAGAATCACAGAATTACAGAAATTCAAAGGTTGGAAGGGACCTCCAGATACCTAGTCCAACCACCCTGCCAAGGCAGGGTCCCCTAGGGTAGTTCACACAGGGAAGCATTCAGGCAGGTTTTGAAAGTCTCCAGAGAAGGAAGATCCACAACCTCTCTGGGCAGCCTGTTCCAGTGTTCTGTCACCCTCACTGTAAAGAAGTTTCTCCTCATGTTGAGATGAAAACTTCTGTGTTCCAGTTCGTAGCCATTGCTCCTTGTCTTGTTGCTGCACACCAGTGAAAAGAGATTAGCCCCATCCACTTGACACCCACTCCTCAGATATTTCATAGAATCATCATAGAATCATAGACTGGTTTAGGTTGGAAGAGACCTTAAAGATCATCCAGTTCCAAACCCCTGCCATAAGCAGAGACACCTTCTATGCATACATCAATCAGATCTCCTCTCAGTCTTCTCTTTTTCAGACTAAACAGCCCCAGGTCTCTCAGTCTCTCTTCATAAGGGAGATGCTCAAGTGCCCCAGTCATCCTCATGACTCTCTGCTTGACTCTTTCCAGCAGGTTCCTGTCTTTCCTGAACTGGGAAGCCCAAAATTGGACACAGTATTCCATGGGTGGTCTCACTAGAGCAAAGCTGCATCCTATTACACAATAAAGTACACAAGAACTATTCAAGTCTGGCTTTTTTGCTACATAGCAAAAATGGAATTAAAGGTGTGGTCTATGTCATTGTTGGAGAGGCATCAAAGAGAAAGTAAATTTAGGGCCACATTGTAGCCTACACCAACAATTAAGGTGACTGATTTGATAGAGTTTGGAAGTGCTTATGTGTGAACCTCAAATTAAGTCATGAAACGAGGAGGTTTCATCAACTCTTTTCTTGTATGATAAGGCTATCCAGCATCTATCAGACCAAGAGCTCAGCTTCCTGCCTGCATGGCTAATAATGTGCTGGAAAAAGGTATAAGCCAGAAGAGACAAAGAGCTTCTGTGTGGGAAAACAAAAACCAACAAGCTGATAAAATGCAGTTCTGTGACAGGTTATATGACTCTGCCCATAGTTATAATTTCTTAGCAGTCCTGGCAAGGAGAAAAGTGCCAGAATCATCTGAACAGAGGATATTGCTTTGGCATTGCTACCCACAGTCCCACTGAAAATCAGCTCTGAAACAGAATCATCTCGCCAAAAGCATCCTTTTCTCCGCAGCAGTCCAAACCTTGCTTCTCTCTCTCCTTGTCATTAAGAAAAAAAAAAACATTACAAGCCCATTATGCACTTCCTATTGTTCCCAGAAGCATATTTCTACTACTGAGCTGTTCAGCAGAAGCACAAGTAGCCACATGTTCATCAACCCTCTTAATTTACACTCCCTCCGAAAACAGCACATAACTGAAACCCCATCGGTTTCTGAAACAAATTGCACATCACTTCTGACTTAGATCAAAATGGAAGCAAAGCTCAGTAGGATTCATCAATTCTTAGTGAAAAGTAAATAGCATAGCAGGAGGTTTCTAATGCCTGCATAAGGAGTTTTTAAAGATATGCATACGGATGCCTTTAGCTAGCACATTTCTTCACCAGTAACCAAAGGCAAACTGCAGTTGTCAAAATCAGAAAACAAAGAACATCTTTGCAATACATTAATGTTTTGTGATTAATTTGTCATGAGCACATGACATATTATATCTATGCTCTCTTTGCAGGGATGCCATCCAGAGGGACCTGGGCAGGCTTGAGTGGTGGGCCCAGACTAAACTCATGAAATTCAACAAGGCCAAGTGTAAGGTCCTGCACCTGGGTCGGCGCAATCCCAAGTACAAATACAGGCTGGGTGGCGAGTGGCTGGAGAGTGGGGTGATGAGAAGCTCAACATGAGCCAACAGTGTGCACATGCAGCCCAGACAACCAACCGTGTCCTGTGCTGCATTAAGAGAAGCATTACCAGCAGGGCAAGGGAGGGGATTCTCCCCCTTTACCCTGCTCTCATCAGACCCCACTTGGAGTACTGTGTGCAGTTCTGGAGCCCCCAGCACAAGAAGGACATGGAACTGCTGGAGTGAGTCCAGAGAAGGGCCATGAAGTCAATCAGAGGGCTGGAGCACCTCCGCTATGAGGACAGGCTGAGAGAGTTGGAGCTCTTCAGCCTGGAGAAGAGAAGGCTTTGAGAAGACCTTATAGGAGCCTTCCAGTATCTGAAGGGGGCCTACAGGAGGGCTGGGGAGAGACTATTCACAAGGTCTTGTAATGACAGGACGAGGAGCAATGGGTTTAAACTGGCAGAGGGGAGATTTAGACAGNCATTCTATGATTCTATACTTCTATGATTCCTTCTGTTATTGCAGGCCAAATTGTACTGTATAGGAGCTGAACTTCCCCATCCTTCTTTATGTTCTTTTAAGTATCAGGAGAAAAAAATGTCAGGTGAAATCTGTCCTGCTCCTCTGGCACACAAAGAATTTCCCAGTGTCTTGAAATGAAAGATACCAGTGACAGAAAGAAAGGAAGAAAAAAAAAAAAAAAAAAAAAGAACTAATCACAATTTGATTGTAAAATTAACATAGTGCTTGTAACGTTGCGTTAGTTTTAATTTNTTGTGCATGCATTGCAAAGAAAAATCTGTAATTTCGATTCAAGCTAACTACCTGTTAGAATCAAATGCAAACGAAAGTGAAACTCAGTACTGTTCCAAACATTACCTGGTCTGCCTTTCCTCCTTAAGAAAACTCTACTTTAAGATATCAATGGAACAAAAAGATACAGAGCACACATATTAAAAATCAGTGCTCCACACAGTTGGCATCTATTCCCCATTGTCCACTCTTTGACACTGGAGGTGTCTATTTTCCTTCAGGTTTGGAGTTAGAGTTACTTTTAGACTCTTCAAACACTGATAGAGGCTAAGATGAAGAAGTGTTCTGCCTGTTGGAGGTATTTCAACTTGACTTGGTCATGGGGACAAAGGATACCCTTTCTGATGTCCTTCATCTCTTTCCCAGCATTCGGTGTTCAGGCTCCCAAAACCAGTGGTTTTCTCTTCAACTATACCTCTGAGTGCTGCTACTCCAAGGCAAAACCCATTGGATACAATTCAGATTACCACCTAAAGGTTACAATTATTTTGGGGTTACACTTGTATCTCTGAAGCATCATTTTAAGATGGTGGACAAAATTCCCACCTAGTATCAAACCTGTTTTTTTCCCCAAAATTTAGATTTTTAAGCCCATATTCTATAGGCAGCCCTGAAAATCAAGGTGGTAATACACATGCACCTACATGCCTCTGTGAACATAGACTGGATGCAACCTGCCCTATCTGAGATGATCTCTTAAATTAAAGTTGTAGTCTTGTTCTATGTGATTGTATTCCTAGAATAAAAGGCCAGGGAGCAGCTACAGTTCATTTGGGCCAGAAGAAGAATATTCCTCACTTTGCTCCAGGATTGTGTAACCAATTGACATTGATTGTGCAACTTGCACTTTGCAGATGCAAACTGCTCTAAAACCCCTGAAGGCAAAAGAAATCTCTCCATTGACCTTAGTGGCTTTGAATCCGGTTTATACTCTACAATGCAATCAGTATTTCTCCCTCGGATCAATGAAACACAAAACAAAATATTCACTATGTAGTGCAATCCATCCCGCTCCAGTTCTGGAGCAGACAAATGAGATGCCCTTTATTGGAGCTCACAATGAATAAATGAGACTCTCTGCAAGTTTTATATGTTCATCAATGTTCATTACTTCTCAATTGATTTTCTAAGGTCTGAAATATTCTTCTGCCTGCATTTAATATATGCCCTTACTTTAGTTTCTTTGGCTGCAGTTGAAAGTCTCCTGGATCTTACTCCAGACTGAAAGTTCTCTGGTTTTTGTTTGTTGGTTTTTTTTCCCCAGCTATGAGATGAAATAGTGCTAATTGCATCCTTCACTAAAGAGAGGCTGATACCTTATAGCTCATTGAGCACTTGTAGGTCAATGAATGAGTTTACTGGACTGAGTACCTCTAGCAATGAAAAACTTTCAATTAATATTACTGCATATTCACAGAAAACAAAATCGAGCCCAATCTTAAGGCTGCCATTTAGGAGATTCTCTTCTATGAGTTATGTACATTGAGTGAGGGAATGAAAATTATAGTGCTATGAGTCATAGATTCATAGGATCAGCCAGGTTGGAAGAGACCTCCAAGATCATCCAGTTCAACCTATCACCAGCCTTATTTAATTAACTAGACCATGGCACTAAGTGCCCCATCCAGGCTTTTCTTAAAACGTCCAGGGACAGCAACTCCAACACCTCCCTGGGCAGCCCATTCCAATGGCAAACCACTCTGGGAAGAACTTCCTTCTAATATCCAATCTATACCTCCCCTGACACAACTTGAGACTGTGTCCTCTTGTTCTATTGCTGGTTGCCTGGGAGAAGAGATTGACCCCCACCTGGCTACTACCTCCCTTTAAGTAATTGTAGACAGTAATGAGGTCACCCCTGAGCCTCCTTCTTCTCCAGGCTAAACGCCCTCAGCCTCTCCTCATAGGGCTTGTGCTCTAGGCCCCTCATCAGCTTCACTGCTCTTCTCTGGACACATTCCAGTAACTCAACATCTCTCTTGAATCGAGGGGACACAGCACTCAAGAGTACAGTGACAGTGCTGAGTACAGGGCAAGAATAACCTCCCTTGTCCTGCTGGCTACACTGTTCCTGATACAGGCCAGGATGCAATTGGCTCTCACATAGATAATTTAAATTGTCTTGACATTTCAGATCTGAACATCCAGGATGTCTCTTTGACTTGCACTTTTCAAATCAACATTTAGTTTCAGGAATTATTTACTAATTACTTCAAAAGATAAACAAGTTTCCCCATTTTCATCCACTGTGATGCCAGTGCATTTGTGAATGCCACAGAGACAATAGGGTATCAGTGCAGAAAACAACAGGTTTCCCTATGAACTATGAGAACCTCTTGGGAGAGTAGGTAGTGGCCTGGAGACAGCCAAGGCAATCACACCAGGTCTCCATACACACATCTCGCACAGCCATTCCTGCTGTCGAATGAAGTATCTGCAGGAATCTTATAATCTCCCAATACTGCTGCTTACCAAGCATTGGGTTTCAGCCAGACTCCCTCCTGAGTGTGCAGAGTTCACCTGAAGGAACTCACCTCACCCAGCTGTGTGCTGCTACTCCTGGTCCTCCTTTCATTTGGCTGTGACAAAGCTTAAATCTTTAAGACACTTAGGATGTGGTTTCACGCTGAGTCCAAGACTTACATCACCCTAAACAGGAGCCCTGCTGAAATCTAATGGCTCTGAGTTTCACCCTTGCTGGATTAGCTGCTGTGATATCCCAAGAGCACAGCAGTACAGATGCTAAAATGTGAACGCAAGAGAAGGTGACTGCTTGACGGAAGGAAGATTTCAGCTGATAATGGAACTGCAAGCAAGAAAGACATTACAAGGTTAAATCAAAGCCACCGGGAGCAATGCAGAGGCTGGAAGTACTGCTCAAACAGAATTTAAGTCACTGCTGCAGAAATTATTGGGGGAGCCTCCCGGGCCCGCTTGGAGGTCAGACCATATCAGAATAGAAGATTCTTACTTCAGACTCTGTGATTTTTTTTATTTTTAATATTATCCGAGGCTTCTGATTCATCAGGCCCGGAGAGCAGATATTATTTGGGACTGGCAGCAGCAGCAGCAGCAAAGAGAATATCTCTCCTCTTAAGCAAAGGGTTGCAATGCAGAGATTGAGAGTGTGACAATGTGGTATATCAGCTGCAGCAATGGTGCTGGCTTTAGTTCTCCCTTACCCACTTGCTGGTGACCAACTCTGCTGGTTGTTCACACAACCACAGGATGGTAAGGGTTGGAAAGGACCCAAAGAGATCACACAGTCCAACCCCCATGCCAGAGCAGCACCATACAATCTAGCTCAGGTCACACAGGAATGCATCCAGACAGGCCTTGAAAGTCTTCAGAGGAGACTTAACAACTTCTCTGGGGAACTTGTTCCAGTGGTCTGTGACCTTTACAGTAAAGAAGTTCCCCCTTGTGTTGAGGTGGAACTTCCTGGCCTGCAGCTTATATCCATTTCTCCTTGTCCTATCTGAGGGAGCAAGTGAGAAGAGCCTGTCCCCCCACTCCTGACCCCCAGCCTTCAGATACTTATAAACATTTATTAAATTCCCTCTCAGTTTTCTCTTCTCCAGACTAAGCAGCGCCAGGTTCCTCAGCCTGTCCTCATAAGGCAGTGTTCCAGTTCCCTAATCGTCCTGGTAGCCCTTGTTACTGAAATAGTTTAGGATAAGAATATTCTCAGTGGCTTCACTGCATAGTGAATCACTCCAACGACATAAATTTATGGTGTCATTGCCCTGGAAAAATATTTTGTTAGAACAGCTAAGGTTGTGGGCACAGATACGGTGAGCAGAAAGAAGCTGACAAAGGCTAAAGGAGAACTGTAGGTCATTACCACCTTTGAAAATAAAATATACCTCAAGAAATCATAGAATGGTTTAGGTTGGAAGAGACCTCAAAGATCATCCAGTTCCAACCCCCTGCCACAGGCAGGGACACCTCCCACTAGATCAGGTTGCTCAAGACCTCATCCAGCCTGGCCTTGAACACATCCAGGGAGGGAGCAGCCAAAAGTTCCCTGGGCAACCTGTTCCAGTGCCTCACCACCCTCACTGTGAAGAACTTCCTCCTAACATCCCGTTCAATTCTCCCCTCCGCCAATTTGAACCCAGGAAGATCAGTGGCTTATTTGGTATATTTTCTCTTTTAGCCTGAAAGGAATTTCTCTCTTCCTAATTAAGATTGAGTAATTTTCAATAAAGGTAGTTAAAATGTGTTTTGCAGCAGTCAATCCATACACAGGTCACCCTTTTCTCCTCATCCATCACTGCTCTGTTTAGAGAGCACATCTCATTACAATCTCAATTATGAAGCTTTGACTGAAAGCTCCATAGTATGGAAGGACTGGAAATTTTCATGGGCTTGCTTTTGGTGTGGCCTCACAGCTGGCACACACTGGAGACCTAGTCTCAGCTGGAATTCCAAGCTATGAATACACAAGTAACTATAAAAATATTAATTCCAGTAATAATAGTACCCTTATTCTGATTGACTTCAGTCCAAGCATAGAAGCCCCAAAGATAGCAGAAGAAAAGTTAGAACACTATATAT
>VWZI01010159.1:131798-249745 GCA_013396835.1 Psilopogon haemacephalus
CAGGAGCTTCACTTGCGGGAGACCCCCAAAATTGAATCAGACGTGTGGAGAGTTTTACTGTAAGCAAATAGTTAACCTGTATCTATGCCAACCTCTCAGAAAATAGAATCATAGAATCATAGGTCAGGGTTGGAAGGGACCACAAGGATCATTCAGTTCCAACCCCCCTGCCATGCCCANGCCATGGGCAGGGACACCCTGCCCTAGATTAGGCTACACAGAGCCTCATCCAGCCTGGCCTTAAACACCTCCAGGGATGTGGCCCCAACCACTCCCCTGGGCAACCCATTCCAGGCTCTCACCACTCTCATGATCAACAACTTCCTCCTCACGTCCAGTCTGAATCTCCCCACCTCCAGCTTTGCTCCATTCCCCTTAGTCCTGTCACTACTTCGTAAGTCTAAAATGTCCCTCCCCAGTTTTTCTGTAAGCCCCCTTCAGATACTGGAAGGCCACGATAATGATACCTGGGAGCCTCCTCTTCTCCAGACTGAACAGCCCCAACTCTTTCAGTCTGTCCTCATAGCAAAGGTGCTGCAGCCCTCTCATCATCCTCATGGCCCTTCTCTGGACACACTCCAGCATGTCCACATCCCGCTTGTAACAGGGGCTCCAAAACTGGATGCAGTACTCCAGGTTTGCAAAGCAGGATTAGCTTTAAACTTTACTTAATGGGCAAAAATAAAACTTCTCATTACAATTTAAATTTGAGAAAATATTTTTCTCCAATTGCCAGTTTTTCTGGGAAAGATGTGTAGCCCCTGGATAATGAAACTTTCATGCTTGCTAGTTTTGTTAGGCATTCTCATTCTTTTCTTCCTCTTAATTTCTTACTAAGATGGCCACATATTTTGCTCTCTGTTAAGGTCGTTGTTGAGAGAGTCCAGCACAGAGTAACAAAGATGATGAAGGGAATGTAACACCTATCTTACTAGGAGAAACTGAAGGAGTTGGAGCTATTTAGCTTGGAGGAGACTGAGAGATGACTTCATCAATGTTTATAAATATATAAAGGGTGAGGGCCAGGAGGATGAAGCCAGGCTCTGCTTGGTGATGCCCAATGACAGGACAAGGGGCAATGGGTGGAAGATGAAGCATAAGAAGTCTCATGTAGACATGAGGAGGTATTTTTTTTCCCAGTGAGGTTGACAGGACACTGGAACAGGCTGCCTAGGGGGGTTGTTCTCTGGAGATCTTTAAAACCCACCTGGACATGTTCCTGTGTGATCTGGTATAGGTGATCCTGCTGTGGCACGGGTGTGGGACTAGATGATCTTTTGAGGTCCCTTCCAACCCCTTACATTCTGTGCTTCTGTGATTCTCTGCAAAGATAGTAATGTGAGCAGCATTTTAGAATGGTGCCCCTATACTCTCCATTGATATATATGCTACCTTTTTAAGCTTCTACATTGAAAATATGCACTTGTGCTTAATGGCATTCCATTTCTCTGTAGATAAAATAGGTCTAGGATATCGAAGTGACATATCCTTCCCTGCCAACATTGTATTTTATTTTTTGGTAAAATTTTGTCTGTGCCCAAAACTTCATTGTCTTCACTATGGGAGTGCAGGTCATTTATTACAACACACATGTGCACCAGAATACTGCACAATTAGAAATGATTTCAACATTTTTCAAAGAGGCTAGGACTTGGCCAGCCACCAGCAGGATGGCTGGTTACAGATTTCTTTATTCATATTTCATACCAGCAAATCTTCACTGACTCAAGCAGGGAAAAATCAGATAGTCCTTAGTTCACAATTGCTGTGACAGCATGAGATCAAGTGGCCAAAGCCCCTTCAGTAGCATCACTGCTGGACTGCACACCCAGCTGTTGCCTACAGACTTGCAGAGGTCTGAGTATAACTGCAAGGAAAGAAGGAGAATTTGTAAGAAAATTGAAGTGGCTCCCACCTAGCTCCCGTTCCACATCTGCTGCAAAAACATTCGAAAAGAATCACAGAACTTCAGAGGTTGAGAAGGACCTCCTGAGATCACTGACTCCAACCACCCTGCCAAGGCAGGATTCCATAGGGTAATTAACACAGGGAAGCATCCAGGCAGGTTTTGAAAGTCTCCAGAGAAGGAAGCTCCACAACCTCTCTGGGCAGCCTGTTCCAGTGCTCTGTCACACTCACTGTAAAGAAGTTTCTCCTCATGTTGAGTTGAAACCTCCTATGTTCCAGTTTGTATGGACACAGAACAGTCAAAATATTTAATATCTCCAGAGAGGAACAGAACAGAACAGAACAGAATAGAATAGAATAGAATAGAATAGAATAGAATAGAATAGAATAGAATAGAATAGAATAGAATAGAATAGAATAGAATAGAATAGAATAGAATAGAATAAGCCAGCCCGATCCAATGGCACTAAGTGCCCCATCCAGTCTTTTCTTGAACACCTCCAGGGATGGCAACTCCACCACCATCCTGGGCAGCCCATTCCAATGCCAATCACTCTCTCTGTGAAGAACTTCCTCTTAATATCCAGCCTATACCTCCCCTAGCACAACTTGAGACTGTCCCCCCTTATTTTTTAGCTTTTGCCCACAAGATTTGTGAGCTGCAAATAGCATTCCGTTGAGCATTCCATATGCTTTGCCAGGGTGAAGGCATGAGCTGAATGTAGTACCATGGATTTGCACCTTTGGCTCCCAAGGGAGGTGGAATTTTAAAACCTGAGGCCTAGACCACCATATCATCCCATTCTTACAGCTTTGAAAACCAGCCAAAAAAATAAGTGTGTTACAATTACAAGATGTTTGCTAGAGGGGATAATGGCATTGCACTTCAGTCAGGTAAGAGCTGTTTCCAAACAAATGGAATGCAATCTGTTCACACTTAAACTTCTTAGAATATCTTTGCCTATTCCTTTTGCAAGCTGCAGTACCTTTTATGTTAATATGCCTGTGTGTTAAAAAAAAAAAAAAAAAAAAAAAAAAAAAAAANAAAAAAAAAAAAAGAGATCAGAATATTTCAGTAGTTTTGTTTCTGTTTCTTTTAATCCAGCAGCTGCAAAGCTTTTCAGATGTTCCACAGTGGAAATAATTTTATCCAGCTAGGACTTCCTATTTCAGTACATGACTCCCTTTTGGCTTTCCCTCAAGCAAGTTCTATTCATGCAATAATTTCAGTTGCTTCCAATTAGGCCTTGGAAATTAGGCATTCTAAACATTTCCATTAGAAATTCTTCATATTAGTTTAATAAGTACTTTGTTACACAGCTTTACAGCAGGCATGCTTACTTCAAAAGATGATAACCAGCACAAACCCTGAAATAAATGTTTCTTTCCTTGTAGCATCAAGGGAAGAAATGGAAATGGATAGTAACTAAGTCTGTGTGTGTAGGAAAGAGGGGACCATATTCCTCAATTGCTATTCATTTCACTTTTTCTCAGACATTTTCATTACTGAGCTATCAGCTGATAGAGCTTAAATTAGTCCTCACCACTCCTGTTATTCCAAGATAAGCATAATGTTCAGCCTTGCTTTTCTATTCTTTTAACCTCCAAATGGCTCAGGTATTTTAGCTTTCTTTTCCCTATTGGTAAGAAAAATAGGTAACCACCTGAAAAGAGGAAAAAACAAAAAGAGAAAGAAAAGCCAAGACCTAAATCAGACATAGCAGATAAGAAATTATTTCAAAAGAGTTGAAGTTTCACAACCTGAATACATTTAAGTATTTTAAATAATTGACATGTTATAAAATTATTTGAGGAAAAAAAACATGACTTGTTGCTAATTAAAAAAAATAAATAACAACAAATCAACAAAGACAATGCCTGATTCTGCATCCTGTAATAGCTCTTAGAACAGTGACCTGGAGACAAAGGTGAGCACTGGGTTGGTCTCTTCTCCCAGGCAACCAGCAACAGAACAAGGGGGGGCAATCTCAAGTTGTGCCAGGGGAGGTATAGGCTGGATATTAGGAGGAAGTTCTTTATAGAGAGAGTGATTTGCCATTGGAATGGGCTGCCCAGGGAGGTGATGGACTCACTGTCCCTGGAGGTGTTCAAGAAAGGACTGGTCTAGTTCATTGGATAGGGCTGGGTGATAGGTTGTACTGGATGATCTTGGAGGTCTCTTCCAACCTGGCTGATTCTATGATTCTATTTAGGCCCACAGTAGCGCTGAGTCAGTCATAAAAATATTCTTCTTTTTTTTTAGGAAGCCATTTATGAACTTATTCATCATTGTTATATACCAAGGCCTGCCTGCTACTGCAGAAATTGCTTTGGATCCTGTTGTACAGCTACTATTTAGCTCAGTTACAGCTGGTTTCATATTCACCGAGAGATACAGTTGCCTGCATCTCATCTTGAACAGTGGCAGGACTGAGCATCATCTGAAGTCCCATTGTGTCTCATCCAGCTTAAGTTTCATTGCACAATAGGTGATACCACCCTTTAGGACAGGGTTTCAGTTATGGTGCACTGTATACTACACAACGATGGTACCAGAAACTATGTAGTGACCAGAGGCACCTACAAGGGCAAAACATCACTGGAAGCTTATGATTGGCGGGAACATGTTCAGGGTTTGAGCCGACAAAAGCCTCCAAACCTACTTGGCAGTTCAGTGTCTCTCAGGGAATTAAAACTAACTCTACAGATCTTTCAGGAGTCTTGTAGTTAACTTAGCATCCTTGAAGCTTGGCTCTGGGTCTGTTTCTTCTGATGGCAGGAAGGTGGGTGCAGTTAGATCTTTGCTTGCAGCATCAGGCCTGCAAGGTAATTATTCATTTAGGCATCAGATCTTACAGTTCAATAGTACAATATCACGGGTCTGAAAAAGCAAATTACAATGGATCAGGAAAGGAAAGTAGAAGTAAAATAAGCAACAGTAGGTATCACTGAATGTATCCTCTATGATTTTGCTAACTCGGAATTTAGCTGGATATTTGTATTTTGCTCATTAACAATTCATATGCTCCTTACACACATGATGACTTTCTATATACCAACGAAATCAGCCTAAGAGCAGGCAATGTTTTACTGGATTGCAGACCTATTTGGTTAGATGTGGAGGAAAAACGTACAAACCACGCTTTTAATGAGGCACTGAACTACTGTTTTCTGCCTGGTTGTCAGCATCCAGTGTTTCTGCTCATGTATCAAAAGAATTGATATTTTCACTGAACAAAGGAACAACGACAAAACTCAGCCCTCCTGTAGGTAGCAACGCTTGTCGTGTCAAATCCCAGACAAACACTCAGCTTCTTTGTGGATAGCTGGAAGATTTAAAGTCCTCTTTGGAGCTACTGCCTGTTGGAAAACATCCGGAGTACCTGATTTCCATCAAGAGACTGTCAGGAAGTCACTAACACAGCAGAAAAAAAAATCCTTCTCTATCTCTCAAAATCCCACTGCACCTACGCATTTAACTAAAAAATGTTGACTGGGGAAGTACTCCATCTAAGTACAGAAACAAGCAAGCATAACAACTCCCTGTTCACAAACAACTGAAATATCAACTTAAGATTTTGTGAAGTCCCAAAGAGTTTTGTTTTGGTTAGATCAGTCTGATTTTACATGCTGTAGTTTTCAGCATACTTTAAAGACCTCAAACCGTTTGTTTCCAGCTTTCAGGCTTTCTCATGTTCAGGCTGCATTTTGGTAGGAACAAGCTTGGGTTCATACACCATCTTCCACACATTTTCTCTTGTTCACCACATGCTGTGCATCTAGTCACAAATCATCTTAGTCTAGCAGCAGAATGCAGGTCTACTCTTATAATGGGTGCCAAACACCTTGTGAGACGCCACTTCAGACTGTCAAGTCTGCTGGGACGTATTTGGTACACAAAGGGCACGCCAGCTCCTGCCAGGCTAGGGCTCCTATCATTTAGCATGCTTGGATAGACAATGTTTGAGTAAGGCACCTTCACCTTACACTTAATTTCTTCCACTGTTAAGCCAGCAGGCCCCTCTGACCTTGTGCCAACATGCAGGCACAGAGATGACCTAAAATTTGGGCACTAAGCCCAGGTCAAATCCTTGGGGAATATGCCTCCTAAAGTCACATCCACTATAATCAGCTTTTTGAATGCAAATTTCAAGAAATAAGCCTTCCATCACCTCTGGCTTGCTTGCTCGCTCACTCTCCAGTGACTGTGGATTTGTAGTTCCCTATGAATTTCTCTCCCTCATTGTACTTACATTTCAAAACAAACCAAATCTCCAGACTCTTCTCAACCTTCTTCACTCCCATCATACTTACCCCCTGCTCTGAATTCCTTTTCCATTACTTTTTCACTCTGTGCTTCTTGCTCTTGTGCCTGTACTCACTTGTTGGAATAATTCACTGAAGCCAAGGCTTCTGCTCTCCATTCTCCTGTTGCTTTCTGCTGCCAGCATTTTCTTCATGCTGCTGACTGCTCACATGACAGCATACATATTCCACTCATCCCAGTGATGCAGAGAATGACAGCAGGTTATCAAACAATAGTCACAGCACAGTATCATATCTCTACTGGTTTAACCACGCTTTTCCATTTGTTCCACATCACATTTCAGGTTCAAAATCAGTATCTGCTGGTTTGGGGCTTTTATTCAGAGTAAAAGTAAAGGAGCTTTCAGAATCGAAGTGAAAAGAATTATTAGTTACTGAAAATGTGAAAAAGAAACCTGTATAATGAATAAATTTCCCCACTGGAACAAGGTGCTCAGTATAGATTCCCCATTCGACACATGGCCTTGTTAATTACACTTAAAGTAACTTGGTTTTCTAATGGGCTCTGTGACACCCAAACACCTACCTTGTCCTATGGCCAGGTGAGATGGAGAGGATACATCTGTGTCTCTCCCTCTCTCCTCCTGTGCGTTTTGATAAGACTTCTTTAGAATGGAAACTGAGTATCAGGCATATTTATTAGCCTGAGCAGAGTGTTCCTTTTCAGCCCACCCAACAAAAAAACCCACACAATCTCAGCTGCATACATATTCCACTCAGAGCAACACAGGCACATTCAGTTATTGTAACAATTTCTTTTTTATTTCAGTTACTTTTTCCACATAAAACTTTATGTAAGCTACAAAAATTGTGAAATGCAGAAATGGCATTAAAACTCCAAACGCTAAAGTTTTGGTAACAAAAAAAAAAAAAGAACCCAAACAAACAAATGTCTCTTCCCCTGCTAACAGTGACCGTTTAGAACAAACTGTGGTGGTTTGATGGATTTGTTTAATAAACATACCATACACTTCCCAAAAATAAATAAAGAACAACATCAGAAAAAACAATACCATCAACAACATGAAGCATTTTGTTGTCTTTCTCCTTTTTTTTTTTTTTGGTTTTTTTTTTTTTTTTCTTTTCAAGACAGAAATGAAATTTCTAGGCACAGTTTTTAGGCATTATAGAGGACACAGAGGCAATAGGTTAGTGTGCACTGCGCTGTACAAAAATACAGTCTGAATAAATTACATTGCTAACCATTAGACTTCACTTACCAGTCAGTTGCTTGCAAGTTGGAGATATATATATATATATATTTATTCATATATATTTGGAAAAAAACCCAAACAAACAATGGATTTGTTGTGTTAGAGAATCATCCTGCCAGTGAAATAAAATCAAACAACTGAAATAAGCGTGACATGACACAAGCACTACATACAAAATGATTGATTTGTCATACCTACACTGAAGACACAGATTTGTGGCTAGAAATAAAATAAAATCAGTGTGATGTTGTAGCTACTTTTAGTTCAGTGCTGAGGAACAGAATGCTTGCCAAAACTGGCATGGTAAGGAGGGGTGGGAGGATAGAAATGACAGTAGCAACATACGCTAAAGGTTAGGTACATGAACCCATATAGTAGATACACAAACATAAAGGACCTGAGAAGTTTGAGAGATGAGTCCTCAGAGATTTCACTGCCTTCGGGAGGAAAAGCAGGTGTTGAGACTGAAAATCAGATCCCTGACTCAAATAGGAATGAAGAACTTTGTCTTTAGGCATTTGTGTTGGTGAATGTTTTGCCTGAACACCTTTCATATTAACAGCCAGGTGACGTCCAGAGCATGTGCCGTTAATGTGCATATGCCTTAAGCCTGACAGTTGTTTTCACTCAAACTCCACATAAAGAAAATAATGGATGTGATGAAGGAGTGGATATGATATCATGTTAACAGCCAGGTGACTTCCAGAGCACATGCCATTAATGTGCATATGCTTTAGGCCTGACAGTTGTTTTCACTCAAACTCCACGTAAAGAAAATGATGGACCTGATGAAGGAGTAGATATGATACAGGTTCAGCACTGTACCTTCTTGTCAGCACAGGCAAACTGCCACACAATGTCAGCACCAAAACACCGCCCTCCTAGAAAGGTACAGGTGACTTCTCACAGTGGGCTTCTCTACGTTAACCTAATTCCCATGCCAAACTAAAATGTTTTCCATGCTGCTAAACAAAAGCAGAACTACACAGCTGTTCAGAAAGACACACTGAAGATATACTGAATACCTGCCTTAAGACAGTCTCAAGAAAAAAAAAAACAAAAACAACCAACCAACCACACAGTTACACATGCTTTCTGGTGCCTGTGAAAGAAGTGGATATAATTTTTCCTCCCATCATTTTTGTTCTCTAGGCACTGCCATACAACCCCTTCCAAGTCGAGCAATCATTTTGCTGCATCTCACCACCACTGGTCTTGGAAAGACTGCTGATACAGAATATTTTGCCACAGTAGTGAAGATTTAACACCAGAGAGCCGCAACAGGTGTTGGGTTTTTTTTTTAATAAACCATCTCCATACATCAGCAATCCTTTCACAACAACCTCCTAAAGGCAGCCTTGTGGTTCCACAGCTCTTGCAGAACCTCTGTGCCCTGCAAACGGTGGCACCAGCACCTAACACTGCAGATTTGCTCTTAACATTGAGTAGTTTAGCAGTCTTGCCTGTGTAACAAACAAAACCACTTGTGTAGAGGTGGATGTGCAACCCTAGCATATCTGCCTTTGCACAGGTTCTCAAAGAATATAATTTTAAATTTCTCCATTTAAAAAAAATAGTCATTTCTAGAGATCAGACTTGTATAAAAAATACGTTCACAATTAATTGAAGATACTCCAAAGAAGCAAATCGTAAACAAAAATAAAAGTGATGCGGATTAAATTCATGTGAGAGTTACTACCTTGGGTTTCATGGATACAGTCTCTGGATGTGTTAAGTGGGAAACATACTAGGCAAGGAGAAATTAGGTGCACAGAATCATCAAGCAGTCTATTATAAACTCAGCTTTTAAAAACAAGAGATTGCCTCCTGAAGTGTTAATGTTTTAAGTATGGACATGATGGGGTCTCAGTTGTGCTCCTGACAATCAGAGATGCTCACAATCTAACTAGATTTTTTTTTTTTTCACATGGCTGTTGTTTTCTTTGCAATAGCCTTAGAAAAGAATGTTTACTAAGTAGTAGATTACACATGGAATAACAAGCAGTTGTTCTGTCCAGGTCTGTCTTAACTTGATGTGAACTTTTAAGCATTTCCCATAACACAGAGTCTGTACAAAGGTGTACACAGAAGACAAACTGGTTTATGTTTATTTTGTAACACCAACCAAAATTGGGGATGCCAGTTAGAGACTTTCAAAAATGCAGACAAAGTTAGCATTTTAACCACTGCATCACAGCTCATATTACCATTTTAAGATGAATCACCTCTCTCCCTCTGCATTTCTATTACATATTAATTTATACTCACAATCACCTTTGAAAAATAGAACTGAAGTTGCTCCATATGCGCTGTTTTCATGATGGCACTCAGAAGTTATATGGGGACTCAGGACAACTTCAACTCATTCATACACTTTAGATGGCTCAAGGACAGATGAGTCTATTTCTGCTCCCTCTTATCTCCACCCACCCAGCACCATGCTCATGGCTGAGACAACTTCCAACTAAACAGTGGGAAGCCTGTGTCTCCCACTCTGGACTTCCTTCAACAATCTGCTACAGCTGGCACACTGATGTCAATTACCAATTCATGAAATCCTGTGTGGTTGGCACCTTGTTTTCATTTTTTAAAAATTATTATTACTTTCCCAGCAGACTGTTGAATGAAAGTATCAGACAAGTCATTAACCAGTTACATTCACTGCCCTCAGCACAATCACTTGCAACTAATTCCTTAAGAGCTTCTTTTTGAGCAAGTAACAAGGGGCCAACACAGCCTATTGTACAGGATGCCACTACCTGCTTATCAGCCATCTGAATCCTCTATGATACAGGGAAACTTCTAAATGAAGCCTATACCAGCTGCTCCCCTGAAGGCAACAGCAGATGCTGGCATTGCATTCTCCTTCCGACTAGTTTGCTCACAACGACCGCAGCAGCCACGTAGATCCTTTTGCTTGTTGTCAGGAAAAATGAAGCTTATGTATCAGCAGCTTGCAGCATCTGCCTATGTAAGATCAGCAATCCTAGTGTCTGCAGTTCTTTTAAATGGTTGTAAAAGCTGGTTACAGTGTCCACACCCAAAAGGCAAAGGCTATTTTATCAACAGAGCAGACTGTTTGGTGCTCCACAAGTGTTCTAAAAAAACGGTGAGTTAGAAAAGATGGGGTAATCCTTTTGCTATTTTAGGTTTCATTAAATGATTCTAGTAATAGTCTTCATAGTTCTTAGGGTTCAGGCAATAAAGAATGGCACCCCCAAATGAAAATATAGTTGCACCCCAAGCCAGGCCATAGCCCCAGTTGAACTCATGATATATTTTCAAGCTGACCGTTTCGATGAACTTGATTGGGTAAAGGACTAAGCTGCACACTTGAAGAACAACTGAAAGAGAAAAAAAAAACAAAACAAAAATCAACAGCCAAATGTCAGAAGCAGCCTTAATTCATTTCCACAAAACAAGGAAAACATCACATCACTCAAATTCACATTTAAAATGCTTTTGGTGCATTTTTAGCCTGTAAGTACTGCTCTTTTTGAAAAAAAAAAATCACCTTCATTTCATTCACAGAGAACAGAGAAGTTCTTCCATATTCCCTCATTGATGAAGAAATGTTACTGCTATGGTATAACAGTGATCCTTCAGATGTCCACAAAATAAACAGTGAAAGCAATCCTTTCCCAATTCTCTTTTCTCCTTTGTACTTTAGTTTGCAGTCATCATTCCTTCCACTAAAAAAAATCCACTAACTTCACTTGTTCTTGAGGCAAACCAAGAATCAAAAAAATATTAAGGAAATAGCTCAGAATTAATTTACTTAGCCTAGAAACAATTCATTGCAGTAGGTGATAATGTTTATGTTCAGAAGACAGTCTCTGAATTAATATTTCATAGAATCAATCAGGGTTGGAAGGGACCACAAGGATCATCTAGTTCCAAGCCCCCTGTCATGGGCAGGGACACCCTACATGAGGTCAGGCTGGACAGAGCCTCATCCAGCCTGGCCTTAAACACCTCCAGGGAAGTGGCCACAACCACTCCCTTGGGCAACACATTCCAGCATCTCACCACTCTCATGGTGAAGAACTTCCTCCTTACATCCAATCTGAATCTCCCCACCTCCAGCTTTGCTCCATTCCCCCTAGTCCTCTCACTCCCTGATAAGTCTAAAAAGTCCCTCCCCAGCTTTTCTGTAGCCCCCCTTCAGATACTGGAAGGCCACAAGAAGGTCACCTGTGAGCCTCCTCTTCTCCAAACTGAACAGCCCCAACTCTTTCAGTCTGTCCTCATAGCAGAGGTGCTGCAGCCCTCTGAGCATCCTCGTGGCCCTTCTCTGGGCATGCACCAGCATGTCCACATCCCTCTTGTAACAGCGGTTCCAGATCCGGACACACTACTCCAGGTGTGGTCTCACCAGAGTGGAAAAGAGGGAGACAATCACCTCCCTTGACCTGCTGGCCACACTTCTCCTGATGCAGCCCAGGATCTGGTTGGCTTTCTGGGCTGCAAGCGCACACTGCTGGTTCATGTTGAGCTTCTCATCCACCAGCACCCCTAAGTATTTCCACAGTATTTCACAAGACTGTGTACTGTAATCAGAATTAATGACACTGTTACACAGAATATCTAAAATCTGATCAGTCACTAAACTTCCAACCAGCAAAGCACTACCTCCTATTACAAATCTAGGGGGTGGATCAGAAATGCTTGATGATATAAACCTAATAAAGCAGATCAAATCCAAGGCAGTAAAAGAGCTTTAAAGTCATTATTTTTTACAGCAGCCTCTCCAAGAACACCAGGTATCCTGCAGCCTGATCCTCAGGTCTGCAGTGGAATTCAGCAAACCCTTTAATTACTGTATTACATCAGAAAAACCCACATGCAGCAAGTCTGAAAAGGAAAACACAGAGATGAAGAACATCAGTTTCACAAGGGGACTGTTTCATTCCATTCACTTTTAAAGACAGGCACCATGCTAACAGAAAATTGGGACAACAGATTCCAAGGTAAGCAGGAGAAAACTATGCTCAAAGACAAGGAGCTGTAAAATGTGATGATTCTTCAGTCCTCTAGTTCTGCTACCCACAAAAGACTTAAGTATCACAGGAATGTATGAAATATCCTTTTTCAGCCCTCATATATGGTAGAGGCTTTTCACAATGCTCCCTTCCAGCATTTAACACTGACAATTTTTATGGAGTTGTGGGGTCCCTCGGGGGTCAGTCCTGGGACCAGTTCTGTTCGATATATTCATCAGTGATTTGGATGAGGGCACAGAGTGCACTGTCAGCAAGTTTGCTGGTGACATCAAACTGGATGGAGTGGCTGCCACACCAGAAGGCTGTGTTGCCATTCAGCAAGATTTGGACAGGCTGGAGGGTTGGGCAGGAAAAAATTAATTAAATTCAACAAGGGCAAGTATAGAGTCTTGCACCTGGAAAAGAACAAACCCATGGATCAGTACAGGTTGGGAACTGACCTGCTGGAAGGCAGCAAAGGGGAAAAGCACCTGGGGGTCCTAGTTGATGGGAGGTTGACCACGAGCCACCAATGGGCTCCTGTGGCCAGGAGGGGCAACACCATTCTGGAGTGTATTAACAGGGCTGTGGTTAGTAGGTTGAGAGAGGTTTTCCTGCCCCTCTACTCTGCCCTGGAGAGGCCACATCTGGAGTACTGTGTCCAATTCTGGGCCCTCCAGTTCGAGAAGGTCATAGAACTGCCTGAGAGCGTCTAAGCAGAGCCACAAAGATGACTGAGGGAATGGAACATCTCTCTTAGGAGAGACTGAGAGAGCTGGGGCTCTTTGGCTTGGAGAAGACTGAGGAGTGACCTCACTCATGTTTATAACTTTTACAGTTTATTAGGTATTGTTAAGAAGAATGAACACGATTTAGAGAGTTGTTACAAAGCCAGTCAGTACCAAATGCCAGTGGATAACAGGAACACTACTTTGGACAACAGAACAACAGAAGTCCAGCTGAAATTACATAGGCACAAGGCCTATGAGGAGAGGCCGAGGCAGCTGGGGTTGTTTAGACTAGAGCAGAGGAGGTTCAGGGGTAACCACATTGCTGTCTACAACTACCTGAAGGGAGGTTGTAGCCAAGTGGGGGTTGGTCTCTTCTCCCAAGCAACCAGTGACAGAACAAGGGGGGACAGTCTCAAGTTGTGCCAGGGGAGCTATAGATTGGATATTAGAAGGAAGTTCTGCCCAGAGAGTGATTGACATTGGAATGGGCTGCCCAGGGAGGTGGTGGAGTTACCATCCCTGGAGGTGACCAAGAAAGGACTGGATGGGGCACTTAGTGCCATTGGATAGGGCTGGGTGATAGGTTGGACTGCATGATCTTGGAGGTCTCTTCCAACCTGCCTTATTCTATTCTATTCTATTCTATTCTATTCTATTCTATTCTATTCTATTCTATTCTATTCTATTCTATTCTATTCTATTCTATTCTATTCTATTCTATTCTATATGTAAGTAAAATAATATTAATTATATTCTCCTCCTGTTGAGCTCTCCCACACTCAAAATCCATCATTTGCCTTTTTATTCCCACAGGTGCACTTCAGTGTTGTCAAACTGGCACCTTCTGTTAGGCCTGGAGATTAATGCTTGCCTGTCCTCTGGACGGGAATGGTATGGGGAGATGATTTCCAATGTTCATTATAGCCTCAGTGGTAACACTTCATAAAACACTCACTGAAAATTTCACCTCTCCCCTCTCAGCATACATAGGTCTTTGGAGCCTCACTTGAGACTGACAATCTGAATAATATTTTGGATAGTGGATTTTCTAGTGTGGAGACCAAAATCCACAGGATTTTTTAAATCCTGAAGTTATTGAAGTGTTACTTTTGTGTTATTCCATTTCAATATAGTATTTTAGTCTGCCAGCTCATAAAACATGGTGCAACACTGGAAAAATCTTGACAGGGTACACTAGGGGAAGCACCTACTTTTATGAAGAGATTATGCATTCCAATTCTGTATAATGAGAGCATCATTATACCTAAAACCACCTGAATATATGCTCAGCTTTCAGACACATCTTTAAGACCATTCAAAGTCAAAAAGGATTTCCTAAGATGAATGGAAATAAGCAAGTTTTTTAGTGGCTTCCTGAACCGCCAGATGAAGAATCTCTGCTGAGTCAATACAGAATCTGCTCTCTGAATGTCAAATGCCAGTTAAAGGAAGGTTTCCACCTTTCTTCAATCAAACACATGAAGTATGATGAATTTTAATCTACAGATTGGACTTGTCAAAACAAACAAACAAAAAAAAGTGATTATTTTGGAAGAGGAACATGTTTCTGAAGCAGCAACACCCACAACAGGTATTTTAGTCATTTTTATAGTGAGGGTTCTTGCTTTTGCTACTACTGGCCCAGTTATACTGCTGTAAAAGTCAAAAGGAGTCCTGGCAGCAACTGGCTAGTGGAAATAGCTATGTTGCATAACAGTCATCACTTTCTTCCTGTAGAGTGGGGAGTGACCTATGTAGGTGTGCTGGTTTGAACTAACTGGAGGATTTGAATGAGAAATTAGATTATAGGCTGAGAAAGGAAAACACTGATGATGCTACTTCACTCATAGGTTACTGAAAAATTTATAAAAGTTAGAACCCAAACAAAGATAAGACAGACCACTTTGAGCCGTGCTGGCTGATGCATGTCTCTCTCTCTCTGCCTTCTCAGCTGGCACTAAGACAGATAGTGAGATAAGATTGGGAAGTGGGGGGAAAGCGGTAGGGTGGTTGGAAACCTCTCTTAGGGACTGTGATCTCTGGGAGGGGTGTGGTGTTTCTGTATTACCTTTAAACTGTATGTTTCTGTAAATATCTGTAATATATTGTAAATATCTGCTTTTATAATGTGCAAAGCTGTAATATAAAGCTTCATTTCTTTAACTTCCAGCTGACTGAGTCCTAGCCTGGGTTATTTCAAAGTGTGTGGGGGGCAGGGAACTGCCAAGCCACCACAGTTGGCTATAAAAAACAGTTGGTAATGTTATGAAAAATTACCAGAATGACCTAAAAGATGTTAAAACCAATGCTTGCAAGTACTAATCTGCTTCCAGTGAATCAAAAGAGCTCTATGCTATGTTGATTTGCTTATGGAAAGTGTGTGCACTACCTTTCTTTAGATGTGCTAGTTTTTTTCCTGTAGAGAAAAAAAAAAAAAAAAAGGGAAAGAAATCTTATAAAACAAAATAAAATAAAAGGAAAAGAAATCTTATAAAATAAAATAACCACAGAAACATATTCTACTTCAAAGTGCTACTCAAAAAAGACTGATCATCTCAAACTAGCCTATTCACTTCAAGTTTTTATGATTGCACAGGAATTGCAATACTGGCTTTGTGTTATTTACATGGAATACATTTTACAGGTACTCATCATATTAAAATTGCAGGAATCATAACAAATACAACTAGGAAGGTACAATTTCAGTCATCTTCTTCAGCTTGTTCAAATGTTTGGCTATAATAACTTCACTGTCAAAAAACCCTGCACTTACAGTGTGGTTTTCTAATGGGTTTTTATTTACAAAAAATGGTGGTGCTGGCTACTAAGTTCTGCATTTCTCTTCTCTGCAACGTTCCTTCTGCTCATTCAGATGAGTAGAGCACTTCATTAATAACCAATGGGTGCTGCAGTTTGAAAGGTTAACACACCTGCAACTACCCTCTAGCAATCCCAAGCACAAATCCAGGCTGGGTGGCGAATGGCTGGAGAGCAGCCCTGAGGAGAAGGACCTGGGCACATGGCTGGTTAAAAGCTTGACACAAGCTGGCAATGTGCAGGCAGCCCAGACAGCAACTGTGTCCTGGGCTGCCTCAAGAGAAGTGTGGCCAAAAGAGCAAGGGAGGGGATTCTCCCCCTTTACTCTGCTCTCATCAGACCCCACCTGGAGTACTGTGTGCAGTTCTGGAGTCCCCAACACAAGAAGGACATGGAACTGCTGGAGAGAGTCCAGAGAAGGGCCACAAAGATGATCAGAGGGCTGCAGCAGCTCTGCTATGAGGACAGGCTGAGAGAATTGGGGCTTTTCAGCCTGGAGAAGAGAAGGCTACAAGGAGACCTTATAGTAGCCTTCCAGTATCTGAAGGGGGCCTAAAGGAAGGCTGGGGAGGGACTATTCACAAGGTCTTGTAATGACAGGACAAGGGGTATTGGGTTTAAAGTGGCAGAGGGGAGATTTAAATGCAATGTTAGGAGAAAGTTCTTTACAGTGATGAGACGATTCACAAGGTCAAGGAGTAATGGGTTTAAACTGGCAGAGGTGAGATTTAACCTAGCTGATAGAAAGAAGCTCTTTACAGTGAGGGTGGTGAAATATTGGAATGGGTTGCCCAGGGAGGTTATGGCTGCTCCCTCCCTGGAGCTGTTCAAGTCCAGGTTGGATGAGGCCTTAAGCAACCTGTTCTAGTGGGAGGTGTCTCTGCCTATGGCAGTGGGTTAGAACTGAATGATCTTTGAGGTCCCTTCCAATGTAAACTATTCTATGATTCTGTGATTCTATAAATTATTTAATACAACCTATACAATTAACTGTCAGGATGTCCAAGTGGTCAAACAGGGAGTTTCTCAATCATGCACAAGAAAGGGGCACACATAAGCAGGAAACAAGTATAGACAGACAATGACGGGAGCACAAATGCACTGTTTTAATACACAATATCAGGAAGACCGAAGGCCAGCTGGAGCCCAATGTTAAGCTAGGAAATGGCAAAAAGGGTAATAAGAATTTCCACAGCAGCATTAGTTGCAAAATTAAGTTCAGAAAACATATTCATACAATGACAGAAGAGAAAGTCAGTGTAGTGCCAGATGATGCATCACCACACCTTCTTCAAGACCTCTAAGTGACATGATCTGGGACAGTGTCAGCAGTGGTGGATCAGGTTAGGGACGACATAAGAGTTGCAACCATATCTATGGAGACAGATTAGATTGACCAAAGGGCAATGAAAGAATTGGCCATTAAAAAAAAAAAAAATTAAAAATCATACTTATCAGGAGATATTCAGATGACTGGGAAAAGGTTAATGTGTCCATTTAAAAAATGCTAGAAGTGAAAAGTTCCACAGAATTATAGGCTGGTCACTCTCAACTTGATCCCTGGAAACTGAGGATGTGGTCTACAGGGCCAGTTTGTTTCATCAGCGCTAAGATGCAGGAAGTACCTAAGCTAGTGACCTTGACTAGACCAAAAATTGTTGGGAAGAGCTGAATGAGCCTCCATACAAGTGTGCTGCAACTCCCTCTACGTATGTTCCACATTTTCACATTACCTGAAGTATTGCTGTTCCTCCCCATTACAGAGAGCTGATAGTATTTTAAACACACATCTGTTCATCACTTGCTGCTTTACTCTCAGTACCTAAGCTGAATTTATTTTCTTTTTTTTATTTTTTTTGTCCCTTTGCATTCTGGCTGCAGGGGTTTGGACTAGATGATCTTTGGAGGTCGATTCCAACCCAAACCTTTCTATGACCCAAGTCCTGCATTTGGGTTGAGGCAATTCCCAAGGACAACCACAGGCTGGGCAGTGACTGGCTGGAGAGCTGCCCTGAGGAGAGGGACTTGGGGGTGCTGGTGGACGAGAAGCTCAACATGAACCAGCAGTGTGCACTTGCAGCCCAGGAAGCCAACCAGATCCTGGGCTGCATCAGGAGAAGTGTGGCCAGCAGGTCAAGGGAGATGATTCTCCGCCTCTACTCTGCTCTGGTGAGACCCCACCTGGAGTACTGCATCCAGTTCTAGATCCCCTATTACAAGAGGGATGTGGACATGCTGGAGTGTGTCCAGAGAAGGGCCACGAGGATGCTCAGAGGGCTGCAGCACCTCTGCTATGAGGACAGACTGAAAGAGTTGGAGCTGTTCAGTTTGGAGAAGAGAAGGCTCCCAGGTGACCTTATTGTGGCCTTCCAGTACCTGAAGGGGGCCTACAGAAAAACTGGGAAGGGACTTTTTAGGCTATCAGGTAGTGATAGGACTAGGGGGAATGGAGCAAAGCTGGAGGTGGGGAGATTCAGATTGGAAGTAAGGAAGTTGTTCAGCATGAGAGTGGTGAGGCCCTGGAATGAGTTGCCCAGGTGGTTGGGGCCACTTCCCTGGAGGTGTTTAAGGCCAGGCTGGATGAGGCTCTGTGCAGCCTAATCAAGGGTAGAGAGTCCCTGCCCATGGCAGGAGGGGTGGAACTGGCTGATCCTTGTGGTCCCTTCCAACCCTGACTGATTCTATGATTCTATTCTATGATTCTATCTTCCAGTCCTAGCCAGCCGATCTTCCTTATCTAAAGAATTGCTAACTGAAATCTGAAGCTGGGAAAAAAGAGAGAGAGAGAGAGACAGACAGACAGAAAAGGGAAAAAATACAAAAAGAAAAAAAAATCAAAGCTAGAAATAGTATTAAAAGAAATTGCCTGGAGCAAACTCTTTAAAGTGCCTGGAAGCCACTTTTATATTTTGTCCTTTCTCCCACAAAGTTGTGCTTTCTCTGTGACACCCATGCAGATCATTAAATGTGCCTAGGCAGTGCATCCTGTGTCCTTCCTCCAGAGGCAGCTGGTAGATTCCTAAGCACAGCCATACAGAATGTTTAGTCTTGACAGCAGGTTCACAGCTCAGGTCAGGGTTTATCCTAAAAGATCTGTGAAATCCACATGAGAAGCTCTGAATCCATGGACAGCTGCATAAGGCATAAACTCCACTGCGCTGCAATCCTAACCTTCCGCTCTTCGGTAGGGAATTCTTTCCATAATCCTTTCATGCTATGCCAGCCCATATTCAACTCTAAAAATAGCTGACATCAAACACAAAATCTGTAGGAAATTACACTAATGATGTCAGTGTCAAATCCTAAAAGGGTTCTCCTTAGATTTGCCAGATAATGAAGAAGAACAGGGCAAGGTTGCCTTGGCCTCATCATCACTCATCTTCTTATAAGCTTCAGGTCAAGGCTATTTAAAATGCACACACACAGAGGGGCAAAGGAAAGAGCTGAACACCACTCAAGCCTTAAAGGACCATTATATTTTCCTTTTTGATGTAAGTAAGCATTAAACCTCCCTAACCTCAACCTTTTGTACTAAAGACTAGAACTAATTTTATGTGGAAGAGAACACAGTAAGCTTTAAGACAAACAGCATGATTTGGGGATTTTTTTTTCCTTGGAGGAAGTTGTTTTTGTTTTTTTTTTTTTCTCCACTACAAACTTAAGCATAGATTACCTGTGCAATATGGCAGTGTATGGCTGAATAATTATTAAGTTAGTACACAATGTTATGAGAATTTAAGTCAAGAGCCAAATAAAAGAATCCTGTTTCCTTCAAAGTTAACTGCCCGGATTGCTTCGCAACCTCAGAATTAAAACAAACATTTTAAAATAATGGCACTAGTGCCTTTATCTATTTAACCAAGCAAACAAAGCAACACAGAGAACAAAAAGCAGATGACTTCTGCTGAGCAAATCTGATCCTAGGCTGCACCCATTTCCTGAAAGCAAATTAAGTGCACCCTACCAATGCGTCTTGAGCGAACAGAAGCGCATCTTGAAGAGCTGAGGCTCAGTTCAGGTAATATTAACAGCAGGGGGCAGCAGGAGCCTTCCCCGGAGCTTTGTTTCATTCCTGAATACTCTACAAATTCTGCACCTGTATCTTTTCATATCCTGGTAGGTGTTTGGGGGTTTTTTTTTGTTGTTTTTTTTTTTTTAATACATCCCAAAGACTAGGTCCTGTCATCCTCTTCATTATGGGCTATCAGAAGGGGCTTAAGCTGCTGGCTCCAGTGCAGGTATGAGTGACAGGATGAAGGCAAACCAGCCTTGGCGAATCTCAGGAGAGACAGAAACATCCATGCTGACTAAGCCTCAAAGCACCAGAATGTACAAAAGGAGATGATTTGATATTGTAATTACAGCTCACTGGATCAGCCTTACAGACGATTTGGATTCATGGGGTCTCCCTTAAGATTTTGAGATAGTTTATATAAACTGTTCCATTTTCATGTTTTTAAAAGCAGACAGGGACTACACTGTGACAGCTTGTTAAATTAATAACTAAGTGTGCAGGCTGATACAATGAAATTAATTCCTCATGGCACAGGGGTATATATAAACACCTTGCAACATAATCTTATTAATTTTCGCGCACAGGGCTTCAAGGGTTCATATTTGGGCATTAATTTTCCTTTTTTTTTTTTTTTTTTAAGCTGTAAAGAGAAGNACAGCGCAACTGCCAAAACTACCAATGCCATGCAGAACCAGCGCACTGAGAAACCTCACCAGAGTTAACACAGGAGTAAACCAAATGCCTCTGAATTAGTATGCAGAACAAGGTATACCTTCCTTCACAAAAGTGAAGCTGCTCTCATGAAATTTTCGTAGTGGTACCAGTAAATCTGCTTACCTGCAGCAAAGAGCATGACTGCAACTGGTCTGTAGAACCGCCTCCGAGATCCCACGCAGATGGAGATCAACCCAACCAGGAAAGCTATGAGAATAATGGCAGCACCACCCAACAGCAAAGCAAGTGTAGCTATCTGCCAGTCTAGGACA
Source organism: Psilopogon haemacephalus (assembly GCA_013396835.1). NCBI lineage: Eukaryota > Metazoa > Chordata > Aves > Piciformes > Megalaimidae > Psilopogon > Psilopogon haemacephalus. The sequence continues at coordinate 152,778 of VWZI01010159.1, forward strand.
GGAGAAAAAAAGAGCGTGGGGAGGAGAAAAATAATTAATACTATTTCAGTAAAAGAAGCCCATAGGCCTGACAGAAACAGTAGAGCATGAGGAACAGAGACTGCATTGAGGCTCGAGTAAATAAACAACCATGCTTTGGATTTCTTTCCTCCCAATTAGTGAAACACCTTTATACAACAGATGCAACACAGGAGTGAAAGTGCTGCAACCTTAGTTGGCCTCTTTGGGATTTTGGCTCAAATAAGACTGAACTAATTTGGTGCTCTGGCTTTTTTTTTTTTTTTTTTTTTTTTTTTTTTTTAAAATTGAAAATTGAAGGGGGGGAANAGAATGAGAAATTGCAGCGGAGTCAAGATGAGCCAGCATGTGTTAGCTGCCTCTCAGTCCATGCTAAGTTTCTCACAGAAGAGAATGAAAGCCAGACCTCAGCTTGAGCTTATTAGGATGACATAGGAAGGGAAATTCATGGAGGCTTATCGCATACACTCGGCACTTGGGAAGAACCAAGGCCACGTAATATAAATAATAAAACAAAAGGCAGGAGATGCTCAAAGGAACTGATAAATAAATAAATAACTAATTTCAACACTCAAAAAACCCAAACCATGGAAGTCAAGCCCTTATAGAGGCAGCAATGATCATAAGACACAGATCAAGCAAAATCTGAAATCCATTTGAAAATGTCAAGTTACCTGAAAGTGTCACTTTTTCTTTTCTCCCCCCAAAAGCAACTTCTGGATTGGGCCCAGTGTGTTTTCTAGTTACTTTTATACCTAATGGGCACAGTTACAAACAATAGCCTTGTAGTCATAAATTACATAAACTAAAATCCCTTCGCAAGCTGGTGGCCATCATAAGCCTATACAACATCCAACTTAAGAGCTTCTGTACAATTTTAGAGTGACAAAGCTTTTGAGCTGTCTCTTCTTTGCAAAAGAGTATCACAGAACGGCTTAGACTGGAAGGCACCTTAGAAATAGAATCACAGCATGGTTTAGCTTGGAAGGGATCTCAAAGATCATCTAGTTCCAACCTCCTGCCATGGGCAGGGACAACTCCCACTAGAAGTTGCTCAAGGCCTCATCTACTCTGACCTCCCGGCCATAGGCAAGGATGCCTCTCAACTAGACTCAGCTGCTCAAGGCTTCATCCAGCATGGCCTTAAACACCCCCAGAGAGGAGGCATCCACAGTTTCCCTGGGTAGCCTGCTCCAGAGACCTATAGCTCCCAAACTGAAGAACTTATTCGTAAAATCCAATCTAAACCTGCTCTCTTCAGCTTAGAACCTTTTCCTTTTGTCCTGCTGAAGGTCACCCTCTCCAGCCTTCCTGTAGGACCTTTTTAAGTACCGGAAAGCAGCTATAAGGTAGCCTTGGAGTCTTCTCCAGGCTGAACAACCCCAGCTTTCTCAGAACTGTCTTCATAGCAGAAGCATTCCAGCCCTTGAATCATCTTTGTGGCCCTCCTCTGAACTCATTCCAACATCTCCGTGTCCTCATGATGGAGGCACCAGAATTGGGCACAGTAATTGAGGTAGCATCTCACAAGAGCAGAGTAAAGAGGCAGAATCACCTATTTTGACCTGCATAAGCTCACTGGCAGTTCATGTTGAGCTTCTTGATCAACCAACGCGTCCAAGTCTTTTTTATTCAGAGCTACTCCCAACCCACTCTGCACCCACCCTGCATTTGTGCTTGGGACTGGCCCAACCCAAATGACAGGACCTTGAACTTTGATTTGTTAAACCTCATGCAGTTGTCACTGGCCCACTTCTCCAGCCTGTCAAGACCCTTCTGGATGGCATCACTTCCCTCAAAGGAGGGTTCAGCACCACACAGCTCGGTGTCATCAGCAACCATGCCTCTTTCCAATAGGAGTATCAAGAAAAACAACCAGATCACTGTTCATCACTACTATCTAGTAGTTCAACAAAGATGACCAAAAATCATCTGCTGGGAAGTGGATCTATGGATCAAATGCATCTCTCCTTACTTCGAAAATAACAACCCCCATAACAGTATGCAGAATAGTGTCAAAATGCATTATATAGTTTAAAGGAAAAAAAAAATAAAATCCAAAATTAATGCAGCTATCCTGAAGTTATTTCAATAAGAATGACAAAAATCCACATTCTCCTCTTTGAAAAGAGCAAAAGTAAATGTTTTCTAAAAGTACATCCAGATTCAAATGGGACCTAATCTGTTGAAGATACCAAAAGTGCATCTGCGGGGTTTGGGAATGGAAGGCTGCACCAAAAAAGCCTTCATATATTACATGTAAAAGAACGAAGGAGATTAAAAGAAGAAAGAGACTAGAAGATCTATAAAAGCACCACTGAAAAAGAAAGTTACTTAAAGGCTTGTTTGTGCAAGTACTCACATTTGATTTCTTTCAGAAATTCAGGCATGTTGTTTACTAATACTTTAATTAATCAGTACTCAACCTCCTTCCAAGCTATTTTACTCCTCATTTTCTTTTACAGGACCAAACTCCAAGGCTGGGAACAACTCCTCATTCTCCTCCTGTCAGCATGCCATCTCTAACACCCAGTTTGCTGTGTGGCTTGCTGCTCTGCTATTACTGGGATGGAAATACAATTTTAGTTGTGGATGGGAATGCTGTCAAGAGTGGCTTTTAATGTTGACATGATCCTTCAGAAATACTAAGTGGCTAGCGGACTGATGATTTAGAAAAGTGTTCTTCCAATACCAGAGTGCATTACAAATACAAAATACAGAAATAAATAACAAAAAATGGACCACTTTGGAAAATAATTAAAAAGAATCCTTGTTACCAGAAAGTTACACAAAGAGCAGACACTCAAATCCATACAAAATTAATGAATAATATTAAAGTGTCAGGTGTGAAAACTCAGAAGCTAAGACTTTTGAAAGCCTCTATAAATAAATTATTAAATGTCATCTTCATATCCTTTAGAAAGCAAAGTCTAATGGCAAACAAAAGGTGTGCAACACTGCAGTACAAATTAAATGGGGGGGGAAATGAATATTCTATTGTTTTCCAAAACAACATTGGCAAAATCACCAAATGAGTGAAAATAAGTAAGGCAAAGATGATGTAAGTGTGAGGTTATAAGTGTGAGGTTCAGCTTCTAGGACAGACATATCTACGGATTTTGGAAAGGTTGAAAAATAAACAAACCACCTTATTGTAGTACTGATGTGGGAGGTAAAAGGACAAATGACTGTTGGAAGACACCTACACTCCCAACTGACAAAGAACTGACTTAATTAAACAAAATTAATTTCTTGGATAAGACAACCTGCTCAGTAATGTTGACTGTAGGACAAAAGAGAGGCTTTTAATGTTCCTTACTGCTAGCTGAGGGATTAGGTACTGAAGGTTGTGTTCTGAGCCACAGTGCCTGGAGTTGCCTCTTTATGTCAGCTCCAGCCTCCATTCACAGGAGCATGCCCAGGGAGGTTGTGGCTGCTCCCTCCCTGGAGGTGTTCAAGGCCAGGTTGGATGAGGTCTTGAGTGTCCTGATCTAGTGGGAGGTGTCCCTGCCTATGATGGGGGGGTTGGAACAGGATGATCTTTGAGGTCTCTTCCAACCTAAACCATTCTATGATTCTATGATACACTGCTACCAGCCTTTGCCTTGAGCTGCAGCTGAGAGGGATGCTGGTTAAAGATCATCATGAAGGTCAGACATTAGTGCACAAAGAATACTAGACTGAATTTTCCTATATTGCCTCTATTACCATGGAAACTACATGTTTAAATCTCCTTGTCATCTGAGAAAAAAACCTTCACTTTCAATTCTGAAAGCCATTTGATCTGGTGACCAAATAAAGCTTATGCTGGATTAAGGAAATAAAATCTTCTGTCTGGGCCTTCCACTTAACAGTAATTACTTTTTTGAAGGAAAAAAAAAACAACTTTTTTGAAGGGAAAAAAAAAAAAATCCAGGCCACTGGACTTTACACAAAAGAAAAGAAACATCCAAAAGAAAGTGGTGTAACTGTCACTGAAAGAACACTCTGTAAGTGATGATAGGCACAACAATATAACCACACACAGCAGAGTTTTCTACAGTTCAAACTCTGTCTTGCTCCTTATAGTGCCCAGGTGTGAGTTGTAGCACGCAGCACCCAAACGGGAACAGCAGACTGCTCTGTTACACAGTGTTACTGGTACAGAGAACGTACACATCATAAAACTATTTTTAGGGTATCCAAAATGTGCCTGCACCATTCCTAGGCACGCACCAATCTTGCAAATAAGTTCCCATACTCAGTTCAGGAGCCTGGGTAGTTCAGGGGGACTGCTTGTTCTCACAGAGATAGAAACATGTATAAAACATGAGCAAAATGGGAACTTGTAGATAACAATTATTAGTTTCCCGGATTCAAAGCGCAATTTGGTTACGCTTTGAGAATGCGCAACAATATTCTTCCACTCTACATCACTAAAGTTTATTTACAAAACACATCCACTATCTAAGAACCAGTAAAAGCTCTCTCCCAAAAATCTCTTTAGATTTTAAAAAAGCATTCTCATCTCACAGTTGTGCTCCGACTAAGCTGTTTTGTTTGCAGCTGCAGTCAACCAAAAGCATAGAATCATAGAATGGTTTAGGTTGGAAGAGACCTCAAAGATCATCCAGTTTCAACCCCCTGCCATAGGCAGGGACACCTCCCACTAGAACAGGTCGCTCAAGACCTCATCCAGCCTGGCCTTGAACACATCCAGGGAGGCAGCAGACACAACCTCCCTGGGCAACCTGTGCCAGTATCTCACCACCCTCACTGGAAAGAACTTCCTCCTAACATCCCATTTACATCTCCCCTCCACCAATTTGAACCCATTCCCCCTCATCCTGTCATTACAAGACCTTGTGAACAGTCCCTCCCCAGCCTTCCTGTAGGCCTCCTTAAGGTATTGGAAGGTTACTATAAGGTCTCCTTGTAGCCTTCTCTTCTCCAGGCTGAAAAGCCCCAACTCTTTCAGCCTGTCCTCATAGCAGAGGTGCTCCAGCCCTCTGATCTTCTTTGTGGCCCTCCTCTGGACTCTATCCAGCAGTTCCATGTCCTTCTTGTGCTGGGGGCTCCAGAACTGCACACAGTATTCCAGGTGGGGTCTGACAAGAGTAGAGTAAAGGGGGAAAATCCCCTCCCTTGCCCTGCTGGTAATGCTTCTCTTAATGGAGCCCAGGACATGGTTGGCTGTCTGAGCTGCATAACTTTAGACCTTTCCAGTGTTTCACCATTTTATCCATATGTTAAGAGTTACACCAATAGTGCCACCCATCCCATCAAAGAAAAAAAAAAAAACAAAACAAAAAAACAAACCCATCCCAAATTAACACTTTTCTGACAATCACTAAGCAACCTGGAGAGGCCTTTTAAGAAAAGACTCCCTTAATGTGCGCTGTTTTTTGGTGTGAAATTCTAAACCTAATTTTTTGTGCTGCCCAAGAAGCATCACAATGCCTCTAAGCACGAGAAATACACACTGCAGTTCCGATTGTGATATGATAGTGCTTGCACAATCTGCCTGCTAGTTTTGGGATATGGATATTCAATATTTGGACTTACATATAAATATGAGCTTAGATCCTTCATACATATTTTTAAAAACACATATGGCTTAAAATTAATTAGGATTACCATCTTCAGTTTAAAACAAAAAATCCCAACAAACCAACCCCCCAAAAAAACCAACAAAACCCTCAACCAAATGGGAAAAACAACCCACAAAAAACAAGCAACAAATCAACCCCCTAAACCATGACAATGATGTTTCCTTTCAGTTAATATGTCATATATAACTCAGTGCCTTTTTGTAAGGGCACTGTGGTCTCACTAGTCTTTGGAAACTCTGCCTGTTTCTTAATGATACAGAGGCAGAGTGTTAATTGCACATTGAAATGTGTGACTCCTTTCTCTTCTTTCACCCCCCCCAAATGAAATGACCTAAGGCTTTAAGCTGTACGTTCATTTTTAATTAACAGCAGCTCTATCTGCTCTATGTCTTGGGAAAAATAATACTTCGGTACTAGGATAAAATCAGGGAAAAGCCATAAAAGGAGAAAACATCTCAAAGTTCTGAAATGTTTAATAACTACATAAGTCTTCTAACGTATAAAAGAGCAACACCAGGGGCTAGCTAGCATTGTCATAGGTTTCATGATTTTAGCAAGCTTCCCCCAAATTAAACTTTACCTAGATGGGATTCTACAGTGTTGTGGGTTGGATTTAGACCCCAGCAATTTGGAATTTGCCCCCAGGAGTAAATACCAAATAAACTCAAAATTTGGAAGCAAAATGAAAGCTCTATTTACAAAAGCAAGCTAAAATCTACTAGTATAAAACACAATGAATATGGATGAAATATATTTGCATGCATTTACAATTCAGAAAAAATATAAGGATCCCCCTGTACTGGTTCACACTCCCTTGGTCAAGGGTAACAATGAACAGCTCTCCCCCTAGACAGAAAGCCCTGATGCTGCATAGCCATAACAAGAATCTTAGCTGAGGGCAGCAAAGCCATGCAAAAAGCACCAGGCAGCAGCAGCCAGAGCAAAGAAGAGAAAAAAGGAGACAAGAACAGTTTGTACAGCAAAGTATGTTCTAATTAACAAACCAAAGGAATGATATAACCTATCTATCATTTCCCTTTGGTATCCAATTCCTTACTTTATTTACCTTTTACTCAAATATCTCCAGGATGTTCCTAGTCTTGTTTATAATTAAGAACTAGGCTAGAGCATCAGCTTCAAACCATCACGTACAGGAAAAGAAGTGGTGCACATCTCTTAAGAAACAATCATAGAATAGTTTAGGTTGGAAGGGACCTCAAACATCATATAGTTCCAACTACCCATCATAGGCAGGGACACCTTCCACTAGAACAGGTCGCTCAAGGCCTCATCCAACCTGGCTTTGAACACCTCCAGGGAGGAAGCAGACACAACCTCCCTGGGCATCTTCTATGTATTTCACCACCATCACTGTAAAGAACTTCCTCCTAACATGTCGTTTAAATCTCCCCTCTGCCAGTTTAAACTCACTACCCCTTGTCCTGTCATTACAAGACCTTGTGAATAGTCCCTCCCCAGCCCTCTTTTAGGCCCCCTTCAGATACTGGAAGGCTACTATAAGGTCTCCTGGAAGCCTTCTCTTCTCCAGGCTGTAGAGCCCCAGCTCTCTCAGCCTGTCCTCATAGCAGAGGTGCTGCAGCTCTCTGATCATCTTCACGGCCCTCCTCTGGACTCTCTCCAGCAGTTCCATGTCCTTCTTGTTTTGGGGGCTCCAGAACTGCACACAGTACTCCAGGTGGGGTCTCATGAGAGCCAAGTAAAGAGGGAGAATCCTTTCCCTTGCCCTGCTGGCAACGCTGCTCTTGAGACAGCCCAGGACACAGTTGTCTGGGCTGCATGTGCACTAATTCTTTAGTTTTATGCAAAGGTTTTTCACCACATATTCTCCTCACAAAGCGTGAAGTAAGAAAATGCATGCAGCTGTTGTATGATGAAAGCAATGACTGACCTCTTAGTATTAAACAAATCCATCATAAGTGAATAAAACTCAATCCTGCTCTCAGGTAAGTTTTTTTCCTGATTTATTGCAAAGTTTCCACCTATCATGCATCTGCCCTCATCCAATAAATATTATTAGAAATTAAAATATGGCATTTAAATTCAAGAATAATGAATTCAGAAGAACACGTCAAGTAAAGCATGGAAAGTTGAGGTACCCACGCATAGCAAATTAAATATAACCTACTCAATGTCACAACAATCAGCTAAGACAAATAAGATAGCCAGAGATTCCTAATGGCTTCATATTCAAAACTATTTCCAAGTTCATCAACATTCATCAACTTAGTCATCAAATAGCCAACAAAAGCTTAAAGAGCATAGCGATTATACAAAACCAAAAAAGGTAGTTTCAAAACAAAAAGTGCATTTGTCATACAGTCAGTCAATTTCTCCCCTTCAGCATGACCAGATCCACAGGAAGCCCAAATTCCATTAAATTCAATGGAAATACTCAGGAAAAGCAAATACTGCAGCGACCACTAAGATCTTTGCTCTCGTCAGACCCTACCTGGAGTACTGTGTGAAGTTCTGGAGCCTCCAGCACAAGAAGGACATGGAACTGCTGGAGAGAGTCCAGAGGAGGGCCACAAAGATGATCAGAGGGCTGGAGCACCTCTGCTATGAGGACAGGCTGAGAGAGCTGGGGCTCTACAGCCTGGAGAAGGCTTCAAGGAGACCTTATAGCAGCCTTCCAGTATCTGAAGAGGACCTACAGGAGGGCTGGGGAGGGACTGTTCACAAGGTCTTGTAATGACAGGATGAGGAGTAATGGGTTTGAACTGGCAGAGGGGAGATTTAAAGGGGATGTTAGGAGGAATTTTTTTGCAGGGAGTGTGGTGAGACACTGGAAGGGGTTGCCCAGGGAGGTTGTGTCTGCTGCCTCCCTGGATGTGTTCAAGGCCAGGTTGGATGAGGCCTTGGGTGACCTGTTCTAGTGAGAAGTGTCCCTGCCTATGGTGGGGGATTGGAACTGGATGACCTTTGAGGTCCCTTCCAACCTAAACCATTCTATGATTCTGTGATCTCATATAAAATTTTTCCAGAGAAGTCCAGCTGAGAAAAAAAAATGGTGTTTTTTAAGGACACGTTCAGATGAATTTTGCTCAGGATGAAAGGGATAATGATTAAAACTGAAATTTTTGGTGCCCATAAGTTACTTGACCCATATGCCTCCACTCTTGTACATCCAGCACCACAAGTACAGTTTTTGAAACTCTCTACACCTCAGTACACTGCAGAAAGAAGCACTTTCAGGCAGGTTCCAAATCAAATCTCCAGTAAGTTACTCTAGTTACAGACTTTCACAGTGAAACTCTGCACAAGAATGGCAATAAATAAATATATTCTGCTCACTGTCAGTTTCTATAGTATGGTTATTACTGATACTTGCTGGACAGATAAACTCTGGCTTTTATGTTTTCATGTTATGGATTGAGAATAAGATTTTTTTTTAAAGTATGAAAATGACTTGTGTGTGTGTATCTTCAAAGTCACTTAGAAAGCACTACTAAAGCTATGGGAACCAGCCAGCAGCAGCTGAATGCATTATTTTCTCAAAAGTCTTTCTTCTGAAAGCTAGGAATTTGAACACATGAAATAACTCTGTGAGGTCACAGATATGTTAAAAANAAAAAAAGGCTGTTTGTAGAAGAGACAGAACTATTTTGTGCCTCTTTCTTCAGCAGGAAATTTGCTTACTGAGCTGTTCCCTAAGACACTGATTCTTCATCCGTACAGAGGAGCACATGGGACAAAGCTTCAATAATTCAAGTTGCATCACACAGGTGGGTTTGACAGCAGCTCTGATTCACCAGATGCTTGCTAACACCCAAAGAGCAATTTGAGAATTTAGTGCTGGATTTCAAAAACTCTAAGTGTCTGTGATGGACATTTCAGAGACTCCACATCCAGCATCATTCGCCTTCTAGTTACTGTACAAGCTGCCTGTATAATGAAGTGCAACATGACAAGTGCAAGATCCTGCATCTGGGTAGGGGTAAATGCCAAGCACAAATACAGGCTAGGTGAGGAGTGGATTGAGAGCAGCCCTGTATAGAAGGACTTGGAGGTGCTGGTTGATGAGGCATCATAGCATCATCAAGTGGTTTGCATTGGAAGGGATCACTTGATTTAAGTCAGCAAAATGCACTGGCAGGCCCAAAAGCCAACTATATCATGAATGTGGACAGCAGGTCAAGAGAGGTGATTCTGCCACTCTACTCTGCTCTGGAGAGACCTTACCTGGAGGGCTGTGTCCAGCTCTGGAGCCCCCAATACATAGAGGACATTCATCTATTGAAGAGCATCCAGAGGAATGCCACAAAGATGATCAGAGGGCTGGAGCACCTCTTATATGAGGACAGGCTGAGCAAGTCAGGTCTGTTCAGCTTGGAGAGGGCTCTAGGAAGACCTCACAGCAGGCCTTCCAGTATCTGAAGAAGGCCTACAAAAATGCTAGGGATGAACTATTTATAAGGGCCCATGGTGATAGGACAAAGGGCAAGGGGTTTAAACAAGAGCAGGGCAGATTTAGATTAGACATTAGGAAGAAGTTTTTTACTGTGTGGGTGATGAGACACTGGAACACGATGCCCAGAGAAGCTGTGGTGACCTTATCCTTGGAAATGTTTAAGGCCAAGCTGGATGAGGATTTAAGTGACCTGGTCTAGTGCGAGGTGTTACTGCCCATAGCAGGGGAGCTGGAATTAGATGTAAGGTCCCTTCCAACTCAAGCCATTCTATGATTTAGTCTTCCTGATGATGAGTGGAAAGTAATTTAGAGCCAAATAAAATGAAAACAAACACAAGAGTTGTCCAAAACAAACCAGTTTACTGAAGCAACCCGGGTACATCTGCATCTTGCTGAGATGCAGCATGATAACAACTAATAACAGCAGCTGATGAATGAAGGAAGAAAGGAAGGCACCTCTTTAGCTGCAGCATACCAGGGTCTAGGGGGCCTCTCAGGTCTTTGCTTCCCAGCTCTGGTTCCAGGCTTGAGCCTCTGCTCCCAGACTTGAACCTCTGCTCCCAGACTTGAACCTCTGCTCCCTTTTCCCAGAATAATTTCTTAAACCACTAGGGCAGACTGAAACTGCTCCCCTCTTCCATCTCTTAGACCCACTCAAGCTGGAAAAAGATAAGCATGAGATCTGAGGAGTCTGTGAACAGATATCTATGAAGGAATCTAAATCTGGGTCTTGCTTTGAGGTGCCTCTTACTTAACTGGTCCCTTACAACTCTTTTGGTGCCATTTACAAACCTTTCCACTGAAAAATAAACACATTGAGTGCTACTATGAGGCAGCCACAACTCGAGGCACTCTTGCCTTTGATTAAAAATAGTCCTTAACAATCTCCTAAAGAGTTGCACCCTTCTCACTTGGGCTCCTCCCATGGTTTTCCTTTTCCTCACTGCAAGATAATCGTGATTAGAGAAGGCTGGCTCCATTCCAGGCAGGGTAACAGCTCAGTAGCAGGCTGCTCCAGGCTGAAGGTCCTCTTCCACCAACCCTCCTCAGACCGAGAAGGTCATGCTTACTAGGTCAGGAAAATAATTAGGTAGCCATTGTACATATCCTGCTCACCTACTCTGCCTTCCACCCAGTGAACCAGACCATGCAGGGGACAGTCTGATTCCCAGTGGCAAGAATCACACAAATCAGAAATTATCTCAGTTTCTCAGGATGGTCTTCACAGCAGTTTTGCACAAACCACAGGCTGCATTAATCTGACTGACATCTCTGTTTCAGCTACCATGCTCATCAGACTGTGTGTGACCCTGAGACTGCTAGATTCAAACTTCCTTCATGCTTTGACATCACCACAAGTTTTATCTCCCCTCTCTACAGGAGATCAGACTGAGAAGCAGAAGCAATAAAAATATGGTAAGCAACTCCACTGTTGCACAAAGGAGACAGATTTTTGCAAGACAACTATGCCCAAGGGAGTGGAGAAGGCTACAGATGTATGAACAACTTGAAACAGCAGGTGCTTGCTCATCTGCCCACTGATACACATCTCTCCTGAAGATGAAAGCTTACATTCCTTACATGCAGTACATCTTCAAATAGAGAGTTAAATGGTGCCATCACATAAGATCTTAACTTTATTATTTAAAGGCACCATGCATTGCACATCACTTTTGCCAATAGAGGACTCCAAGACAAACACAGCACTACAGAAAAACATGCAATCTATAATTCATTCAGAATAGTACAGCATGTGCTCAGGAATTTCTTCTGCTGGATACATGGCATTCTTCTGAGATTAGCTTACTACTATGCCATTTTAATTAGTGGGTATTTATTCATTCGATTAAAAAAAAAAACAAAAAAAAACCAACAAAAAAGCAAAACCAAAGCAAAACAAAACACACAGCGTACACACACACACACACACACAACTCCAAGAACCTCCCCAAAGCCTGGAAATCTTAGACTTATGCCATTAGGAGAGAAGTGTGGGAGATGTGTTATGCAAGCTTTTCAAGGCATGATCACCTTTTCCGACCTCTCCTACATAATGTACTACTACATTTTAGCAATTTGAAGAAGGAAGAAGTACACTTTGCACTGGAACAGCAATGCAATTATTCCCCACAGTTACCAATGTTCTTCAAGCAAACTGGCAATCTTTTGCAATTTTCAAAACTCATTCCGTTGTTCCTTGAGAAAAAAAAAAACAATTAGCATTTAAAATGGCTCGAGAAGCACTTCCCATCAGGATGGTGGCTTTTATATTACACAACTGGAACAAGTTAAGTAAAAACACACAAAGCAATACAGCTGAAGAGAATTCATCCCACCTGCTGCTTGTTATCTTGAATCCTGCATGGTCATCTTTGGCCATGAATCAGTAAGAGAGGCAAGACTACTCTCTATATGATTCTAAATATAAAATCTCATCAAATATTTAAACCACTTATATTATCCCCAACACAAGGAACATTTTAACTTACTGGTGCAAGACTTCCTTTATTTAATAAACAAGTTTTAAAGCAAGAGGACACACTACTGATTTTTAAATTGCAATAAATGACAGCAGTAACAATAACCCACTAAGACTAGAAGTCTCCCTTCATTTATGATTTTTTTTTAGGAGTATTATCAGTGAGAAGGTGTGATCAGATAAACTCACACAGACTTCATGCATTACACACAAACATACTGTGTAGCCATATCTCTTGGCTGGTTGCAGGTGGGTGGCTCAAAGAGTGTCCTACATCACACTAGAATAGAAGTCCTAGATCTGCTCCTCTCACAGAACTTGGCTTGGGACATCTTGAGGATACAGTAACTGGTCCATTTGTAAAATAGGAAGCATACCTGAAAGAATTCTATCTGGGGCTACTGTGAGGGGTAACAATTTCAAGGTGCTTTGAAAGGGCTGAAAGAGTCAGGCAGACATCAAGCATAAACAGAGCATCAGTCATCACAGACTCGCAGAATAATTTAGATGGCTAAGAACTTCTGGAGGTCATCTAGGCCAGCTCCCCATGGAAAGCAGGGCCAATCTCCAACACAGACTCAACTTCAAAGTGAAATCAGCTTGCCCAGGTCTTAGATGCCGAGTTTGAAGTAGTGTGGCTTTTGATTTTATATCCACCTTCAGATGAAGTTTTGGGGATGATTATTAAAGGGAGTAATATGGAAAACGCAGACTAGCGCTCAAAACCAGGAGGAATGTTTCATTAATTCCTCCTTACATTGTACGAGTCACCTTCTTCAGCCTTAATAAAACTGCATTTGTTCTTCTTACGTTATCTTACAGCAAACCATCAGCCTTGCTGGGCATTTTACAAACATTGTCAACATCAACTCTGAGCAATGATCCAGATCTTCTAATGAGGAAGCTGCTTTTGTGCTAGCAATTTCCCCTTGGAACAACTCCTTAGATTCTAAACAAGCAGATACCATCCAAGACTATCGAGCCATGTTAATTCAGATATCTGCATCTAATGTATAATTAAGGTTAAACCCCTTCAAGCGCTACTGAATGAGCAGCCTCTGATGCTTATTTTAAAGAACAAATTAGAACAGAATGATGGGCATAAGACTAGATCCAAGTTGCTCTACTGCACTGTGCTGTAAGTTAAGCTTACCTTTATGGTTTGCCACTGTTCACTTTAAACATGTACAGAGACCCTGTTTTACTTACTTCCTTGAGAATGTTTTTGTCTTTCAAACATTTACAGACAGTTCTTGTAGAGTATGGTATGCTTAAAGCAAACTGAGTGCTGCATAAACAAATATACAGGTTGCTAAGTAAGAAGCCATTCTTGGCTCCATGAGAATGAATGCAGTCCATCAGTATGAAACCATCCAAACACGTTTTTTTATATACACAGTAAACTGAGATGCTGCAAGGGAGAGATTGTTTTCTATGAGTAGCATATACATGCATTGAAACCAAAATACACAGTGTTTACCTGCACATCAGATTCTAGTGAGCCATTTATGTCTCACATCCCATTTGTGCACCTATGATTCTAGGATCTCTGATATAAAGAGCTATAAAGGCTGCAACCTATTGCACAAATTCAAATTTACTACTGTTAATTCTGAAGGCAGAAAACAACTATCTGTACAGCTACAAGCACACTAGCATGTAATTTTAGGAAGACTCTGTGACAGAAATAAATATTCATACATAACCCATAACTCCTGATAAATCTGTAAATGAATCATCACAAATTAGACATGATCCACTTCAAATGAAGGCTTAAAAAAAAAAAAAATTAAGACACCAAAGGAACACTCCAAACCCTGTAAGTTTTGGGGTTTTTTTCAGTTTAGCACATGAATTTAAAATACAGCTGAGTTAAAGACAACTTGTGCATTATCCAAGTTAAGCTTTGATCATAGATAATAATTTTATGCCCAGACAGCTGGTGAAACTGTAAAGTAGCATCACAAGATCTCCATATTTTGTCACGATGCTTTTCGTACTGGCAACTTTAATAGTTTTTCAGCTCCTGAAGCTGCAATTAATGGGAACTTCAGAATTTCACTGAGGGAAGATGGAGATGAGGGATACGCAAGAATACCTTGCTAGCTCCTACAGTTACAGGAGAAATAAAACCCCAAACTTAAAAGGTAATTTACATAGACTCTAAAGCCTCAGAAAGCAGAAAGGCAAAGTGAGGCATCTGTAATCTTCAGATTTCAAAAATTAATTTGACTCATTATTTTACATACTTGAACTATTATATTGTGAAGTACTTACACAAGTTTAAAAGCAGTGTGAGAGCAAAGGATTGCTTGCAGGCTATTAAAAAAAAAACAAACCCACCTCAGAAAGGTGAATGAATGAATGAAAGAACATAAGCAGTAGCGATGCTCAAGGAAAACACAGGGATTATTTCCAGCTGTAACAGCCGATGTAATCATGCTCTGTATGTTTCCTTCTGCTCTCCACTACTAAATTGCCCTTTTGATAGCAGTCAGGGGTCCTATATCTAATTACAACAAAGATTTTTAATTAAACCTTGAATATGCTTTAACAGCTTCTAGCATGAGCTTGTCCTTGATGGTGCCACTTGAGGTGCTCTCCTTCAAGGGATGATGAAGTAAATCTCCTAAAAACAGAGGTGAAGATGCCTTTTTCCTGTGTGTACTACTGCTTTTCACAGCTAGCTAGCTCCAAAGCTGTTTGCACTGGTATCAAGCTAAAAGAGCTTTCCCTGTGTGAGCTCTCTCTGCAGGAGCTTTCCACTATCTCAGAAATATACCACTTGCCACATTCTCAACAGAGGAGGAAAGTGCACTTAAAATATTAAGGCAAGCACACAAAATGGTCTCAAATACGAGCCAAATCCAACCTGGTGAACTTACTGGAAGCCTTCTTATTGACTTTATTAGGAACTGTAACAGATTAGCAAAAGGCAAGGGAAGCACAGCACAGTTTCTCAAATTTCAGGTCTCCTCAGAGTGCAGCATTGTGTGCAAAACATGAGCAAGGCTTTATTCCAGTTGCCTAAAATAAAACAATCATTCATTTCTTCCCCAGCAGCTTGTGAAACCTGGCTCCTCTAGACTGGAAAGCAACTGAGGAAAATGAGTAAAGCTCAATCAAGGAACTTTTATTGTAGTGGACAGGCATGAATTTTTGCACAGCGTAGAACAGAATGATGGGACAAAATTTCAACACTTCAGCAACCAACAAAACTACATTTCATTCCTATCCATCCTCACTCATTCATCTTCCACCTTCCCGTAAACAGACAGGTGACCAATAAAGAGAGAGATTAGTGTCCTTTTATGCTGTTCCATAAGCTGCCCTGCTTTTCCCACTCGTGTGTGTATACACGCATGNTTGAAGCAGGTTTTCATTCAAGCTCTTTGAAAAGTCTTTTTGCAATCATGGGGATACTATTTCAGGAGACAGGGAGAAGGGGCAAAGGATTCACGTTGCTAAGGAGACACATCGAAGCTGACATTCCTACATAAATTTCCATTTATACTGGGGAAGGAAAAGAAAGCTCTCCCAACTTCGTGTAGATACCCTGGTAACTGATTGAAACCGACATCTCTTTGTAATTCGTTTTGGCATTACTGATTTAAAACAAAACCCCAAACAACATCCAAACTCGCAAATATTATTACACACAGCGACAGAGGGGGAAAGAAAAGAACACAGCAGCAAGGGAATCTGCACAATTTCTACTCAAGCAGGGTTCAGTTATTTTCCAGAATCTACAGAAGGGTTTCAGAGAAGTGAGATGAAAAGAAAGTATCTACAGCCAGCCCCCTGCCTTCTTTCCCAAAACAAACATCTTGTCCATCTACCATTTACCCAACCAAATGGATGGTTTAGTAAAGCATCCATGTGTCTGCGTTTGTATGTGTGGCGGACAGGGATGGGGATGAAAACAGGGGCCAGGCAGGACGGGAATGAATCTGGCTTCATTTGTCACTGTTTCTATTGAAACTCCAGAAGTTCGTATCAGGCATAAAAGTAAATAAAGCAATCCATGAAAATCGAACCGCTTATGGTACTACAAAAGAATTTTTATTCCTCAGCTCATGCATATCATTCACAACCTGTTTAAGTACTGCAAGAAATAGTGTAATGGTATTAAAAAAAAAAAAAAAAAGTATACATGATCAAAGACCTAGGGAGCTGAAGAACAGATGAGCACCAAGAAACCAAAACAGGGAGAATGGCTTGAAGGCAAGTGAGTATGAAAGACGATGGGAAGATCAGTACCTACTGGAGAAAGACACACACAAGCACACCCGGGGCATGGAGAGAGACAGAGTCCAGGCATCCTCATTCGGGACAAAATTTACAACCAGTTTTGTTTAAAAAGCCCCAACTTTCCAAGACCAGTGACTTCGGGAGATGGGGACGGAGGAGTCGGGGGGTGGGTAATTAAAAGATACTTCATTCCTAACAGTTTCTCAATGTATAAGAACAACTACCACACGGAAAAATAATCAAAACTAGTCCAAGCCAGAGCTCTCTTGCGAAAACACGGTCCAGTGAGATAGGCAGTCAGGCAACCACTTCGCTCACGGAAACCAAACCTTCGTCTCTCCTGCACCCTAGACGATCTCGCAGAGGGACGCGCCGAGCACGGACTCTCGGTGCTCCCCCCCTCCCAACACACGCTACTGACAGCGACTGCTGCCGCTGTCACCCAACGCGCCAGGCAGCGAGGTGCGGGGCCGGGGCCGCGCAGTCCGAGGAGGGCAAGCGTCGGGATCGAGAAAACGGAGAGAAGGACGAGGACGGAGCGGCTCGGGAACGGGAAGGGTGTAGAGGGCGGGAGAACAAAGGTGCCAGGGACTTTCGCCGCCGGCGGCCGGAGCCAGGCGGGGAGCGGCCAAGCGGGGAGCCCGGAGGGGCAGCAAGAGGTTGCAAGGCGGCGCCCCAGGCACTGCTAAGGTCTGGAGGGGCTGGCCCTGGAAAGGGGTTGGGACACAGCCCTGGAGGAGACAGGGATAAAGGAAAGAGGGTCAGGGAAAGCTGGCAGGGCACCCAGGGCACGGAGGAGGCGACTAAGTCTCAGTACCCAGGGTGCGGCCAGGGGAGCGGGAGGCAGCCGATGCTGGGGTCGGGGAGGGGGGGAAGGTATAAAGCGCCGAAGCGCCCGGGGCCAGGCTGCGCTGCTGCGCGACAAGGGTGCCGCCGGCGAGGGGACAGCAGAGTCGGAGGGGGCTGGGGCAAGCTCTGGGGCAGCCGTATCTCACCGCTGTGCAGCGTCGACTCGCAGAGCCAGCTGTCCAAGTTGCCGGGCTTGCGACAGGACTCCCAGAGGGACAGGTAGTACTGGTGGTCCGCCGTCACCCAGGCGGGGCTCAGCACGGCTCCCAGGTCCAGGCACAGCGCCAGGAAGATGCACACCAGTCCCACCAGCTTCAGCGGGGTCAGCACCGAGACGCGCACCTCCTCCATGCCGCTGCCAGCCGAAGCCATGGGACTCGGGGGAAAGGAGGAGGAGGAGGACGCGTTGCCGCCGGCCCCGAGGGGAACAGGAACGAAAGCCCAACACCGCACAGAAGGGGCGGGAGGAGAGAGAAATAGCGAGACCAGCGCTGACTAACGGTGGGGAGAGGCTTTCGCAAGCGACGGGCAGCGCCACTCCCTCCTTCCTTCACCACGCTCCCGCCCCGGTGTATCAGGTGCAGCAGCTCCCCCTAGTCCCCCGCCACCTCCCGGCCCGGCCCGACGCGCTCCTCCCCCTGCCCGCCCCTGCCGAGGGAGGTGGCAGGGCTCAGCCCGACCCGCACTCCGCCAGAGCGGGCAGCGCCCTGTGAGCAGAAGCCGGCAGCGGGGCGGGGGCGCGGCCCCTGCAGGCTCCGCCCCGACCCGCCAGGGCGAAGTTTGGGGAACTTTCCCCTCGCCGCAGGCGGCGCTTGGAGTCTCTTCTCTGGCTTCGCTTTTAGGAGCGGCGCTCTCAGCGCTGTCTTTCAGCTTTTGGCTTTGCTGTCGTCGTCTGCCGCGCTTCGGTTGGGAGCGGGGGGAGAAGGAGCAGGGCTTTGCTTGGCGGAGCCGTGACCCCGCACGTCTGGGCAAGCGTCACGGGTAGAAGCGAAGCGTATGCCGGGCGGGCCGTGTCGTGCCGGCAGCGGGGAGTGGGCAGGACCAACCGCGCCGCGCCCGCCGGTAGCGCCCTGATAGTTAACGCACCGCTACGGCGAGGAACCTGGGAGAAACCGAAGGCCGCCTCGCCTGCAGGTCAAGCGGTGCCTGACCTTGATTCCTTTGCTCAAGTGACCTTTAAATCACAAGTGATTAGTAGAAGTTTAAAAAAAAAATAAATAAATCAGCGTTTCAGCGTTTTTGCGTGGACGTACTTGCAACTCCCGCTTTCTCTCTCCAGCCGGCGGCTTTCCTGAGCCCAAATTAAATCTTGAGGAGGCATAAGCACTCTGCCCGATTTTCATTTCATCTCTGTTTATTTTGCTTAATTAGCATTACGGTGCTGAGAATGTCAAGGGCAAATGTTTTGATTAGTTATTAAACATGAGTACTAGCATAATTCACTGTCTAAAGCAGCTCTCCTTCCTAAGACAGGAGCACATACAGGCACCAAGATAAGAGTATAGTGTCCATTAAGGATGATTAAAAAAGAAGAGGAGGAAGATTCAACCCACAGATTTCAAAGCGAATGCTGCTTCTTAGATTTTAGAGGAAGCTATACGATGGGAGAATTCAATCTAGGAAACCCATCTTCTAGTGAAGAACCAGAAAAAATCTGTTCCCTAAGTGCTGATTATTATACCTCTACTAATTTAGTTTTTCCCCCAAAGCTTCACTTACCTAAGATCCTGATTTTTTTTTTCTTTTCTAGCTATATCTATTTTCTCATAAATTTCAAATGATGTCGAATTAAATCCTAGTGGTGTATACAACTTCATTCCAAATTGAGCCAGCAGTGTGCACCTGCAGCCCAGAAAGCCAACCAGATCCTGGGCTGCATCAGGAGAAGTGTGGCCAGCAGGTCAAGGGAGGTGATTCTCTCCCTCTACTCTGCCCTGCTGAGACCCCGCCTGGAGTACTGCATCCAGTTCTGGAGCCCCTATTACAAGAGGGATAAGAACATGCTGGTGTGTATCCAGAGAAGGGCCATGAGGATGATCAGAGGGCTGCAGCAGCTCTGCTATGAGAACAGAGTGAAAGAGTTGGGGCTGTGCGGTTTGGAATAGAGGAGGCTCTGCGGTGACCTTATTGTGGCCTTCCAGTATCTGAAGGGGGCCTACAGAAAAGCTGGGGAGGGACTTTTTAGGCTATCAGGTAGTGACAGGACTAGGGGAAATGGAGCAAAGCTGGAGGTGTGGAGATTCAGATTGGATGTGAGGAGGAAGTTGTTCAGCATGAGAGTGGTGAGGCCCTGGAATGGGTTGCCCAGGGGCGTGGTTGGGGCCACATCTCTGGAAGTATTTGCAGCCAGGCTGGATGAGGCTCTGTGCAGCCTAATCTAGGGTAGGGTGTCCCTGCCCATGGCAGGGGTGTTGGAACTAGATGATCCTTGTGGTCTCTTCCAAACCTGACTGATTCTATTCTATGATTCTAAATTGTGTTTTGCTTTGTTCAGTCTTTTAAGGCTGAAACAGAAAGGAGGAATGCAATTTACATTAGAGGCCCTTCAGAGCACAAACAGCTCTGCTCTTACAGCTGCTCACAGGAGTTTGCTTATGAGGTCTAGTCCTGGTTTGCCAGTAGTATTATAGTAGAGAACACATACATGTATTGCATATGAGGTCTAGTCCTGGTTTGCCAGTAGTTTTATATTAGAGAACATACATGTGTTGCTTATGAGGTCTAGTCCTGCTTTCCCAGTAGTATTATGATGCTAGAGAGCACATACATGAAGAGGAGAATAGAATGGAATGGAATGGAATAGAATAGAATAGAATAGAATAGAATAGAATAGAATAGAATAGAATAGAATAGAATAGAATAGAATAGAATAGAATAGAATAGAATAGAATAGAATAATCAGCCAGGTTGGAAGAGACCTCCAAGGTCATCCAGTCCAACCTATCACCCAGCCCTAGCCAATCAACTAGACCATGGCACAAAGTGCTCCATCCAGTCCTTTCTTGAACACCTCCAGGGATGGTGACTTGACCACCTCCCTGGGCATCCAATTCCAATGCCAATCACTCTGTGGGAAGAACTTCTTCCTAATATCCAGCCTATACCTCCCCCCGGCAGAACTTGAGACTGTGTCCCCTCATTCTGTTGCTGGTTGCCTGGGAGAAGACGCCAACCCCCACCTGGCTACAGTCTCCCTTTAGGTAGTTGTAGAGAGCAATGAGGTCACCCCTGAGCCTCCTCTTCTCTAGATTAGCAACCCCAGTTCCCTCAGCCTCTCCTCATAGGGCTTGCAACAATTTTATCTTTTCTTAAGTATGTAGGTGCCTTCTCTGTTAAAAAAACAACCACCAAAACTCAGTGCCTTGGTAATGTAGTGGGGGTACCAGTGTGTACAAGTACGTCTGTAAAGACAAGGTGTGTTTCTAAGACCTTTTAGCCATAGGTGTATGCAAATCAACTGACATCAATCTGTCATGAATCCTGAAGAACAAATGCATTTCATTGAGCTGTTACTGATACAGTATGGAAGCAAATGAGATTTGGAGGTTTGGAGTTTTGCGAGATTTAGTTTTGGTTTGGCTGCCTTTTTTTGTTGCTATTTTTTTAATGTCTGGTAGCACTTGATTAGGCATGTACCAGACACTAATGTGTTAGCCAATTAGTTTGTCTGAGTCATGTTTCCATTGCCTTCCAATTATAAAATGTTAATTATTGGAGAAATATAGCAAAGATAATTTTAAAAATTGAAAAAAGGATTAAAAATTTATATATCAAGATCATGAGTGTGCCAAGCTATACAACACAGCACCTCAAAACTGTATTTCATTAAAAAAAAAATGCCAATAACATATATGAAAACTTGGGATATTGTACACAGAAATAGTACTGCTGCCTATAATGAACGTTGCCAGTGCTTTCTTTACAAGACTCAGTTAGTTTTTACTTCATTAAACTTTGCTGTTTGGAATTGCCACTGCAAGTTCCAGCTAAAGTTCAGTCATATGTAGAGTGAAAAATAAATATTTTCGGTGGATAGAATCATAGAATCACAGAATAATAGAATCATAGTTTGGAATAGAATCATAGATTGGAAGTGACCTCAAAGATAATCCAGTTCCAACCACCCGCCATATGCAGGGACACCTCCCACTAGATCAGTTCACTCGAAACCTCATCCAGCCTGGCCTTGAACACCTCCAGGGAGGGAGCAGACACAACCTCCCTGGGCAACTCATTCCAGTGTCTCACCACCCTCACTGTGAAAGACTCAACAGGCTTCTCAGTGAGAATCAGAAAGTTGACATGTAGCATCCTCTAAAACACAAACCCAACCACAACCTGTGCATCACAGCACAGTTCACTGTGGTCAACAAGTGTCGGTATCGTTGGTTCTTCAAAGATTCCCATCTGTAGTCAGTGTGCTATGTACATTTAGAATCATAGAATCAGTCAGTGTTGGAAGGGACCACAAGGATCATCCAGTTCCACCCCCTCTGCCATAAGCAGGGACACCCTACCCTAGATTAGGCTGGACAGAGCCTCATCCAGCCTGGCCTTAAACACCTCCAGGGAAGTGGCCCCAGCCATCTCCATGGGCAACATATTCCAGGGCCTCACCACTCCCTTTATAGCTTCTGCATCTGAAGAAACAGCAGGTGGGTGCTTGGGCATTCTGTAGCCTCTGCTTCCTGGCCACTTGCTGTTCCTGAAGTACTTGGGAGAGGCCACTCTGAGGATGAGATGTTCCCTAGCCTCAGAGATGTTGTGCTTGAAGAGTACAGGAGAAAGCCTTCGTGATGGGACTGCTTAGACACAATCAGACATCAAGGGTTTGAGAGCTAGAAAAAACAACTTGGGCTTGCTTCACAGCAAGGAGGGCTGGAAAGGGGAAGGCAGAGACAGAGTAAATGTACAAAGTCGAAGTGAATAGAGGCAAAATGGGAAAAGGAAGGGGAAAAAATGAAATTGCAGAGTTCATAACAAAGTAACAAGCACCACTGCTCCAGATACTTATCTTTGACTTAAGGAGTACTCTGGCCATCTTTTCCCCTTTAGTGAATGGATGTGAAATCAGCTGGAAAAGTCTCTGCCCTGACTCCCTGGAGACTCAGTCCACTGAGTACATCTGAAACTATTTGTTCTAGTGATAAGGATCTCCTCCGTGTCACTACAAAGACCTGACCTTTGCTGATGACATCAGATGCAGGTCAGTGCAATTTCACACAATGTGCGTTTCCACAGTACAAAGGGTTGATTTTTGCAATGTGTGAACGACTTACCTTGATTCAAGTTTGGCACTCATGTTGGCAAATGAAATCAATTACAAGGATGCTTTTAACATGTAAGCTATTACAGGCTTGTTAAATATTTTCAAGGACCAGGTGCAAAGCACCCAAGTTTCTCTTACCATCAGGGGGCAGTTTTGATGAGACTCAATTGGTCTGTACATGAAATCCCTCTTAGGAAACAGGAAAACAAATAGAATCAAAGAATCCTAGAATGGTTTAGGTTGAAAGGGACCTCAAAGATCATCCAGTTCCAACCCCCTGACATAGGCAGGGACACCTCCCACTAGAACAGGTCACTCAAGGCCTCATCCAGCCTGGCCTTGAACACCTCCAGCCACAACCTTCCTGGGCAACCCATTACAGTGTCTCACCACCCTCACTGTAAAGAGCTTCCTCCTAACACTGAATTTAAATCTCCCCTCTGCCACCCATTACTCCTCATCCTGTCATTACAAGACCTTGTGAATAGTCT
The DNA here is from genome assembly GCA_013396835.1 of Psilopogon haemacephalus. Classification (NCBI taxonomy): domain Eukaryota; kingdom Metazoa; phylum Chordata; class Aves; order Piciformes; family Megalaimidae; genus Psilopogon; species Psilopogon haemacephalus. The sequence continues at coordinate 176,158 of VWZI01010159.1, forward strand.
CTCCCCAGCCCTCTTGTAGTCCCCCTTCAGATACTGGAAGGCTACTACAAGGTCTCCGTGAAGCCTTCTCTTCTCCTGGGTGAAGAGCCCCTACTCTCATAGCCTGTCCTCATAGCAGAGCTGCTTCAGCCCTCTGATCATCTTTGTGGCCCTTCTCTGGACGTGCTCCTACAGTTCCATGTCCTTCTTGTGCTGTGGGCTCCAGAACTGCACACAGTACTCCAGGTGGGGTCTGATGACACTGTCAGTATACACTGCCTCCAAATCTGATGGAATCATAGAATCAGTCAGGGTTTGAAGGGACCACAAGGATCCTCTCCTTCCACCCCCCCCTGCCATGCCCAGGGACACCCTACCCTAGATCAGACTGGCCATGGGCTCATCCAGCCTGGCCTTAAACACCTCCAGGGATGTGGCCCCAACCACCCCCCTGGGCAACCCATTCCAGGCTCTCACCACTCTCATGCTGAAGAACTTCCTCCTCATGTCCAATCTGAATCTCCCCACCTCCAGCTTTGCTCCATTTCCCTGAGTCCTGTTACTACCTGATAGCCTAAAAAGTCTCTCCCCAGCTTTTTTTAGGCTCCCTGTTCATTACTGTTTATGACAACCTATATGCTAAAGTCACAAATAACCATGGAAGTGTCCCAAGAGAATTAATGCTGTAGTAGTCAATAAAAAGTCAGCATGGAGGTAAAATGCAATAAATAGTGAAGCTTCTAAGAATTACTGCCTGCCTGCTTCATTTCCTTGAAGGGGCAGGGATCCTCTGAAAATATAGCTCATGTATCGAGTTAGTATGCCACTATTAACTGTGTTCAGTACATCTGTAGAAACAGCTGAATTAAATCAGTCTAAATCCTGTCATTTCCAGCCTTCTAAGTGGTATGCTTCGGAACAACATCTTTAAAATACAATATATTATTTTAGACATAACCTAAAATAGAATAATTTAAAGCACTTCCCAAGAGTAGTATTTTTCTTAGATACTTAAAGATGTTATAAAAAGTGAACGTTGTAGGAGATAATTTCTACAATGACACACCATTTCTTAAGTATTTCTTCTTAGGGTATCACTGTGACCTCAGCATTCACTCTTTTTCTGTTTTTTTGTTTTTTTTTTTTTCTCTCCAGTTTCTGTTTTGGCTATTGCAACTTTATTTTGCTTTCTTTCTTTCCAACATCTCTGTTTTCTTTTGACACTCTCTTTCTCTTGTCCATTAGATCGCTACAGCCATAGACTCAGAATAATTTAGTTAGAATGGGGACCTTCAATGGTCATCTAGCCCAACCTGCAGCTTAAAACCTGGTCTAATCAGATCAGGTTGCTCAGGACAGTTCCCAATTAAGGCTTGAATATCTGCAAAAATGGAAATTCCAATGTCTCTGCCCCAGTACTACGGTATTTGAGTGCCCTTCTGATGAAAGAAACTTTTAATATCTAATCAGAACTTGCTGTGTTCCAGCTTTTCCCTGTTGCCTCCTGCCCCAACACAACACACCTTTGTGAGGAGTCTGGCACAACAATATTTGTATCCTGTGGTTGCAAAGTAGTAAGATCTCCCTGAACCTTTACTTCTCTGGGCTCAAAAAATCCATCTCTCATCTTCTTCTCATACACTGGGTGCTCTCACCATCCTCATTGGCCTGTGCAGGACTTTCTCTAGTACATCATTATCTTTCCTGCACCAGGGAGCCAAAATTTTGTACAGAGCACTCAAAATATGCTCTCAGAAGTTTTGAATAGACCCATGCAAGCAAGATGTTGATTTTTGTGGGACTTCTTCCATTATGTATAATATCTTAGCACTAGATCCTGTGATAAGAGCAGCAGGACTGAGGCAGCAGTTCAGTTATCTTTCCCTGAAGTGGGTTAGGGGCTGAATTATGCATGGGTTGAGGTTGCTGCTGCTAATACGGCTGGTTTTAAATTAGACTCTGAAGCCAAATAGCACCCAAAATGGGAAGTACTTCACCCCCTAAGAGCTGCTGCATTTTCCTCAACCATGGTGAACTGTCACTATGCAGCAGAAGTAGTTTAGTTCTGGCTATGCCACAAAGTGCACAGTCACTGAGGAAAAAAAACAAGACAGGATACTAAAAAGCATGGGAAAAGCTTATCTTAGTAGGAATAGAAAGTAGTGTTACTTCTATACGAGAAAACAAAATGTCATTTGAAGACTGTGATGAGGTTGAATATGACATATTAAAGAAAATAAAAAGGTAAGTAGAAACTGCTCTTTGCAACAGGTGGTAGATATATCAAGGGAGAATGTATAGTTAAGCTAGTGACAGAAAATTCAGTGTGACTGATTTATCTAAAACTAAGATGAGCAACATTACTGCAAATTTTAATATATTTTTTTTTTTCCTATGGAGGCAAGGATTGTAAAAATGTTACCTCCTGATATATTGTCACCTTAGATGGTCAAATGAGCTGCTGTGAAATCTCCCAGACATAATATCTGAGAAAGTGTATTTGTTCTGTTTGTTGATGCCTGTTGGAATTTCTTTCACAATGCTTTGAATCTTTCCCCAAATTATTGTCATTTGTACATCTGACTGAGTGCATTTCCTCACTCATATATTTTAACACTTCCCATATGCCCTTGAGCATCAACAGAAATGCATTTTTCATTGGCTGGATTGATGTTGCTGGTTTTTTTCATTGCTTCTGTAACATGACATTCGTTTTTGTTTTGTTATGTGGCTTTTTTTTTTCTCCTGGTACTCTGCTGCTTAAAATGGCAAAGTATTTAGAGCAGGCTGGTTCATTTTATTTTGCTGTATTAATAGCAACTCTAACTACAATGTTGGAGCTAATCAAAATTAATTACAAAAATAAGCATTTGAAAAAAAAGGGGGTGCATGGGAATTTACAAAACACAGCAAGAAGAGTTTGCACTGTGTCAATGTACCTTTATTACTTTGGTTAATGTAAAGGCCACCTAGAAAGCCATTCCTAGCCAGCATCACAGAATCACAGAATGTCAGGGAATGAAAGGCACCTTGAAAGATGATCTAGTCCAACCCACCTGCTGGAGCAGATCACACAGGAACACATCCAGGCAATTCTTTAATATCTCCAGAGAGGGAGACTCCATACTGAGAATCTGTGAAGGACAGCCAAAGATGGAAGCTTTGCTGCTTTTCCAGGTGTGAGATCTATCCTGGATCTCTGCTCCCTCAGGCAATCCATATAGCACGACAAACACCACACCTACAAGATGTCCTTTGGCTGCAATCCTGAAGTTCACACATACAGCATCACAGAATGATAGGAGCTGGAAGGGATCTCTGGAGATGATCTGGTCCAAAACCCATTTCACTCCTAGACACACAAATCTGTGAATTTCAAGGAAGTTGTCTCTGGTATAATACTGCCCCAGCTTTCAGTGAAAAATCACCCCAAAAAACCCAGAACTGATACCGCTTCTGATCCTCCTGAAGGGACTTCTAAAGCATCTTCACAAGTCACAAGTGACTGCAGTCATAATTAGAGGGACCCGGTCTCCAACCAGATGGAGGAGAGGAGCATCTGGGTTTATTGGACTGTATGGATCCAATGGCTTGGTGACTTGAACCTAGGAGAGTGTAAAAATTTAGTAGATGCAGGTGCACAGTGCACTCTGATGGCATCAACCAACGAGGGGTGGAAGATGTCTGTATTTCTGGTGTGACGTGGGGATCATAGAATCATAGAATAGAATCATAGAATGGTTTAAGTTGGAAGAGACCTCAAAGATCATCCTGTTCCAACCCCCTGCCATAGGCAGGGACACCTCCCACTAGATCAGGTCGCTCAAGACCTCATCCAACCTGGCCTTGAACACCTCCAGGAAAGGAGCAGTCACAACCTCCCTGGGCAACCTGTTCCAGTGTCTCATCACCCTTACTGTGAAGAACTTCCTCCTAACATCTCATTTAAATCTCCCCTCTGCCACTTTGAACCCATTCCCCCTTGTCCTGTCATTACAAGACCTTGTGAATAGTCCCTCCCCAGCCGTACTGTAGGCCCCCTTCAGATACTGGAAGATTACTATAAGGTCTCCTCAAATCCTTCTCTTCTCCAGGCTGAAGAGTCCCAACTCCCTCAGCCTGTCCTCAGAGCTGTATGTGTTGAAAACAGAGCACTGAAATGCAGGCCACAATTTGCTTTTATCTGGAGAGGTGTCTAGCACTCCTGGAATTGGCTGCCCCGGGGGTGGAAACACAGCCCCACCATTTGGACTGATCATGTACTGAAACAGAGTGGAACTCCAGAGTGTCTGCAATGAGAAGTCTTCTGGGTACCACAAGGTAGTCTCATTTGAGTGAGGATAGACAGTGATTGATGTATGATGTATGTTGTTTGATGTTATTGCTGCTGTGCATGATGGAGGTGGTAGAGAGTGAGGGTTGGAGAAGGTTATGGGTTGAGTTGCATTTGCTGATGATATTCAATATCATGGTGCCATCATGCCTGCTTCAAAATGAAAGTGCTAGCTGGAGTAAAATATCATGGGGATTGAAGTTCAGAGTGTAGAAGAAGAGGCTTCTTGTTTCTGGTTGCTGCTTTCAGTTTCAGTTTTTTTGGATGCTGGCCTTTTCCACTGGGCTACCTGTGGGTTAGGTCTTCAGCATCTGCTGCTGCTTCTGCTTTTGCTTTGCTTTTCTTTGGATAGGCTAAAGTAATTGTGCATTATATCAGGTCAATAATTCTTCATCTTAACCCAGACGATTTGTTGTGTTACTTTCCCTTCTGCCTGTGTGTGAGTGGATGCTTGTGGAAGCAGACTGTGTTAACACAGCACACACCATAAACAGACTGACCCCATCCTCTTGACATTTGCCCTGTATATGTTTATAAGAATTGATAAGATTCCCTCTTCCTAAGTTGCAGCCCTTTTGTGTCCTTACATTTCCTGTCTTTCTGTGTTGCCTTTGAGTAGAAATGTAAATCACAGAATCACAGAATGTCAGTGGCTGAAAGAGACCTTGCAAGATTCTCTAGTCCAACTCCCTGCCAGAGCAGGATCACCTAGACCAGATCACACAGGAAGACATCCAGGTGGGTTTGGAATATCTCCAGAGGGGGAGACTCCACAGCCCTCCTGGGCAGCCTGTTCCAGTGTTCTTTCACCTTCACAGGGAAAAGAAATCCTCCTCATGGTCACATGAAACTTCCTACACCTCAGCTTCCACCCATTGCCCCTTGTCCTGTCATCAGGCATCACTGAGCAGAGCCTGGCTCCATCCTCCTGGCACTCACCTTTACATATTTATAAACACTGATGAGGTCACCCTTTAGGCTCCTCTTCTCCAAGCTAAAAAGCCCCATCTCCCTCAGTCTCTCATTGTAAGAGAGATATTCCAGATCCTTAATCATCTTTATGTCTCTGCACTGGACTCTCTCAAGCAGTTCTATGTCCCTCTTGAACTGGAGAACCCAGAACTGGACATTGTACTCCAGATGCAGCCTCACCAGGGCAGAGTAGAGGGACTGGAGAACCTCTTTTGACCCACTAACCACAGCCCTGTTAATCCACCCCAGAATGTCATTGGCCCTCCTGGCCACAAGCACACATTGCTGTCTCATGGTCAGCCTCCCATCCACTAAGACCCCCAAATCCTTTCCCCCTTCACTGTCTTCCAACAGGTCAGCAAGAGCAGCTAATGCTACTTGAGGACAGTCCTGGAGGCTAATTCTAAACATCTCTTTATTTTTGTTTTATTTCCCCTATTAGTACTCTGCTAAGATTGTAGTTTTATTCTTATATGGGAGTATTTATGGAAGGATTATGTTGCATTATTTGCACTGCCTTCAAGCAAGTTGTTCAGATCTTTCTCTAAATGAGGGGGTGGACAATCTTCTGGTTTTGGTTTGCTTTTGTTTTGTTGTTGTTGTGTTTTGTTTGGTTGTTTTTTTTATACTCTGGCAGTTTTTTATGGATACCCTGAGAATCTCTAATACCTATTTTAAACCCATCCTATTTCTTTTAATCTTTTCTTCTATCAGATGCATGTTGTGCATGTTTAACATTTAAGAAAAAAAGAAAATTGATACCTAGCAATTCCCTCTCCTACTGTTCCTTCCTCCACACTGTACACTCACCACTTGTTTTTAGCCAAGAAGTGGTAATCTGCAGTTCCAGTTGCTTTGTTCTTCGTATTGGGACTGCCAGTAAAAGATTTTCATTTGGCTTCTCTCAGTCGTATAAGAAGTAGTAAAATAAAAGGAAGCTTGCAGTCAGAAAAGTAGCCAAGTAAGCCTTGCAGTGAGCAGTCTTAAGAACTTAAATTCTGAGGAGAATAGAATGCAAAGTTTCAGCAAATAGGGTGAATTTTTAGATGATCAAGGAAATAGAGGGTGTTAATTAGGATATTTCTTTAATCACTTTTCTAGAAGTTTTGTTCATCAAGATCCTTCATTTTCATGAACAACCAACACAAAATCAAGTTACAGAATTACTTCAGAGCGAGAAAAAATAATTTAGATTTGAGCCAAAAGATCTGTTTGAGGAAAGTAAAAAATCTCTCATGGAAGATGGCTGTTGTGCTTCCTCCTAATGTGTGTATTTCTCTGCTAGCTCATTAGGTAAATTGCTCAATCCCCTAGTCCATTTAATCTGGTCAATGAAAATCTATTAGTAACATCACTGGGAAAAAAAAAAAGTGAGTCACTTTTCTTCTGTCTGTTTACCATATTCACCACAGTCCTGCATTTCTTCCTTCATTGGATGTCTCTACTTTAAGAAGTATGGAGTGCAAAGGAGACTGTCACGGTCTATTGAGAGATGTCAAGGCACTTTTGATGTCTTCAAGATCCACCTTCACTTGAAGTAAAACTTTGGTTACGAAACAAGGGACTGCAGAACTGGTGGGGAATGTGAAATTAGCAGAAACAATAGTAGAGTGCAACTTACAAAAATGAAATTTGTCATTTAAAAGACCAACATAGCTCACACTGATGTCCAGTGTATTAAACCTACCTTCACTGGAGCACAAAGCATGTATCAGTAAATTACTGATTGAGAGGAAAGTGAGATGTCAAATACAGTGTATGATAGATTGAAGAAAAATCACTTTGACTAGCATGAAAATTAATCCCAGTGCCAGATTCTTTGCATAGTCCAAACTCTCATTGATTTGAGTAGATGAATATATTAGGAATGAGGACTAGATGCAGAACAAGTGCTGGTAGTAAATATCCCATATGTTCTTGCAGCATCCTTTCATTCCCTCTTTCTCCTCTTTGCAAGCTCTTGAATCATTTATGTTTTGGTATTCCTTTTTTAAAAATCAATAAATAAAATCAAGATCCTTTTCAATTTCAAGACTGCAGGGGCACACTGAGATTTTTTTCCTTTTGTCACTTAGAGAAACACTATATAGTCCCCCACGGCTTTATGTTCTTCTGGGGCCACAGTGGGTGACAGCTAAGTGCTGGTACCGGTGCTTTTGGTTTTGCCCTGCCGCTGGAGTCTTGGCTGTAGGCAGCATGTGTGGAGGCACACTAAGGACGCATGTCTGTGGTGCACTGCTTGCTTTGAGATGACCTTTTGCACTGTCCATTCTTCTATCTCTAAACTAGGAACATGTAAACTGCCTTTCTGTTTGAAGAGTCTCATCAGTGTGAAGAAGGAAAGAACTAAGGCACAAATAGATGCTGCCGGAATGTACAAGGAACGTTAGGAAGCAGGGGAGCCATGCACTGGGTGCTTGCCTTTGCATGAGAAGAACTGCAGGTTGACAGTGCAGGTCTTGGTTCCAGGAAGAGCAAATTCCTTGGCCATGTTGCGTCTTAAGTCTGGCTCTCTGACAGTAGCATTTCGGGTTCAAAACCTGACTGGAAACAGTGGCGCTATACTGAAAACAATTTAATTTCCAGCACTATGACAAAAGAGTGTGAGACAAGAGTTGGTTGGAAAAGTTTTTCTTCTTAGCCCTCATCAACTATTATCTGCATCCCCCCTGAAATAGAGTGCCTGACAAGGAGGATCTGCTCAAGAGAGTCCAGTGAAGGGCTATGAGGGTGATTAGGGGACTGCCTTATGAGGAGAGGCTGAGGCACATGGTGCTTTTTAGTCTGGAGAAGACAAGACTGAGAGAAGATTTAATCAATGTTTATAAATATCTGAGGGCTGGGTGTCAGGAGGGCAGGGACAGGCTCTTCTCGCTTGCTCCCTGTGATAGGACAAGGAGCAATGGATGTAATCTGCAGCACAGGAGGTTCCACCTCAACACAAGGGGGAACTTCTTTACTGTAAAGGTCACAGACCACTGGCACAGGCTGCCCAGAGAGGTTGTGGAGTCTTCTTCTTTGGAGTCTTTCAAGACCCATCTGGATGCATTCCTGTTTGACCTGAGCTAGATTGTATGGTGCTGCTCTGGCAGGGGGTTGGACTCGATGATCTCTTTGGGTCCCTTCCAACCCCTGACATCCTGTGGTCCTGTGGTCTGTGTGGGAATGTCAATGAGTTTACTGCAGTGTTGAGCTACTCTCCCATCCATAGCAACTCACATTGTTTTGGCAGAGTGCAGTAACTTAGAGTTATCCTGATACAAAAGAAAATAATTACTGGCTTCTTTTGTGCTTAACAGCACCAAATCCCACTCTGGAATGAGAACTTGGATACTTTAGATTAGAAATGTTTTCAGTGCCCTGACAGACAGAGGCAGATGTGTCTCTCTTTGCTGTGCTCCATCTGGCAGGGAACAGGGCTGGAACCAGCCTCATAGGCTGCCAGAAGAAAGTTATTGAAGAACAGAAACTTAAACACTGCAGCATTTGGTCTGTCTATGACCAATAAAAACAGAAATTTCAAAGTATTTACCCATAATTCTCCACTGCTTACTATTTTAAGTGAGTTACTCCATTTTGCTGTCTACAACCACCCAAAGTTTTAAAGTTATGGGGCTTTCTGGTTTTGGGTTTTTTTGTTGTTTTTGGTTTGGGTTGGGTTTGTTTGGTTTGTTTTTTTTTTTAATAGTTTCAGCTTTTTGGAAATTATGTGACATCCTTGAGGGCTGGGATCACATCCAAGCTGTCTGTGCCATAATTATTTTCAAACCCTGCTGAATTGTGTGACAACTTTAGCTTCATGCCAGTGTTTCGTTTTAGCACATAAGCATCAGATGGTGCTGTGTATGAACAAGTGTACATGGACATGATAAACTACCATGTCCATATTGACTTGGAGCAACTCCTTGTCCCTAGCTTCATAACAATGCAAATCAAGGTTCGTCATACTGAATGTGTCTTCTCTTCCTGCTTCAAGAAAGATGGAAGAAGAATATGAATTTCAAAATGTAGTAGCAGAATGTGGTGTCTTTTCTTTTTTTTCAATTGATTTCTTAATGAAAATTAGTGAATTCTGTTCCAAGAATAGTACTTCCTACTGGAGGGAGGACACAAAGGACTGTTGTGAGAATTAGAAGTCACCATCTAATTTGGAGAAAGTAATTTCTGTCAAACATTTGGTGGCCTTCCTATCTCAAAACACTTTAAAATTATGATTCTGGCTTCCATTCTGTGCATTGGTTTATTTCTTGTGTTAATGAGCCATATGCATTTGTTCTGGCTTTTGGTGGCTGTTGCACTTTCTTTTGGGAGCTTTAAGAAGACAATCTAATGTGTAGCAGGAGTTTAATACAGTTTTCTGAAAGGTCCTGTATCACGCTGACCTTTCATACTTAGGAGGTTGGGAACTCTGCCTTTTCCTTGCTTCTCTGTGTTTGTTTTTTTTTTTCTTGAGAAGGAGAATGCAGAGAAATGAAAGAGAACAAACAAACAAAAAAAAAAACCCAAATAAATATAACAGCCTTCCAAATCCCTCTGTGCTGCTACCTATTGGAAAAGTGGATGAAAAGTTGGAGAGGTAATAAGGAGAAGTGCAATGGAAAATTATGAAGGCTGGAGTGGAAGCTGAAAAAAATGTGGGGATTAAATGTCAGGGATCCTGAACAGAAACTGCCAAAATGATAAAACGAACACCAGGAATACCTACTGTAGTGGTTCTGGGAGTTACCCTCCCCACATGCACAGGGAGTTCACCCAGACTAGACTCAGCCAGCTGAATGTTAAGGAATGAAGCTTTATATTCACAGCTTAGCACAATATACAAACAGATATTTACAATATATTACAGTATTTACAGCTAAATACAGAAATATACAAGTTAAAAGCAATACAGAAACACAATACCCCTCCCAGAAGTCAGAGTGCCTAGGAGGGGCTCCCAACCACCTTCCACCTTCTTTCCACTCCTCTCTTATCCCAGAATCTGCCTTAACATACAAAGTGAATTGAAGGATTGGAAAGGCAGGTTAGAAGCAGAATGATTAGTTGGGTTACACAGATTCCAGGCAGAAGCAGTTAATAAGGCAGAAGCCTGGGAGAAGCACAGACTCAGACTATCTTATCTATGTTTGTGTCCTTGTTTTCATACATCTCAGCAAACCTATGAGTGAATTAGACATCACCATTGTTTTCTTTTCACAGCCTATAATCCAATTTCTCTCATTAAAATATTTCAATTAGCCTCTGACCAGTACACATACAAAATGACGAAAAGAATGATTATACACAGGGAGGTATTCAGAATGTGTTAGAAGCAGCAGCAAGGTTGAACTGCTAAACTGAAACTGCTGATCTGTCAATGCAGTACAGTTAGATTTGTAGTCTCAATAGCAATGTTAAAAGTAATCGTGGAATCATAGAATGGTCTGTGTTGGAAGGGCCCTCCAAAGGTCATCTAGTCCAACCCTCTCTGCAATAGGCAGGGACATCCTCAACTAGATCAGGTTACTCAGAGCTCTGTCAAGCCTCACCTTGAATATCTCCATGGATGAGGCTTCAACTACCTCCCTGAGAAACCTGTTCCAGTATTCCACAACCCTTGTGGTAAAGAACTTGCTCCTAAGCAGTTAGGGAAGCTCAGATACATTCAAGTATTACTGAATTTAAAAGTTTGGATACCTGGTAGTTTATGTGCTATGACTGACATGAAAAAGATGGATTACACATAAAGATGCAAACCAGTTGATGCTCATTTGAGAGGCATGCTGTATTTAAAAAGTCAGATTTGAAGGAGATGGAAAAAGCAAAAGAAAAGACATTCATAATGTGGACAAACTGTGAGTATCCTACATTATCAGAGCAGAGTCTAATACTAATAAAAGCTTTAACTCAATTTAAAGCATACAACATCCAAAACAGAAAAAAGCAACACTAGAATGTATATGTTGGCAGCAGAGGAGATACCTTATCCAATAACACCACTGCTGTAATTGTGAGAATAACAAAACTGAGAAAAGCAGTGGGACTAAGCTCATATCATAGCAATGAAGAGCCATGTTGTTGGAGGTCAAAGAGTATTTGTAGGAGTAAAGGCATCAAAAACTGTGAAATACATGGGAAGACACCAACCTACAGATTAAATAATATATATATATATTAAGCATGAGAGGTAAAATGAAGGAGATTAAATATTATTCAATAACACATTCAGCTCACCTACAAATCCACTAGACAGTCCTGAATAAAACACTCTTACCAGGGAATTAATCCTTATTTCTTCATGTGGTATCATCAGCAAAGAAGGATGCCAAAATTGAGTTTACATGTAGGTAAATGTGATTAGATTTGATTTCAAATATAAAATTGTACTTGGAACAGCTGTTACCACTATTAAAAATACCAGCACACGAGGAAGAAAATATGTAAAACCCCAGTATGACTATTCACTAGTCCATTAGCACATTCAAGTTTTTTTTTTTTTCTCTTGGGCAAGCTTTCAGAATATTAGGCAATGTGGCATTGTCTGTAGGATTATCAGCCACGTAAACTCCTCACTTATCCACTGAAGAGTCAGAAGACAGTAGAAAGCTACCCAGGTGGGATATTAGTAAATCTTTCAAGACTCTGAAAGAGGAAGTACAAACCAGAGGTGGTGCTACCAACACCATCTTAGAATCATAGAATCATCCAACCCCCCCACCATAGGCAGGGACATCTCCCACTAGAACAAGTCACTCAAGGCCTCATCCAACCTGGCCTTGAACACCTTCTTGGAGGGAGCATCCACAACCTCCCCGGGCAACCCGTTCCAGTGTCTCACCACCCTCATGGTAAAGAACTTCCTCAATGCTTAGAATAAAGTTGCTTAGAATATCAGTTTAGAACTAAGAAATTAAATATATTTTAAGATATTTTCTTTTAAAAATTGAGTATTATTATTTTAATGTATTTAAATACACAAGAACTTCAAAAACAACAAAAAAGTGTGATAATAAATGATAAAATTTGAGGGTCTCCAGGTCCTTGGAAAATAATTTAGTTCTGATAGGTATTGATAGAGTGAGGGATAGGGAAGAACCCATTCCAAAAATAGGAAGTTTCTTTCTCAGGGGAACAACAGCTACAGACAACTTCCAGTCATTTCTTATCCTACAAGAATGAGGCCAAGAAATAAGGATCAACCTCTTACCAGAAGAGTCATCTCTCTGTTTGAATTAGGCCAGGAAGACAAAAAGGAAGGACAAGAGTAGGATGTGAGGAATGTTAGTATAGCATTCAGTACTTAGCATATGCCAAATTTCTGGTAGGCACATTTAGTCTCCCTTGGTACATACTGAAGAGATCAATATAATGAATACTTGATTTCCGTTTTTGGAGGGACTATAAAGTCTAAATGACATTTATAAAGTGTAAATGACATTTATAAAGTCTAAATGACATTTTTACCCATCTTCTGTCTCAGGCTCAGATTGTTTCTGACAGTAGCCATCTAGAAGATGATGAATTGATAGATTCCAAAGTACTGTAGCTGAAACAATATATATTTTATGGAACCAGAGAAGAGGATAATGGAGTAGAAATGTTTAATTAGGGTTATTTTATGTTAACAACTTGGCTGGGTAATTATGAGTTTTTCTATTTAATAAAATGAGACTGCTGTATTATCCACGTTTTGCTATATTCTCAGTTTTATCACTGTCACAGAAATACAGCAACAATATTCAATGCTGGTTTATTAGTCTAAAGTCTTTTCACAGGAGATCATGAAATGCTATTCCTAGGAGCTAGATCTTGACTCTGGTCTAAAAAGAGACATGCAAAACATCTCAGTAATTAGGTATTTCTTCTACTGAATGTATACCTAAGAAGCTTGTGTTTGCAGTTTATGGCTACCTGCATACTGAATAATTGTACTCAATAAATTGTTTCCTGCTATGCGTTTCTCAGATGGTTGGGTGAGATTAGTCACAGCAGAAGGTAACTTCATCCTTTTAAAAAGGCAATCTACCTTTTCCAGAAACATAGGCATTCATTTAGATGAAGGAACTGCCTGATAATGAGTTGCAGTGGGTTTTTTTAAAAATCACATTTTCACATACCTATTGGTTGTCGGAAACTGTGAATAAAGGCACAATGTTATTTAATGATTTTACCTTCACCTTTTTTTTGTGCACACACAGATAAAACACATACAGCATGCATGTCATATGCTTAAATATAATCTACCCATAAACACATGGAAGAGAAGAATAACTGAGAAATTCCCATCCTTCATCTATGGTTATGTCCCAGGTGTATGCATAATCTAAAAATAATATTAAAACCATTGATCCCCACTGTTCTCTCCAATTTACTGTGGTGCAGAATCAAATATTTAAACACTGGTAAAAGATAATGGATACATTTGAGCAGGGAGATTCTAATATAGCAACATGTATCCAGACCCACTGAAGGCTCCTGTTTGATTATATGTTAATTTTTTAATGATTACATTCACAGAAAATGAGATTTAGTGTAAGTCTACTAACATTAATATAGTTCAAGCTAAATAAATTAAAACATATGGGCATATATGGAAATGGCAAAAAAATTCCATGATTTACTATGAATTTGTTATGGCAGTAAGGTGTGAGATAGGATTTTCTAAAATTAATATTGTTTATTAATCCTGATATTTAGGAATCTCACTACCAGCCACAGTTTTTAATATTAGGTTCTTTGCAATGGTAATGAAAACATTATGCATAATGAGAGCAGGGAATCTAGAACACTTGAGACATAACTAGCAATAATACAACAAACATTAAACCATTGGAACTGGAAGAGGTTCTCGTGGTTGATTATATTGCTTGCCTACTAGAGGGACTTGAGAAACTCCTTTCTGCCTAAGGCAGAAGGCACCTGGGTTCAGTTACAAGAGGCTTTAAGTATTGAGTCACAAAATATAATATCTCCAGACTCCTGGGGCTAACTACACTTTCCAGACAGTACCCAAACACTTGCAGGGAGTTCTGTCAGTGTATTCTTAGGCATTCAGGCTTGTATATCTTACCAGGCTCTGAAAAGGTGCGGGGAGAGAGGCAGACAATTTCTGACCTGACCCTGGTTCCTCTTGGATGATCTGTGTCCCTTCCAAAGCTCCCAGTCTTGGTGGAAGACTTGCAAATGTGCAGTCTTGGCATGATGTCACACTGGCTAAATGAGCCTATCTCATGCAGACACTTAAAGCCTATTCCCTGGCAAACTTAAGACAGCAAGTTCCCAGGTAGGCAAACCCAAAGCATCAGGGCTTGTTATGATGTAGCAGAGCAAGCTTATAGCTTAGCAGAGCATGGCAGGATGCAACAGCAGTAAGCAATGAGGCAGATGCTCATTAAGGCAGAAGCAATGGCAGAAGCACATTAGGGTAGAACCCATTGTGTCTCTTTTTATCAATGTAACCTGAGACCAATGGTTCCTTCGGCCACAGATCAGCGAATCAGAATGACATTTTGCCACAACTGACCATATTATGTAAAGTCAGGGCTTACTTTTACCTTTTTAGGGCAGAACACAAAACAAGTGTGGAAACACAAACATAGATAAGACAGTGTTGCTCTGTGTCTGAGCTCTGTCTGTTGGTCTCTCTGTCTCCCTGGCTTGTAGCTGGATCTGTGTAACCTAAGTAATCAGTTCTGCTTCTAATCCCCCTGTCCAATCTTTTGAGTTCAGCTTTCATGTAAGGTAGATTCTGGTATAAGGCTGGGGGCTGGAGAGAAGGTGGAAGGGTGGCTGAGGCCCTCCTGGAGACTCTGATTTCCCTGTTTACAAGTGTGGAAGAGACATGGAAGCGCCAGGCCTTTTGTCTCCCTTTCCCATGGCTACTACCCCCAACAGCAGAACTGGAGGGAAACAGAAAACATGCCTGGGCAAGCCAGGACATGTTTAGGTCTGTTTGGGCCTGTTTTGGCCTTCCATGACAGAATTCTATAACTTTGTGTATTAATATGGAACTCCTGAAGCAAGTAAGGTCAGATACCTTAGGCGCTTCAAAGCTCCTAATGTCACTTTGAAATAAAAGAAATTTTTGTTTTCTTGCAAGTGGGATTGCCACAGGGTTGCTCTTATCCCTGCTTGTTTTAAAGATGTGTCATGAAAAGCCTATCCCACTGGGCAAGCTGAGAGGGACTTCAGTGCTTTAAATAAATCATGACTCATTTATTTTCTTGCGGACGCCTTGATGCTCTAGTCCCACTCAGATAAGCTTAGTCACATGAAGTGTAACTGTTAGCAGGAATCCTGGTGTTGCCGTCTGCCACCAGACATTGGCAGACAAACTTTCTATGTAGTAGTTTGGCCTAATAGTTTTAGACTTGAGCGTTGTGCAAATGTTACTGTGGAATGGTGACCATAAAGAAACAGATTTGCAGTGCTTAGCTATATTTGGTATAGGAAAAAAAAGAATTTTTGGTTTTTGTTAAGCATCAGTCTTTGAAATAGTGATGGCTCTCAGAATAGAGTTCTTTAGGAGTCATAGAATCATAGAATGGTTTAGGTTGGAAGAGACCTCAAAGATCATCCAGATCCAACCCCCCGCCATAGGCAGGGACACCTCCCACTAGATCAGGTCACTCAAGACCTCATCCAGTCTGGCCTTGAACACATCCAGGGAGGGAGCAGCCACAGCCTCCTTGGCAACCCATTCCAGTGTCTTGCCACCCTCACTGTGAATAACTTCCTCCTAACACCCCATTTAAATCTCCCCTCTGCCAGCTTCAACCTGTCATTACAAGACCTTGTGAATAGTCCCTCGCCAGCCTTCCTGTAGGCCCCCTTCAGATACTGGAAGGTTACTATAAGGTCTCCTCGAAGCCTTCTCTTCTCCAGGCTGTAAAGCCCCAACACTTTCAGCCTGTCCTCATAGCAGAGGTGCTCCAGCCCTCTGATCATCTTCATGGCCCTCCTCATAGAATTGTCAGGGCTGGATGGGATCTGAAAGATCACCTAGTTCCAACCCACCTGCCATGGGCAGGGACACCTCACAGTAGATCAGAATGCTTTTCTCCATGTAAGAATTCAGTAAGTCAAAGATATAACAAGACCTACTTTGATCAGCAGTAAAGAGCATCACAGCGTTGTCTCATCAGCATATATATATTTTTTAATGACAGTAATTTTGTGCAAAGAAGAGGATGTGCATATGCTTTTATGCACCATTATTAGTTTTATATACTACGAATGGTGGGTTTATTAATATATCTTGACAAGCTTTATAATGTTCTGTTTAATAAAAGCCAACCATTTACTAGAGGAATATTTCATTGTTTTATCTTTCAGTATTAGTGATCTCCTCAGACATTTGCTTTGTCTAAAGTCATGGTGGGACAATATTTCTCTTCAGTGCTGTGCAGTTGTTTTGTTGTTATTTTGGTGTTTTTTAAGTTGTCTGGACACCTGACTTCCACAGCTCATCTGGGCTCTTTTATCCAGGTGGCATCAATCCACTCTTCAATTACATATGTAATGCCTCTGGAAGCAATTTAATTCCTGGTCTGTAGCTACATTTGAGCTTGGAAGGTCTCTGGCTATCTCACTATAATCATTTAGTTGGGTGTCAAATACCCATTCATATAGTTGAAGAGGCTTAAAAATAGTACTTAATTTTTATTTCTTGTAGGTATGTACAATTGTGCTGATGGTAATTACAGGCCTAAGTCTGCTCAAGCTAATTTTAATGGCAAAACCCCATGCATTGGAAGCAATACCAAGTCCTAGGGGCTTTGATGGTGCTTATGTATACATGCACAGCAATTGCTTCATCCATCACTGACACTCAGCTGTCACTGCCTGTCTGGAATAGTCATCATCACCAGTAAAATGTCATATTCATTATTTTATTCCAATTTGGAATTTGCTGCTTTCTCTGAAAGAAAAAAAAAAAAAAGAAAAAAAAAAAAAAAAAATCTCTTCTGAAAAAAGAAAGCTATTTTATTTCAGTGGATGAAAAAAAAACCAAAACACAACACAAATACAAATAAAGTAATCATGTTTGATTATATGAATCCTAACATTGGCAGACAAGTCTTCAGTTCCTTGTAGACCAGGGATAACTGTGGTCAAAGGATTTGCTCTGAACATAATCTACATGTTGAGCTTCTCCTTAAAGCATGGAAGAAACAATTCTTCACCATCTCTCTGAGAAGTTTTACAATTGTTCATTTAGTCTTGTGTTGAAGAGAAAGAGGAAAAATAATGTCCTGAGAATACAGCTGGGTGAAGACATCCCCATCCAGCTGTACAGATTGTTATTTTTTACAGCAGGAGCTGTAGATGCGGGTTATCCAAACTAGTGTCTATGTCTGTAGCCTCTGGCAAGGCTCAGGGTCTTGTATGTTTGAAGGAGGTATAAATCCACTTTGTCCTTACTAGAAGCAGCTTTTTGTTGGAGGGACCATGCAGAGCACTCTGCAACAGCAGGCTGAGGAGCTGGGCCCCCTCTGCAGTCTCTGGTGTGGGGCTCTTAGGCTACAAACAGCAGCTGCAGGGAAGCGTCTGGCAGCACATGGGTTGAAGGGTCAAAATCCTCGTAGCAGCAGGCAGGACTTGCACTCCTCAAGAAGGAAGATCGGTTTTAAAAATCCAGCTGTGACCAAAATGAAGGAGTGGGGTTCTCTCTAGTCACTTGTCTGTCATCTCAGTTCTCATACTGCAACTTTTACTGCTATTTTCTTGATTTTGAACCTTGCGGTGTGATAATTACCCTTCATCTGAAAATTAGAAAGGAGCTTTTAAGCTCTCAACCTCAGCTTCATGGGGTTAGGTATTGTTAGGTAGTGTTCTGACACCTGCTTCAATTTTATTTTTTTTTTTTTTTTAAATTTCCCTTGTTCTCAACCAAAGGAGAACCATTTCCTTCCTTCATTTTTCTCCTCCACTAAAAGAAGAGTAACAGATTTAAGATTAACCGCATGTGAGGTCAGGCAAAGCAGCCAACATTCCCGTGACTTTGGACACCAGATGGTCTCTAGGAAAATGTTATGACTTATCAGCACATTTTAGTCCCAACTGTGATGAGTTTAGAGAAAATAGTGTGATATAAGCCTGGGACTTAAAAGGAGAGCCAAGCAGCGTATAAACAACCACACAGGCTGTTGACATGAGGCAATTCTCATAATCACTCACTGAGATGGGAATTTGCAGTGTTCTTCAGAAGAAAACCTTCTTTTCCAGCCTGTCGTTTTAAAGTGTTCTTGCAAAGGTTTGAACTTGCATCAGAGAAGCAATCATAAAAGATAGTAATATTTTCCTGATTTCGTGGTTGGGGGTCTTGGGGAGTTTTGTTTGTTTTGGACTTTTATTTTATTTTTTAAAAGTGATTTACTATTTACAGCAGATATTTTTTTATTATATATTTGGTGAAGTTGTTTGTATATTTTATAATTCATGCGTTCGTGAAATGCGATAGTTACACGTAGCATTCAGATGGATTTGAGGGCTTCTCTTGGGATCTTGCACTAATAAATATAACTCAGTACTATGTTCATCAATGCAAATATATAATTGAGATTTCCAATATTTCATCTGCCAGAGTATTTTGAGAGCATGCGCTCAGATCTAACAAAACTTAAAGTATCCTTCGCTTCAGTAGGAAATACATTATTTATAAAAAAGTTAAGTTTGGTTTCTTGTGCCTAATATTTTAGATTTGACAGCTAGGCAATCACAGCATCACAGAATTAACCAGGTTGGAAAATACCTTTGAGATCATTGAGTCCAACCTATCACCTAACGCCTTCTTATTAAATAAATTATTGCACTGATTGTATTAATTCTAATGTCTTTTAAAGAATAGAATAGAATAGAATAGAATAGAATAGAATAGAATAGAATAGAATAGAATAGAATAGAATAGAATAGAATAGAATAGAATAGAATAGAATAGAATAGAATAGAATAGAATAGAATAGAATAGAATAAGCCAAGGTGGAGGAGACCCCCAAGATCATCCAGTCCAACCTATCACCCAGCCCTACCCAACGGCACTAAGTGCTCCATCCAGTCCTTTCTTGAACACCTCCAGGGATGGTGACTCCACCACCTCCCTGGGCAGCCCATTCCAATGCCAATCACTCTCTCTATGAAGAACTTCCTCTTAATATTCAGCCTATACCTCCCCTGGCACAACTTGAGACTGTGTCCCCTCATTCTGTTGCTGATGGCCTAGGAGAAGAGACCAACTCTCACTGGCTACAACCTCCTTTCAGGTAGCTGTAGAGAGCAATAAGGTCACGCCTAAGCCTCCTCTTCTCCTCTTCTTTAAAGCCTATTTTTTGTAAGCCAGATACCCATCTAACTTGCTTTTTGGAGCACTAAGTTGGCATTGCATTGTTGGCACATCTTTGAAGCTAGTTGCTTACATCTGAACAGAAACCTGAGAAGTAACTTCTCATTTTCATTCTAAGCATCTAATCAGAATTAATGGTGTAAAATTAAAAGATCAGAAGTAGATAAAAGGAAACATTTCTTAGCAGATATGCAGTTAGATAACAGAAAAATGCTTTCTACCAATGAACCTGAGTCACTTGCATTAATGATATTCAAAAGTTAAGTTAGATGAGTTTCTTGCTGGCTTGCTGTATAGGAACATCATGCACCACACAGGTGGTTGTACTGCATGATCTGAGAGATCTTCTCCAGCTGAATAATCAAAGGTTTTACGATAATCAGAAAATGTTACCAATCAGTGGATTTTCTTCATTGTTGTTCATCTGGAATGTGGTGATTTGCCACAAATACTATTAAAAATATTCTCAGAATTTCTCATTTGGCTAAGTAAAATCTTTTGTAGTCCTTGAGAATACTGTGTCCAGTATTGGGCTCCCCAGTTCACGAGAGACAGTGACCTGCTGGAGAGAGTCCAATGAGGAGCCATGAAGGTGACCGGGAGACTTGAGCATCTCCCTTACAAAGAGAGACTGAAAGCCCTGGGGCTGGTTAGTCTAGAGAAGAGAAGACTGAGAGGAGATCTGATTGATGTGGTCAAATATTTGAGGGTGGGTGTCAAGTGGATGGGGACAATCTCTTTTCGGTGGTCCACAGCAATAAGACAAGGAGCAGTGGTTACAAACTGGAGCATAGAAGGTTTCAGCTCAACATGAGGAGAAAATTCTTTACAGTGAGAGTGACGGAGCCCTGGAACAGGCTGCCCAGAGAGGTTGTGGAGTCTCCTTCTCTGGAGATTTTCAAAACCTGCCTGGATGCATCCTGTGTGAATTAGCTTAGAGGATCCTGCCTTGGCAGGGAGGTTGGAGTCAATGATCTCTGGAGGTCCTTTCCAACCTCTAGCGCTCTGCGATTCTACGTGAGCTCACTGCTTTCACTAAGATCCTTAACATAAATTAAGGAATCCTAAACTGTGGTATGTGTATATTATAAGTGGTACAAGAACAATTTGCAATGGAAAATGGCCTGACATGTAAAGTCTCGCCACACTGGGTGCTGCCTGCTATCATCACTGCTTCTAATGGTGAGAGACTGGAAAAGAAGTCTGCAAAGAGGATGCAGTTTAACAGATTGACAATTCCTGCTATTAACATCACCTACGCTGTGAAAAGTGATGTTGTTTCCTGATATTCCATAGAACTAAATGCATACTTAGAGAAAACACGGAGCATTGTAGACTCCAGAAAATTTCCAATTCTTTTTGCTAACTTAGGTTCTACATTAGTGACTTAAAGCCTTGGTTAGAAAGAATACAAAAATGTACACAGAGTAATAGCAGTTCCTCGTGGTGATGATATTGTAATTTTTCTTTGTGATGATACTGCAAATTTTTTCATTTGCCACAGTGATACAACTGAGCTGCTTATGTAGCTGCTTTTCTGTCTTCACGCTTTCCTACCTACAAATTTTACAGCTCTGAAGCCATGCTTAGAGAAAAGAATTGTGTGTACCAGCCCAGTTCCTTGTTCTTTAGAACTACTTGGTAAGCAAGAATTATAAGGGGTAATGGGTTTAAACTGGCAGAGAGGAGATTTAAACAGCATGTTAGGAGGAAGTTCTTTACAGTGAGGGTGGTGAGACACTGTAATGGGTTGCCCAGGGAGGTTGTGGCCGCTCCATTCCTGAAGGTGTTCAAGGACAGGTTGGATGAGGCCTTGTGCAACCTGTTCTAGTGGGAGGTGTCCTTGCTTATGTCAGGGGAACTGGATGATCTTTGAGTTCTCTTCCAACCTAAACCATTCTGTGATCCTATAATTAAAACTTGGACATCTTTGTAACCATGGAGGTGTTTGAAAGGTACACAGATGTGGTGCTGAAGGGCATGATTTAGTGCCAGACTTGGTAGTCAGTCAGGGAGTGGTTGGACTCGATGATGTTAAAGGTCTTTTCCAACCAAATTATTCTGTGATTCCAATCTATGTAGGTTTTGGTTTTTACATCGCTGGAATAATTTCAGACATTTACTTATGGGACTGTGTGTTCATATAAGAGAAAGCTCATATATATTTGCAAAAAACATGAACCTTTTTTTTTTTTTAGCATTTTATAAGGCAGCAGTTATGTGGCTTTTCATGGCAACATCATTTTCTCATGTTCATTTGTTGTGTATGCTAAGTTACAACTCCACTGACTCTTACAGTAGATACAACATCAGCACACAGAAAATTAAGAGCTATACAGAGCTGAGTTTTCACTGAATACAGGGCTATGCATGGAATAACTCAAGAAATATTGAGAATCTTTGCTCAGTTTTGACTTCTAAATGCAATATTGCCATCCTGGTTTTATCTGCCTTTCTGACTTGCAGGAGAGAAGGAGGTACAGGAGAGTACATTGCACATTCTCCACTGCACAACCAAGCCAGGAAGACTTACCCCACTGGAAGACTGAGAGAGTTCACTGAAACTTCAAAAGGCTTTCATTTGTCCTGCTTCACTTTCACTTTCCAAAAAACTTTTGGTCTAAAATATTGTATCCCCTACTGGAACTGAATAGCCAAACTGGTACTGAAAGGTAGCTCAAGACAAAGGGAAAGACTGAACTGACCCAGTAGGAAAATTAGCTCTGGAAAAATCAGGATATAATTTAATCTCAGATACTGAAGGAGACTGGAACATCCTTACACTGTCTGCTAGGCCCTGGCAGGAAACTGGGACCTACTGCTACTGCATGTTGAGCTTGTCCCTCTGCCAAGTCCTACATCCTCTTCACAGGCTTCACAGTCAGCCTGTGTTTGCAGCACAGCCACTGCTACTTAGTGAGGGAAGGCTGCTGTCTCAGGCCATGGCCTGGGGGTAGAAGCTTCCCTTTTTTTTTAGATCAGGTCCAGGTTAAGAAGTTGCTCAAAGCAATGAAAACCACCGTGTGATAAATATTTTGTGCTCCCTGTACCCATACCTGCAGTTTGCTTGCCCCTGTGTTTGTACAGCGTGGGAAGCTGCACCAAGAACCTGAAAAAATTATGTTTGGTTGCTCATTAAACCTGAGGGGGTGTGGGATGTGTGTTAATGCACATATAACATTTTAATAGGCAGATTTATTATTTACGAGCTACATTATTTGTTCTGTACTATACAGATTGCTTTGCAATAACTAGATTTGCAGACAGTTTAGCAGCTCTGATGAATCTCTGCTTGATGTGGTTGCTTTTGCTTTATTTTTGGTCTGAGGAAGATTTTATGATAGGAATTACATATAATTTCTTCACTTGGGGTAAGAGTTCATTTAAGGTCAGCCCTAGAGAACAGAGCCAAACACTGCAGCCTTTAAAACCCAAAGCTTGAAACAGAACAGCTCAAAAAAACAAGCATTCCAAATGAGTAAAAAACTCAGAAACAGTCTTGAGCACAATTCCTGAATTAAAATGTATTAATCTATCTCTGCTTTTAGAGACAAATGTGAATTACTTTCTGCTAAGCATATCTAAGGATTTTCTTTTATTTCTTTTATGAAGATTATGCTGTGACAGGATGGTGAGATAAAACAAAAATATTATTCATATACATATACAGAAAAATAATCTCTGATTCCAAATCTTTAGCTCCATATTTAGGGTATAATGGACAGATTCAGATTTTCTTCATATGCATATGTACAAATACACAGTAATTTGTGCACAAGCATACAATTAGTACCCATAAATGTTTAATATTTTCTGCACTTAGATATGAATTTCATAGAATCATAGAATCAGTCAGGGTTGGAAGGGACCACAAGGATCATCTAGTTCCAACCCCCCTGCCATGGGCAGGGACACCCTGCCCTAGAACAGGTTGGTCAGAACCTCACCCAGCCTGGCCTTAAACACCTTCAGAATGGTCCAAGCCAGTAGGGGCTCTAGAGGTCATCTAGTCCAGCCCTCCTGCAGTCAGCAGGGACATCCCCACTAGACCAGGTCACCCAGGGCCTTGTCAAGCCTTACCTTGAATGTCTCCAGGGAAGGGGCCACAAAACCACCTCCCTGGGCAACCTGTTCCAGTGCTCCACCATTTGCCATATAGCAACACTTTGCAAGTGATATTCATAGAATTGCACCTACAGTGTAACCTGCAGCAGGACTGCTAATCAAGTAGGGAAAGAAACAATCTAATATTTGGTGATGAAAATTGCTTCAGAGTGACTGATTGTGCTAATCAATCTTTGCCAAGTAAATCACCACTAAAAGATGGTTGATAATTATAGGATCTTTCCCTGTAACTGAACAAGATGAGGAATTAAAAATAAACTCTCTCAGCAAAGCTGTCCTCTTCAGTAAACACAGCAGTTTGCTATCCTTCCAACATGTTGGAAAAAAGGATTTGGATAATGTAATGTGTCCAAGCTGTGGTAGCTTTCAGAGATGGAATTCTTGCACCGATTGAGCTGACAAACCCTGGAAATACTGGGCACTAAAGATAATGTATTCAATGTATTCAGTGATCTTCACAATCCATCTATAGACAGGTTGCAGCCTTGCTAATTTCTTCATGATTCACAAAACTTTGACAGCTTTTATAAAACTGTGGCCACCTGTAGCATTTTACAGTTTCCCCACCGCTCACAAAAGTCTCAGATAAAAGCAACTGTTGGAGGCCAATTCCTGTAGAAAAGAACTCTTGATAGAGCTAATGCTATGCAGATTATCATAGAATCATAGAATCAGCCAGGGTTGGAAGGGACCACAAGGATCATCTAGTTCCAAGCCCCCTGACATGAGCAGGGACACCCTATCCTACATCAGGCTGGACAGAGCCTCATCCAGCCTGGCCTTAAACACCTCCAGGGATGGGGCCCCAACCACCCTCCTAGGCAACCCATTCCAGGGCTTCACCACTCTCACGTGAACAACTTCCTCCTCACATCCAATCTGTGAATCTCCCCGCCTCCAGCTTTGCTCCATTCCCCCTAGTTCTCTCACTCCCTGAGAGCCTAAAAAGTCCCTTCCCAGTTTTTCTGTAGGCCTCCTTCAGATACAGGGAGGCCACACTAAGGTCACCTGGGAGCCTCCTCTTCTCCAAACTGAACAGCCCCAACTCTTTCAGTCTGTCCTCGTAGGAGATTATGATGAATTAATATATATAGAGAAAAATCTTTGAAGTGATAAGCTCAACAAGGCAAATTCACGAGGTTCAGCCACAAAAATGTAAAAAAAAAAAAAAAAAAAAAAAAAGGAGAATTAATCAGGCTGTCATTACATGTATAGGACTTCAATAGAGGCTAAGAACCTATACAGACCAGAGCTAAGAGCTGCATCAAGGAAATCATCCAAAGAAGTTGTGCCCATGCTCTTTGCGGACTGTATTTGGGAGAGCTACACACAACTCTAGGGTCCTGTTAGACTTAGTCCTTCACTTAGCATGGGCAGAAGTGTTTGGATTCAGGGGGATGGAAAGGCCCCGTCCAAGTCTATGCCCTAGTGCTTTCATACTGAGGATGAAAGCAGAAGCAAGGTCATGCATGGCATATGAATGGTCCAGGCTGCTGCTATGCTTTGTTCTGCGTACTTCCTGTAGACATTTAATGGACATAAGGCTCATTGTCAACACCTTCAGGAAGGGAGAGTCTCAGCTAACAAAGTCTTTGGCCATAATATGTCAAAGTAGCTGCACTTCTGTGGGAAAAGGAAAGGTAAAGAGTGTACATCAAAGTATGCAAGAGCAGGAAATATTTCATTCCAACAGAAATATTTAGCTGAGAAATGAACTTCTAGACTAATGACGATGTTCAGGGTGCACTGCAGGAGCCTCTTTGAGAGGAGCTTTCTCGCCATCATTAAATTAATGGGGGATGGAGAAAAGTAAAAATGCCGTTTACCCAAAGCAGTAAGAAACTTGCCATGTATATCTAATTAACCAAAGGATACTTAGATACTGCGGTGATAAGTGCCACCAAAAACTCCAGGAAAGGAAAAGCTCAGGAAATCCTGGGGGCTGCATTTGCCCAACTTCATCTAAATATCGCTACCAGACTTTGCTACAGCTGTGACTTTATTGTCTTACAATGAAGTGAAAAAAACTTCCAGAACTTACTTTCTCAAACTAGCTTCAAAGGCTGCTACCACCCATAATATTAAAATGCAGATAACATCTTTCTGGATGAATAACTCACAGTGCACCTTTGTGTCGCTCCATTAGCCCACTACAGTTATCTATCATTCCTGAAAATGACAGGAAGGTCATCTATCTTATTCCCAGCTTCAGGAGAAATGCTTCTTCGGCATCTTTGGACCTTTTTCTGCTCTCCTCTTGTAATTTGTAGCTCCTGAATCCTACCCTGAAGCTACCGTGTTGCTATGTGAGGGGAAATTTCAAGCAGTCGTGAGGGATATTTCCCACAAGTGAACTGTTGTGGTGGTGAAAATCTTGAAGAAGTTGGTCACCTTCAGCCATTTGAACGTTACAAAGTAGAGTGAGCATTAAAGGGCATAGCACGTTGTGCTCTTCTAGATGAAAAGTGCTATTTTATTAAGGGCTTGCAAATATTCGTGCTGCCTTATTTCCAAGAAAAAGACTTCTCTACTCTTTCAAGTTTTTTATTTGTGAGGGTGAGAAAAGTCAGGCAGCAGTTTCTCCTTTTTTTTTTTTTTGGGTTTGTGCATCTGTAGTGGAGTTTAAAGCCTGCACTTTCCCTTCAAAAAGTAGCACAATTTCCCATTCCTGTTCAGCATGGGATACGAACAGTGCCAATTTCTTGTACATCCTTATAAGACAAGCCAAACACTGTGTTTGGAAACAATACCTGTGTTGATGAGGCTTTTTCCCCCATATTGCATTTTCAACTGTCATTGGATACAAGATCCTAGTTGCTGCTTTTGGATGACAGCACTGACACTTTCTTGGAGGCACCTGTTCTGCTCTTGAATTTCTCTTCCTGCTCACTGTTCTTTGTCAAAGCTACTGCTGAAAACTGGTCCTGCAGAAAAGATATTTTGCCACCAATTTATTTTGCCACCAATTTATTTTGCTAGCTTGCAGCTCAGATTTTTATTTTCCTCAGTGGGCCCTTTGCTTCCTTTTTCAGCTAGTCTTTGACAGTGCCTTAAAAACTGAATTTCATTCTTCAAAGCCAAACAATCTACATTTTTAGAGATCAAAACCCACAGTCTGTGAAGGTGCTTCTCTCAGTGTATAAAATAATAAGTGTTACATTTCCACCTGTGACAATCAATTATAGATCCATGTCAATTATTAAGCTCATCCTCCTGATATTACTGCAAGTAAGGAAAGAGACTGTCTAATGGGCATCACTGCATGCATTAAAATTCTTAATGTGTAACAGATGGTTGTGGTTGACTTATTATTATTTACTCACCAAAGAAGTACATGAGAACAGTTTTAAAAGACAGTTTGACACAAAACAGGGATGAAAGAAATACCTACCTAAGCTGGGGCCTTCCAAATGTAAGTGTCGCTTCAAATACTGCTCCTTGTCCTTCAGTTTATTTACATGATCAGATTTTAACTCCAAATCACCAGCATTTTGTTGTACCTTGTGTCATATCCTTAACAGACTGCATAAAATATAATCTCCAGTAGATTTTGTGCTCCCCACATGCAGATCCTGTAAGGCCATGGGGCAATTTATTTTGTAGACAATAAAACAATCACTGCGGAGCAGCCTAAAACATTTCTCAAGGACTGAGTAAAGCTTGGAGTGTCCTTTATGAGACTGAGAGAAAGACCTGTCTCTCTTATAGCTCCTGAGAATATTAATCATCCAGGCACTGGAACAATTTTCTAGTTTGTGTATTATTCAATAAGATGCAATATTTTGTTTCATGAAAAATAACTGTATTGTAGCTGAGTTCTTTTGGTCTTTGTCAGAGAATTGACTTCAGCCTTGTTCTTCCCTGTTCTCTGATTGCATTCTCTTTTCTCAACACAAGCACATAATTCCTCCTAAAAATTTCCCCATTTTGCCTTTGAATGCTCCCTGTTCGCTTAATACACTAATAGATGAAGAGAATTCAAGTGCTGCAAATGCAGCATTTAATGAACATTCCAGCTCTATTTAAAAGGACAACTAAGTATCTTATTGGACAATATTTGTATTTGAATATATGAAATAAAAATTGATTTGCAAAATGAAAAGCTAAGTCAGATTTGAAATGTCTTCATCTCTCACATTCAAATTAAGAACCCAGAGTTAGACTACCATCTTCCTGTTTAAAAGCAGAAGTTTTTTAAGCCAATGGTTGTCCTGGTAGGACAAAAAATTCTGCCAAATTAGTTCAAACCCCTGCTCTCCTCCTTCTGTAGCAAGGTGCAGAGGTTGTCGGGTGTCAAAATGAAAAGCTAAATCAGATTTAAAATGTCTTCATCTCTCACATTCAAATTAAGAACCCAAAGTTAGACTACCATCTTCCTGTTTAAAAGTAGAGGTTTTTTAAGCCAATGGTTGTCCTGGTAGGGCAGAAATTTCTGCCAAATTAGTTCAAACCCCTGCCCTCCTCCTCCTCCTGTAGCAAGGTGCAGGGGTTGATGAGTGTGAGCAGAATAATGGAGGGTTTGGCCCAATAAGGCCCTGAAGGCTAACTGCTTGGCAGATGACCAAGTCAGATATCTTGTGCTGCCCCTCAAGTGCTGGGGTAGACATCTAGGCACAGGACTTTGAATTCATTGGCCAAAACAGTGGGTGCTAGTGCCTATTGGTCAGTTTCACCTTCAAAATACTGTATTTAAGGGGGGTGATTTAGAGCCCTTGTTCCCTATTCTTGATGCCTTTCACCAGGACTGGAGGTGTATTTGCAGCTCTTTCATGGCAGTCACGTGTTTGCCACATACATTGCAGCCTGCACCAGCAGCCAGCGGCAAGGCAAATCTTTTCCTCTTCCTCTACCGGGAAGCTTTGAGTCTACCACGGCAGTGAGTACTCCATAGGCAGGGTTAGAATTTTGCCTGTTATCAGGTTCCTATTTTCCAAGCTCTGACTCTTTAAACTGTTTAAACTCTTTAATTCTGTGTTTATAAATAACCTTTGTGTAATTGCTTCCTGTCGACCGAACATCCAAAGAATCTCAGGGAATTTTCCCAGTTTTAAAAATATTAGTAACAAAACATAATATTAATAAATATTATTAACAATTCATAACCAATTATTAATAATCATAACAATGGTATAATAGAATTTTCTGTTAAAGTGACCTAACATCACTCCACTCCTGTAAATAGACGTATGCCAATGCTTGTCAAATGGGTACCTGACAAAGACCTCTAGATCCTGCAGAACTGGAAGATTCTGAACAATACCCTCTTAACATGACCATTCCTAGGCTTGGTGGCTGAACAGACCATCTAGTCCACAATTCACATCATGTGTATGGTCAGTGATTTTAGCTGAATAAGGTCTTTAACTGCCTATGACCTCCTGGTCTCTATTTCCATGCAGTGGCGAAGCTTCTCCAGGTATGCCTGGTCCATTTGTGGTGTTGTGGTGTGCTGAGAATATACAAGTTTCCACACCATAGCCAGAGAGCAGGTGATATTTGTCAGTGTGTACACTATGACTGTACACCTCATAGTAGCGTTCCAGTATCTGAGAGAGTGTAAAAGGTTAAGCCTACCTGGGAACCCTCTAAGTCCTCCCAAGAGGTGGTCTGACCTTTTCCCGAGTGTCATGGTTAGCCACTTCCACTTCCTGCTAGGACCTGGCTATAAAAAGGGGGAGTCATGTTGTTTTCTCTCTCTTGATTCCTGCTCTGCCTGGAGTAACTACTTATCTGCTCTCTGCTGCCAGACCACGTGTTCTCTGCCACCCTTGAGGAGAGCACCACCATTTTTATTTGGAACACTAACTGCTTTTCACCATCAAAATTCCTACATCTTGCCTTCATCCAACACCAAAACCATCCATCTCAGCTTTTGGACTCCATTGTCTTCCATGTATTTTGTTTCCCCTTTTTTCTCTTCTCCCCAGCTTCTGTATTTTTTCTCCTCATTTCCCTATAACCTGCATTTTGGTTTCCCTTCTTTCCCACCTTCTGTAAAAAAGCCTTTCCCCTCCTATTCATTCTTAAAGTTTTATACCTTTTTTACTTCCAAATTGGATTTAGTTTTTATTGGGCTTTGGGCTCAGGAGTAGCTGGCTTAACCCAATACAGAGAGGCATAGAGGAAGGATGGGGAGGGACTATTCACAAGGTCTTGTAATGACAGGACAAGGAGTAATGGGTTTAAACTGGCAGAGGGGAGATTTAGACTAGATGTTAGGAAGAAGTTCTTTACAGTGAGGGTGGTGAAACACTGTAATGGGTTGTCCAGGGAGGTTGTGGATGCTCCTTTCCTGGAGGAGTTTAAGGCCAGGTTGGATGAAGCCTTGAGAGACCTGTTCTAGTGGGAGGTGTCCCTGCCTATGGTGTGGGGTTGGAACTAGATGATCTTTGAGGTCCCTTCCAGCCTAAACCAGTCTAAGATTTTATGATTCTATGCACACCATAATTTCACAGGTTTAGATGGGTTTGCATCCAGGGATTTCTGCAGCTGTTAATGAACTATGCTGAAGTTTGCTTTCTGTTATTTATCTACTTAACAGATACATCTTTTCTCTGTTGGATTGTGCGATGTTTCCTTCAAATTTTGGGATGGAACATTTTGGCAGTGCAGCCACTGCAAGAGGCTGCTCTTCCTTTGGTACCAATGAAGCCTTCAGGTACACATCAGGAGAAGGCAGACCTTTTATTTAAGTGTGAACACAGTTCTGGAGAGCTTCCTGAGTTCATGCTTCCCGAGTTCATGCTTCCCATATAGGACAGGTAATGAAGACATCAGTGCTGTTAGGACTTGTATTTATTTGCTAGGAGACTGAGGAATAGGCACAGAATTATTTGCTTCTGATGAAAATGCCAGAGGAATGGATGTGCTGTACTACAACCAACACCTCTACCAGCATAGCTCATTAGTATTCTACCCACACAGGTGTTTTTATGAAGTCCAGCAGGTGCAAGCGAGCACTGGACTGTGCTATGTGGCAGCCTGTGACCATATTTGAAGTTTCCCATATATTCTGCTCCACAACTAAGATAAATGAAAAAGAACAAGGGCTTAAAAAATACTACAATTAACACTGAGAGACTAGTTTAAAAATCCCTGTTGTTTTTTGGTTTGTTTGTTGTGTTTCTGTTTCTTTTTTGAGGTTTGGTTTGGGTTTTGATTCTGTTTGAGTTTCTTGTGTTGTTTGTTGCTTTTTCAGTTAGCTGAAAACTTCGTACTCAGATATTCAGTGCTAAAACTCTTGCAGAGAATATACAAATAGACATCAGCACAAGACTGAAGAAGACTGAAGACTGTAAAAAACCACTGAAGTCATTATATATATGAAGCTCTGCTGAAGGAAATGGATGGAGAATATGCACTTCTCCAGGGTTGCACCAGGACTGAATTTCAATCTAGAGTTTTACTATTTAATTATTATTGTTTTTATGACAGTTTATGTGGAAGCTGATAGTTTTTTCTTGGGAAGAATTATATTCATTATGGAAAATATGCTGTGCTGGCAGCAAAATCTAATGTGATGTTGACCTAACCAGGGCTTGCTTTTAGAGATGTAAATATCTTGGTATGATTTTTGCTTGGTGCATTCTGCTCTTTCCAAATCCACAGTTTCCATTGTGCTGTCTCTGCTATATTATTATGCTTTTACTCTGAAGTCTAAAAGAGATTAAGCTATCCATACACTAACAGTTTCCATGCTTCTTTGTAGATATATTTGTATTCTAATCAGAATATGGATAAATGCACAGCTTCACAGAGTCACAGAATGTCTGGGGCTGGAAGGGTCCTCGAAAGATCATCCAGTCCAACCTCCCTGCCAGAGCAGGATCACCTAGACCAGATCACACAGGAATGCAGTAGATGGGTTTTTAATATCTCCAGAGAGGGAGACTCCACAACCTCCCTGGGCAGAATGTTCCAGTGTTCTACCACCCTCACAGGGAAAAAAAATTCCTCCTCACCTTTACATGAAAATTCCTATGCCCAGTGCCCCTTGCCCTGTCATCAGGCATCACTGATCAGAGCCTGGCTCCATCCTCCTGACACTCACCTTTACATATTTATAAACATTGACGAAGTCACCTCTCAGTCTCCTCTTCTTCAAGCTGAAGAGCCCCAGCTCCCTCAGTCACTTCTCCTAAGAGAGATGTTCCATTCCCTTAATCATCTTTGTGGCACTGTGCTGGACTCTCTCCAGCAGGTCCATGTCCCTCGTTAACTGGGGGGGCCCAGAACTGGAGATGTTATCAGTGAGAGATATGAGATGCTAATAGGTGATAATAGCAAATTAATATTTTGGTTGGTTGGGGTTTTTTTTGTTTGTTTTTTCAGTGAATGCCTGATTTTGCTGGTCTTCACTATTATCTGTCCTTTGGAGGTCACAGAAATGCTAAACATGGTATAAGCCTTTTTCCCTTTAAACCTTTTAAATACTTAGGCAGCTTAATATCTTATTTACATTTTTAATTCCAAAGCTTTTTAGAAATGGTATTAATAGTAATAAGTACAGAAAGTGATTAATAGGTCCACTAAGTTCATCCGAGTGAAGCTTCTGAGATGTTGTAATAAACTATTCTACAACCAGTATAAAGCTAGTTAAGTAGAACTTAAATTTCACCTACCTCGAAGATGTTATTTGGATGCTAGGACTGTCTTCTAAATCCATGGAATTATCACTGGAAAGTTACCAAAAATGGTGCCAAAATTGGAAGACCAAAATTTGCAGTCATCAGAGCATCAGACTTGATAGAGTCTAAAAGCTTACAGCCCCTTTGTAATGTGTCTTGAGTATATCATGCATTCAGGTAAAAGCAAATCCCAAAAAAACCCCAGACATAAAAGTTCTCCCCCTGCCAACAGCACACAATGTGTTTCAGTTTTGTAGGAGCTGACAATTGTATGGCTGCTATTTCAGATTCCAGGCCTCTGAGCTAAACAGCCTTCTCCATGGATAATACTTCCCTTAAACACAGAGATTTCTACAGGCATTGGAATGAGCTGCCCAAGGAGGTGGTTGAATCACCAAGCCTGGATGTGTTTAAGGGTCGTTTGGATGTGGTGCTTGGGGACATGGTTGATTTAGTGGGGGCAATTAATGATGCAGGAATTATAAAACATGTAGTTATTTTCTTTCAGAAAAGCCCTGCCCACAAACTGTATGCAAACTGGTTAAGTTTGGGTCTGATTGGGTTGGGAAGTTCTTCACAAGGATGCTTTTGGGCAATTCATTAATTTAGGAGAATCAGGAAACTGGAAAAGTTCAGCCACAAAATGGCTTTGCCCACTTGTAAATAGGCAGCCTGGAGCCCTAGGGAAAGTCTGTTTTACTCACAGCAGTGGAGTAGAATTCAGAGATAGTTCCTGATGTTTGTGACAGTGTCGGAGCTGCTCGGCATCTTAATAGCTGTTGAGAGGATTCCAGATCTTCCCTGACTCTAGCAGGGTCCTGGGAAAGAGGCAGGTGATCTCTGACCTGATCCTGGTTCCTCTTGGCACAGAGGTTTGAGGGGGTGCAGGCAGGATCTCTTGCAGATGTGCAGAGAGCACAATGTGGTTGGACTTGGTGATCCTGAGGGTCTTTTCCAACCTGGACGTTTCAGTGTGATTCTGTGAAAGCAAATCAGCATAGAGGTTCAAATCACCTCACCCCGAAGTACACAAATATTTATTTATTTTTCAAATTATCTTTATGGCTACTGTAGTAATTAATATCTGCAGATCAGAGCAAGCATATTCCAGCCTAGAGGTTTTCACAGTTTGTACCTGTAACTGTCTGTCAAATGCAACATATTTTAAACAAAAGGGCAACGTGAGATTTTGATACTTACGGTATAGTGACTAGATATGTTTTGCCAAAACTATTACCACCAGCATAGATATTAAAATTAAGCAACCAATAAGGAGATAGAACAACAAAACTATTCTGAAACACTTCAGCCCTCTGTGGAAATGGATTAGGATGCAGTACAAGAGATGACACCACAGCATAATCAGTTTTGTGGTTACAGGATTAAAATATATTGACTTTCACTCTCTGTAACAAGATGAATAATACTACATTAGCTGCAACCATCAATGTCTAACATGACCATTTCACTAAACTTGCATGCTAAATGTGTTGAAAGCAATATGATTATTAAAAAGAAAGTTTAAAAGCCTGATAAAACAGAGAAAGAGATATGGAGTCAATAAATAGTGCTACGGGGCAGATACCAGTGCATAAGATGACAGCAACAGCCTGCAGCAAGGTACACTTGAAATATGTTTTCATAAGAATTTCTGTAGTTCATAGTATCCAGCATTCACACCTACTTTAACAGCATAGGAATGACTTTCTTAAGGCATCTGTGCTGGTTTGAACTAATTGGAGGATTTGAGTGAGAAGTTAGACTATTGGCTGAGAGAGGTATGTCACTTCGCCAGAGTTTTACTGAGAAAGAAAAAAAAAATTGTTTTAAAAGTGATGTACCCAAAACACTAGATATCAGATGGTTTCTGACCGCTCTGGCTGTGGCTGCTTTTTGCATGGTCTCCTTTGTCTCTCTGTCTTGGTAGCTAATTCCCAGTAATTCTACTAACTTCTTTCCTACTACTAACCCCCCCTGGCCGATCTACTTCAACTTATCTGCAGCATCAACAGGTGGTGAGTTAAGACTGGGGAAGGGGGGAAAGTTGGTAGGGAGTGGTTGGTTACCCCTCTCTTGGGGATTTTGGTCTCTGGGAGGGATGTGGTGTCTGTATTACCTTTTCATTGTATATATATGTAAATATCTGTTATATCTTGTAAATATTTGCTTGTATATTGTGCATTGCTGTAAGTATAAAGCTTCATTTATTAACTTTCAGTGATTCTGAGTCCTAGCTGGGGTTTATAAAAAGGTGGGGGGGGGAGCAGGTAACTGGTAAACCACCACAGCATCTTAATAATATGAGAATTGAATACAACCCCGAATTATTCGCATCTAATGCACATGATAAATTGGCCAGTGTTCTGCTTGCTCTAGGGAAAAACATGAAGGCTAGGTCCCAATTTTCTGAGTTAGGATACAGAGAAATAACCCCTTGACACCTTTTATTTAGGAACAAAAGCTCTTTTAAACAGCCTAATTCAGCCCGAGCCCTTAAATGCATGTTTAATTTTCAGCACATGTAATTTCAGTAAGGAGTAAACACATCAACATAAGCTGATGAAGTTCTGCCTGTATGTGATCCAACTACAAAACCACTGGCCAGTTAAAGAGAAGGGAAAGGATGACTGCTCATTTGTGTCTTCCTCCCACTTCAAAAGCACCTGCAAGTATGCAACTAACGGTCACCTCTGTGTCACTCACAACTGACAGCAAAAGAAAGAAGCAAACAAAAACTCTTCAATCCACTTTCTCAATTAACTGCTAGAGGCAAAAGCTAATGTTCTATAAACTAGGGTGTTATCCCATGTAATGGCTGGCTTCATGCAGGTTATTGCTATTATAAACCATACTCAACTGTTTAGAAAATCAATAGCATATTAAAAAACCTCACAAAACAAAACAACTGTGGTATGTCCGGAACAGCTCCCTTGGCAAGTTGGGTGTTTGCTGACACTTAATGACCAATTTTCTCATAAACAAAAGGTGGGACTTGCTCTACTTCCTTTACAGTTGAAAGCTGACTACTGTTTTTCCTAAGTTTTATGTTTTCCTGCTATAAAAAAAATTACCATTACACACACTTTGAGGTCATAGCTCTCAGATAGCAAAATCAGTTTGGAGTCACTCAATTTAGGATAATTGCAGAAAATTGCAATAGAGGAGGCTAATATTTGGTATGTGAAACAATTTTTTTTTTTTCTCGTTAAAAAAAAATTGTTTGGCCCAGACAGCCAACCGTGTCCTGAGCTGCATTAAGAGAAGCATGGCCAGCAGGGCAAGGGAGGGGATTCTCCCCCTTTACTCTGCTCTCCTCAGACCCCACCTGGAGTACTGTGTGCAGTTCTGGAGCTCCCAACACAAGAAGGACATGGAACCGCTGGAAAGAGTCCATGAAGATGCTCAGAGGGCAGGAGCACCTCTTCTATGAGGACAGGCTGAAAGAGTTGGGGCTTTTCAGCCTGGAGAAGAGAAGGATTTGAGGAGACCTTATAGTAACGTTCCAGTATCTGAAGGGAAGGCTGGGGAGGGACTATTGACAAGGTCTTGTAATGACAGGACGAGGGGCAATGGGTTCAAACTGGCAGAGGGGAGATTTAAACGGGATGTTAGGAGAAAGTTCTTCACAGTGAGGGTGGCAAGACACTGGAACAAGTTGCCTAGGGAGGTTGTGGCTGCTCCCTCCCTGGATGTGTTCAGGGCCAGGCTGGATGAGGTCTTGAGCATCCTGATCTAGTGGGAGGTGCCCCTGCCTATGGTAGGGGGTTGGAACTGGATGATCTTTGAGGTCTCTTCCACCCTAAACCATTCTATGATTCTATAATGGAGATCTGTCCAAAGCCAACACAAATAGACAAAGAAAAAAGTTGGCAGCAATCTAACAGGTAATCAGAATTCCACGTGCATATTTAAGGCAACATTTAGAAAGAGTGCAAAGATGGATGAGTTACTTAATTATCCAGGGGTTTGGAGGATTTGCGTTTTCTTTCCTTGTACTGCTTCGCTAATGCACTATTCATTTCGCTTCAAAGACAGGTTAAAGTGTACTCTAGAAGCTGTTGCATCTCCTGCTTTCCTCATTAAAAAATTTATGAGGACTATATTTCACCATCTATCAGCGTGTCTTTTCATCTAGCCAGATGATGGGAAGCTGGGTAGATGGGAACTTGTCTCCATCTCTTCCCTCTGTCCTTCTTTAACTGCTTGGAATACACGATATAGGTGTTAGGGAAGTGTGAAGCCTGTGCAGCTGGCTTTCACAGACACGGAGAAATCTTGACGTGCCTGAAAAATATTAAGCCTTCTGTGAACTGGTAAAAGCATTCTATTCTACTTGTTCATAAAACATGAAGTCTCTGCTAACAGGGGACGATGATAGCACAGTTTATATACCCATGCTGGCGTCATTATTGCACATTTATGTACAAGCACTTAAAGGGCGACGATTATGAGAAGGGAGACTCCCCTTTTACAAGGAGTCACATGGTAAGGACAAGTGGTAATGGGGACAAGTTGCTACTGGGGAGATTTGGACTGTATGCCAGAAAAAAATTCCTTCATCATTCAAACTACTGAATATTGGAATAAACTCCCAAGGGAGGTGGTGGATTGCCCTACATCAGACAATTTCAAAGCCCAGCTTGACAAGAGTGCTGGACCCTCTCATTTAGACTATATTCTTAGCCTGGACTGGATGATCTTTGAGGTCCCTTCCAACATGTAATTCTATGAATCTATGACTGCTCTTCGTGTGACTTGTCTCAGAGCTGTGCCTTATGGAAATGTTGACTGGAAAAGTGCATGGCAATGATGGTTTCAGTGTGATAACGTTAGCCATTTTTGTCAGAGTACACCAAATCCCTCATCTTTAAAGGAAGCTAATGCAATTTCTTTCCTGTCACAAGTAAGCAGAAGGTGTTCACAGTTAGATAAAATTAGAAGCATTTTTTGCTTCTAGTTAATCTATAAATGAACTCAGAAATATATAACTGTCCTTAAATCACGAATATAACTAACTAGTTAAGAAAGCATGTATGGTATGATAAGCTGATCTGTGAGTATGTCTGTGTGTGTCTGCATTCAGTAAACATGCCCACATATATAAGAAAAGGATTTTCAGCATGGTATAACTTGCCCATATTTCCTGCACATGTTTTGGTTTCTGCCTTAGGTAAAGGTAACGAGAAAAGTGGTCTGATTCAGCTGAAATTGCAACCTTCTCCTGAACAATGCAATCTCAGGTGTGTTCTCTCACTTTCTCATTTGAGAAGATTCACACAGGAGCTTGTGGCTGCAGCTGTTTGAAGAGGCAGATCTCCAAACAAAACACAGTTAGTTTCTGAATGCTCTGCACTGTAACATCTCATTTTGAATCAGGCATGCTTTCAGCATGTACACCTTTGTACCTTGGAAGGTCATGGGTGCCATCTGCCTGGGTCTCACCATCTCTGGATTCACATCTGAGGTGAGACGACTTCAGGAATACAAAATGTTTGGGATGCTGGGAGTGATGCTTGTCACATCCCATAGCTTTACAATACTGCAGCCCCTGATCTTTGTCCTGTGATAAAGAATGGGACAGATTTCATCATGACAACTATGACTGTGATGCAATTTGCTAATTTCTTAACTCATATAGCTAAAAGGGTTGCTTGCAACTGATAGAGAAGCATTTAGTCTGATTGTAAATAAAAATTGTAGAAGGACTTGGGGTGTTATCACCAGCACTTAGGGAGATGGCTCAGGTAAAGCAGCATGAACAGAAGTGGGAGGAACAACCTTACTGAAAACAGTGCTCCTGAGTGCAGAAAATGGACAGCTGCACACAGAGGTACTCATGCTCACCCCTCACCCTCCCCAAACCATATCTTCCTCTGGGGCTGCTGTTCCTCAGAGCCTGTTAGATGAGCTCCGGGTGGAGATACCTGGCCCAGTGCCACACCTAGTGGACCTCACTTGAGTGAAGCCTTCTTCACCTGATGCCTCTGTCCTGTTTAGGCATTGGAATGGACTGCTGAGGGAGGTGGTGAAGTCACCATGCCTGGAGGTCTCTAAGAAAAGATTGGATGTGGCACTTGGTGGCATGATTTAGCTGATGTGGTGGTGTAAGGTTATAGGCTGGACTTGATGATCACAGGGATCTTTTCCAGTCTCAACGATTCTGTGATTTTATATGGAATTTGCTCATCCTTCACAAGCTGGAGCCAAGAAGCTAGACCCATCCCAAACAGAATTAGGTATATAGTGATTTTAGTGCTAGAAACTGCTCCTTATATGCCTATCTACCATGAAAGAAATTCATGAGGATGGAGGTGGGAGGCTGATGCAGATATTCATGCTCTGCATGAGTTTTCAATGCAAATGTATTTAAGAAACTAAATTTCAAGGGGGTATGTGCTCAACAATTAATAAAGCTAACTGCCTCCATTGGAGACAAATAAACCATTGCAAGCAATTTAGCAGGTAAACTTGACTGGGAACTTTACTTTTGGTTTCCTTTGTTTTGACGAGAATAGACAAGTTCAAAGGATTGATTTAATCTAGCTCCCATTTGGTAAAAGCTGTCAGAATTTTCAAAGTACATTGATTTGCCTTTTTCTGAACAGGAAAGAACCTCCAATTATTTCAAAATAAAATTATCCTGTCTTTTGAAGCGTATTTTTAGTGATAAATCAATGACTGAGAGGTCCTTCTACTTTAAATCAGTAGACATTTACTGATCTTGTATGATACAGTTTCTGGCCTAGACAGAAAAATCAGCTGACAAGCACCACATACTCACTCACAGGCAAGGATGGAAACAGAATCTATGTTTATTAATTTTAGCAGGTCACCACTCGTTTGCTTTCATCATCTTCACTCATCATAAAAATAAGCATGCACCTGTGCTTGGGTCTATACTAGACAGGCATAAACTGATATCTAACACAATTAAAGCCCCTAAATTTGAAATTCAGTTACTCCAGATTTCCTAAATCTAATACCAAAAACTAATGTTTTTCCAAACCCAGATGTCTGTTCTGGCATTGGAGACCTGGGGTTTGCCCAAGTTCTCTGTGTGTTGCTAATTCTTCAGAGGT
This sequence comes from Psilopogon haemacephalus, assembly GCA_013396835.1. Lineage (NCBI taxonomy): Eukaryota > Metazoa > Chordata > Aves > Piciformes > Megalaimidae > Psilopogon > Psilopogon haemacephalus. The sequence goes on from VWZI01010159.1 coordinate 215,593, forward strand.
GCAAAATATATCTAAAAGCGTAGAAACTGAATTTTGAGACTCCCCAAAAGAAAAGCGAAGCCCTATTGACTCGTTCTCTGAATTGCTGCTTAGTAGCTTGCTGTTCAGTGCCTGTGGACACAGAGATAACATTCTCTGAACCCTCCAAATATGTTGTGTCAGGTTTCATCATGTCCTATGTGAAGTGACTTAATGGGATGTGACACTGTGTAGCCCAGCACCATGCCTGGCCTTAAGATTTGACTCCTTGAAGGGAGTCTCAGCCGCACCCATGGTGATTTGAATTCCTAGCTCTGGGGGAAAATGCTGGCCTGAAATGTGACATAGATTTCAAGCAGGTTTCCCTATTCATCTTACATTGTTTTGATGGAAATCAATGGCACTGTCTCAAGCTGATGATGAATATTTGCTCTTTATGAGCGTGGCCACTTCATGTTTCTCTGCTGCAGAAACCAAAGAATAAAGGGAAGCATCATTCTGCCTCTGTCATGAAACACGCTGGGCACAATATTTCACCCTTCACTGACAGCTCTTTTGTAACCCAATCCAGACAGCTAAAGATTCAGCCTTGAAAGCAGTAGCACCTTACTGGCATTAAAAATGGCATCATACCATTTTAGCAAGTTCCATATGATGTTTGTAAGACTCATGGGTTTGACTTAAGGGATTTGAAGCAGTGCATTAATTTTATTGCTACTGTGGTGTTAATTCCTACTTTTTTCCTAGTACACTGCAGAGTATTTTACCAACCTCTGGTGGAGGAGGGCTGAGCTAGAGGCCCATCACAAGTCCTCCAAACAGCCTTTCTTGTCAGCTAGCAATTACCCAAACACAAATCTGGCAACTGTTTGGCAGACTGATAGAATCAAGGTTCACTGTCCTCTCCTCTTTGCCTCACTCCTCCTCCTTTTTTATTTTTTTATGTTTTACTTGACATGTTGAACTGTGTAGTGTCAGGTTTGAGATTGTTGCTTTCCTCTACATCCCTTTTCCCTCCACACAGGAGCCAGAAAGAGCAAGATGCTGTATTCCTTCAAAAGCTTGGAGTTTCACTTGGGTCATCAGGCTTAGAGAAGCTTCATAACAGAGAATCACAGAATCACAGAACTTTAAACGTTGGAAAGGACCTCCAGAGATGATCAAGTCCAACCTCCCTGCCAAGGCAGGATCGCCTAGGATAGTTAGCACTGGAATGCATCCAGGCAGGTTTTGAAAATCCCCAGAGAAGGAGACCCCACAACCTCTCTGGGCAGCCTGTTCCAGTGCTCTGTCACCCTCACTGTAAAGAAGTCTCTCCTCATGTTGAGCTGAAACCTTCTATGTTCCAGTTTGTATCCATTGCTCCTTGTCCTATTGCTGTGGACCACCAAAAAGAGATTGCCCCCATCCACTTGACACCTACCCTTCACATATTTGTACACATTGATCAGATTTCCTCTCAGTCTTCTTTTCTCCAGACTAAACAGCCCCAGGTCTCCCAGTATCTCTTTATAGGGGAGATGCTCAAGTGCCCAAACCAATCTTGTGGCTCTCCACTAGGCTCTCTCCAGCAGATCCCTGTCTCTCCTGAACTGGAGAGCCCAAAACTGGACACAATATTCCAGTTGTGCTCTCAGCAGGGCAGAGTAGAGGGGGAGAAAAACCTCCTCAGGTCTGCTGGCTGCACTTTTCCAGATGCCCCCCAGGATGCCCTTGGCTCTCCTGGCTACAAGGGCACGTTGCTGGCCCATGCAGAACTTGCTGTTCACCAGGATGCCAAGGTCTTTCTCCACAGAGCTGCTTTCCAGCAGGGCAGCCCCCAGCCTGTACTGGTGTAACGACTCAGATGCTGGCACATCGCTGACACAGCACCATTACAAGAGACACCAGTCACCGTGGTTACCCCCTTCACCAAGAGAAGTAGGGATTGTAGAGTTGCTGTCAGCTTGCCAAATGAGGAACGTTTGGCACTCTCGGTGAAGCAAGGACAAGCGCATTTGTTGAGGGCGCATCTTCTGCTGCCTGAACAGGGATGCTGATCCATGTGTGCTGATTACATCAATGTAAATGGTATCTTTTTCAATCTATTTCCTGACACATGGCTGCTCATAACCCTTCAAATTAAGGGTGCTACTCAGTTTCATAGGTGAAATACAGAAACTAATGGTGACAAAATCAGCGCCAATAAAAAGGAAAGGAAAAAAGCACAAAACATCAATCTGTGGATAATCTTGTTAGTTACCACATTCTAACTAACAGTAATGTGTAAGTCTCGGCTTGGAGAAGAGAAGGCTTTGAGGAGACCTTATAGTAGCCTTCCCGTATATGAAGGGGGCCTTCAGGAAGGCTGGGGACGGACTCTTTACAAGGTTTTGTAATGACAGGATGAGGGGTAGTGGGTTTAAACTGGAAGAGGGGAGAATTAAACTAGATGTTAGGAGGAAGTTCTTCACAGTGAGGGTGGTGAAACATGGGAATAGGTTGCTCAGGGAGGTTGTGGCTTCTCCCTCCCTGGAGGTGTTCAAGACCAGGTTGGATGAGGTTTAAGCGACCTGTTCTAGTGGGAGGTGTCCCTGCCTATGGTGGGGGGTTGGAACTAAATGATCTTTGAGGCCCCTTCCAACCTAAACCATCCTATGATTCTATAATAATATCTAAACAATAAAACTATTAAAAAAACCTTAAGAATAAAGCTGCTTAACTATTTTCAGTTTCTAATAGTTCTCTTTGTATGCACAGCTGTGGGGTGGGTTTGGTTGGTTTTTTTTGTTTGGTTGGTTTTTTTTCTTTTTCAAGACACCATTCCCATGTGCCCAACAAACTGTTGAAGTTTGTGTTCAGAATTACATACCGAAACTACTTTCAATGATTAGGGCAATTTATCTTGTGTTAACTGTGCTTGCTCATGAAAACCCCCAGATGAGCTGGCTGATACAAGAGAGTGGTATAGTGGGACTGGCATCTAGGAAGCTTGATTAATAATCAGAGTTAGCATTTTGCACTCTATCCCATCAAAGACATCAAATCCAAGCTTAGGAGGTGGAGACACTGTGATGGTTAGGATACAGTAAAGGAGTGTGGTGGTTTAGCAGTTAGCTGCCCACCCACACTTTGAAATAACCCAGGCTAGGACTCAGCCGGCTGGAAGTTAAGGAATGAAGCTTTATATTTACAGCTTTGCATGATATACAAGCAGATATTTACAATGTATAACAGATATTTACAGATATATACAGTAAAAAAGTAATACAGAAACACCACAGCCCTCCCAGAGATCAAAATCCCTAAGAGGGGTAACCAGCCACCCCTACCACCTTCCCTCTTTCCCCAATCTTATCTCACCATCTGTTTTATGCAGCAGATAGGCAGAGGTAGATTGGCCAGGGGGATTAGCAGCAAGAAAGAAGTTAGTGAAATTATTCAGATTCAGCAACAAAAGGCAAGGAGAAAGAGCCATGCAAGAGCAGCCACAGCCCAAAGCGGTCTGAAGCAGTCTGAGTTATCTGTATTTGGGTTACAACTCTTAAAACATTTTTTTTTCTTTCTCAGTAAAGCTATGAGTGAAGTAGCATCATCAGTGTTTTCCTTTCTCAGCCTATAGTCTAATTTCTCACTCAAATCCTCCAATTATTTCAAACCAGAACAAGGAGTACAAAAGTTTGTTAGAAATTGAAACTTTCAGTTTGCTACTGTTGCATTTCTTAGTAACCCAGCTCAGTCACAGACCTATTTGGCTATGGTCCTCTGTGTAACAGCAAGTGATTCTCTTCCAGATATTCCGTTGGGTCTAATGTAACTACTTCTAGGCTGGTTAACTTGCAAAAAACCTCTTCCTCATGCTGTGAAAATGTGAAAATACTTCATTGTGCCTCTTTGCAGCCATAATGCTTAAAGCACTCTGTAAGTGGAGGTTTCTGGGACAAGGTCTTTCTAAAGAGATGAGGTTTCAGCAGTAAGCCAGGAGGGCTAGAATTAACTGAGCTCCAGTGCTCTTGACATCCTCAATCCACAACTGGATTTTCAAAAGAAAACATTGATTTATTTTGCTGTTATTTTCTGATGGTCAGCTTGAAGCTCTGTATTTGTATCTGTTTGGTCAAGCATTCAAGATTGGTAGCCCCTGCTGGACACTTTGGATCCAGTCTCCTTATGGCTGAGATTTCTCCACCTGTTAACCCAGGGTGATGCTTAGGCATCCTATTTAAAGTTTGCAATAATTATTTCACTAGAACTAGTAAAATCCTTCGAGGTTCAGGCTTATGTCTACAATCACTATTTTTGATTGCTTTGTTCTCTTACCCTGCCTTAAAAATTCATTTTCCCAGTGAAGTAAATCTCTTCATCAGGTCTTCTCACAGCTGAGAAAAATACACACAGACAGAAGGTGGGAAAGGCTCCCAAGGCCCATATGTTATACAGCATGTTTCTTGCATAAATATGTCATGGGTATATTAGTAACCTGCTGCCTTCTGGCATGAGATGTATTCAGCTTCCAATTGTTTGCACAGACAGTTGGAACAGAGGAGGGGGAGGATGAAAATCCACCGAGGAGAGTCTGATATTCTTCTGCCTTGTCAGGTCATGTTGGTTTTGGGGGAAAAGCATTTATTCTTCGATTTGCAGATGTGCTTAATAGTACGAACCACAGTTTTATAGCAAGTCAAATACCAGTATATCAACTGCTACAAAGCTTAGAAACAAAGCAGAACAAAAGCCAGCACTGTGGCAGATCAAATAGAAGAATCGACTCATGCTCCTCTCGTCTTTACTATGTGCCCTATTTGTATGCTAAAGAGGAGACCGAATTTCAATTCACAGCTTTTCTTTTTTGTTTTTTTCCTTTACAATGGGCTTTCCGAAACAGGAACATCTGAGATGAACATTATTTACAGCTTTGATTTACAACGGTTAACTATCATCTCATCAAAGAATGTGAATTTGTTGCGTTTGGTTATCTCCAACGTTTGCAAGTCCTTATTTATCACACACTTTTCAAGATGCTGTGTTAATTTATAGATCTGGCTCAAATCTTACATAACAAACTGATCTATTAACATTAGCCACGATGATCCAAATGATAAGTGCTAACTTTGGCACCAGATTTACGCATTCTGGCTCAGAGCATGGAGTGTATTTCTTCAGGTGGTTTACAAACGGTAACATTAATTAGTTCTCTAGCTGTCTGGTTGGAAAAAATTATCTTCTGCCTTGACCATTAAGTTCTGATTTATCCTTTTGACGTGTAACTATTTCCCATAATCTGTTTCGACAGAGTTCTGATTTATTAATGCAAGGTGCTAAATTTTAAAACATAAATTTCAAAAGCTAAGAAATAGATGTTAAAAAAAAAAAAAATTCTGACTGAAAAATCATCCTGTGTAGTATGAAGCAGGTTTTTTGTTTTGGTTTGGGTTGGTTTTTTGTGTTTGTTTTTTTTTTTTTCCCCCCACAATTTTGCTTGAAGCTTAGGGAAACGGTTGAGGGAATTTGCCAAGAAACTTTCCCTCTTTTATTCTTTGTGCATAAAACGTCCTTGGGTTTTAAAGCCCTGGCAGCTGTTAGAGACAGACACCTAATTCCAGTGTTACAAGCACAGATCTTCAGTATTTGATCTGTCTGAACTGAGACAATTAGAGGTTGCTGCGTCTCAGCTTAGGGAACTGGGGCACAGCTTGGTTTCAATACACCAGCACCTCCAGTGTTTTCCAACTTTGGGAGTATAACCAAAATATTTTTTTTCGACTTATCAGGAGTTGTATATTCCTTCCCCAAACACAATTTATGTTTATCAGTACCATGCTCTCGCCTACTGAGTGTTGAGTTACTGCCTTATGGAAAACTCCCTTGCTTGTTTAGGGATCCTGCTACAGGCTGGGGAGCAGCGGGCAGGGGCTAGCTCAGCAGAATGGGTACCTTCTGAAGACCCTTGAGCACATCAAAAGGGATTTCATTGTTCCTGTAAAGGTTACACGAAATTTAGCTGATCTTTTTGTTTATTTCTTTCCAAGATTCCTCTTCCCTTTTTTTTACCATCTGCTCCTTTCAAGTAGTTTCGCACAAAGCATTATGTTCTAGAATGGTTTATTATGCTTTTAAAAGAAATCTACACACAGCTGTTGGCAGAAAAAAAAAAGATAAAAAAGAAAAAAAGTTTAAAAAGAAAAAAAATATGAAAAAATATTTTAAACAAAAAAGATAAATACAAAAGAAAAAAAATTATAAAAAAGATAAAAAATAAAAAAGGAAAAAAGAGGAAAAGGGGGAAAAATTATGAAAAGGAAAAAAGTAAAAAGAAGACAAGGGCTGTTCCTTCTTTGTGTATTATGCTAGGGCTAAAATCTAGCTCCATTAAAATAAAGAGATTTTGCCATTGATTTTACTGTACTTGAACTCTGGAATTTAAAGAATCCGCAACAACATACAGAGGGTAAAGGCTGCAGTCATTCCTGAAAATCTGTACAACATCAGTGACTAAAGAAAGCAAGCAGAACAATTTTGGTTTGTTTTGGGTAACTTTACAGATGGACCACAGGAAAAATGCTGTGTTGTCTGTCCAGGTGCTCAGATTCTGTAACTACTAATTAAGCCTTACCTCCCTGTGATACTCTTTCATTGACACCAACGTTCAGTTAACACTGCTTGTAGAGTATGTTGCTAAGATCAGTACAAAGAGCCTGCAAAATAACATTGCAAAGAATCTACTCACTAGCTTTTATGAAGAAAACTCAATTCAAGAGAGATATTGAGGTATTGGAATGTGTCCAGAGAAGGGTGATGAAACTGATGAGGGGTCTGGAGCACAGCCCTGTGAGGAGAGGCTGAGGGAGCTGGGGGTGTGCAGCCTGGAGAAGAGGAGGTTCAAGAGTGACCTCATTGCTGTCTACAACTACCTGAAGGGAGGTTGTATCCAGGAGGGGGTTGGTCTCTTCTCCCAGGCAACCAGCAACAGAACAAGGGGACACAGTCTCAAGTTGTGCCAGGGGAGGTATAGGCTGGATATTAGGAAGAAGTTCTTCACAGAGAGAGTGATTGGCATTGGAATGGGCTGCCCAGGGAGGTAGTGGAGTCACTGCCCCTGAAGTTGTTCAAGAAAAGACCGAATGGAGCATTTAGTGCCATGGTCTACTAATTGATTGGCTAGGGCTGGGTGATAGGTTGGACTGGATGATCTTGGAGGTCTCTTCCAACCTGGCTGATTCTATTTTATTCTATTCTATTCTATTCTATTCTATTCTATTCTATTCTATTCTATTCTATTCTAGCCAAAAGCATCACATAGCACTTGAAGATAGGCAAGAAAATTCCCCCCTGCATGGACTAACAAGAGGATGGGCCAGCACTCAGATCCAGGAAAGATCAACTGTGACAGGTTAGAAAGGATATGTTGGGAAAGGAACAAACTTAAGGAAAATTAGGAGTCTTTGTTCCCTGCAATACATCCTCCCTGTCGAGACAGGATCAGAGGTTCAGAGTCCCAAGTATCACTCTTCATTTGCTGTCCAATAAACGCCCATGAAAAGTACTTGCAAAGCTATTGCTGGCTCACACCAATACTGCTGCTGACAGCAGTAACTACTCCATTAGCTTAAGTGACACATCCAGCTGTCCTAATGATTCCCAGTCTGCTGCTGACCTATGCAAATATCAATATGAATCCACAAGATTAAAATACTTTTGAAAAACAACACACCAAGTAAATTGCACAAATGCACAGAAATACATTAAAGGACATTATTCGTCTCCACTAGCTTAATAACATTCTTTCAATGTTGCTTGTATGTGCAGTAATGGTTTAAATTTCTCTGGCTCTTGATCATGGAATTGTAAGTGTCCAAAGTAAGACTGGGGTTTCAATGAATAACTGTCACATCAAAAGCTATATAGTGGGGTTCAAATCTGAAAACCAAAAAGAGCTGCAAAATTAATTGTGGGCGATTTTGTAATACTGCTGCATAATATTATAACTGATTCCTTCCTCCTGACACATCATCTCTGCCCCTGTGTCCAGACTACTATGTCAGGAATCATGTACTGTACTCCGGTCCTTCAGTATTGTCCACGTACTCATTAAGATAACTCTTTGCCTGCAAAACCTACTAAATTTTATTTCACCTCAGCCTCATTTAAGGCAATCTCAACTCCTCAGTGGCAAAAACTTGTCTCAAAATCCATTGTAAGCCCAGCAGCTGACTATCATCCTTCTCCGGTGCTAATGGAGCTTTTAATTCCTTTGTTAACCCTTTGAAAATGTGAAGTAAAGATTTACAGTCTCCCTGTCCCTGCAGGGCCTCTGAAAAGGAAACCATCCAGATGGCAAAATGCGGTTCTGCAGTAACCCCATCCCACAACTGCCAAATGCAGGAATGCGCTAAAGGCTCTGAATGCTCAGCACAAGAAATTTCACAACTCATTAGCAATGCCACATCAAAATAATAAAGGACAGAACCTACACTGAAAGCCAGAATTTGTACAGATAATGTTTCCTGACTTCCTTTTCACTACCAAAAATGTTACAAGCCTAAATCCACAAAAGTTGCAAAGAAAAAAATTTATTGACTCTGTCACCTTTTGAGGATGCAGCTGCTGTAGGGTTTAGAACTCCCTTGGTATCTTTTGAAGAAATAGAAGCCAAACTGTTAGGTTTTTTTTCCCCCCCTCTTTCCAAAGAGAGGGCACAGCTGCTTTTACCACCCTGATTTTCACATTAGTCTTTCTAAAAGAATGCTGGGGGAGTGTGAAACCGATATGAAACTCCTTTTGGCAAAAAGAAGCAGCAACTGAGCTCTGGGAAATCTGAAATTCTTTCCCCTAGAACTCCTCACCACAGTCTGACCTTTTCTGTATTCAGCACTGAGGACATCATGCTCTCTACTAGTTATCCACAGCAAACTTGTTTTTCTCAGCCCTCCAGATTTTCTGCAGGGAGAGAAATGAGAACATTTCAAAGCCAAGCCAAATTATTTACTGCCAGATTATTTACATTAACTACTAGTGATCCTTATCTGTGAGCAAACTTCAGTTTTCTCGACTCGTTTGGTATTATCATAGAATCATAGAATGGTTTAGGAAGAGACCTCAAAGATCATCCAGTTCCAACTCCCCACCATAGGAAGGGACACCTCCCACTAGAACAGGTCGCTCAAGACCTCATCCAGCCTGGCCTTGAACACATCCAGGGAGGGAGCAGCCACAACCTCCCTGAGCAACCTGTTCCAGTGTCTTGCCACCCTCACTGTGAAGAACTTCCTCTTAACATCCCTTTTAAATCTCCCCTCTGCCAGTTTGAACCCATTCCCCCTCATCCTGTCATTACAAGACTTTTTGAATAGTCCCTCCCCAGCCTTCCTGTAGGCCCCCTTCAAATACTGGAAGGTGATCCAACAAGTGCATTCTGCAAAATCTGTTTCAGCACTGGAGAAGCTCTTCCTCTCCTCTAGCACAACTACTACTTGAAGAACACATCCACTTATAATTCGATTTTCCCACTGGCAAGTCATTGTCCCTGATGTTCGAGCTGTTACAGGTTTGAGAGCTGGCCAGTTTCCAGCTGCCTTTGATTCATCTGTGTCACTGCATGCTTACAGTTGTTTAGCACAGGCCCACATACCTGCGCGTCTCCTGGTACACCTTTATTTAGTACTTATTTGATTTGTTAGGTAGCAGCCTTAACCAGCCAACCAGCAAAACTTTTTCGAGCAAGAGATGGGGTCAGTGGCGGGACCAAAATATTTGTCTGAGAAAAGTTAAGTGCATACTGGGGTTTGTATTTGTACTTTGCTTCCCCTGCTTTCTCAAAGGCTTGCCTGGAGAAAACGGAGCGCTCCAGCGGGTGCTTCAGAGTGAGCCAAAGGGAGGTTTACAGAGTTATGCGAATTTGTATGGCACTTAACTAGCATGAGTTGAGGATACTGTCACTGCTTCAGACCCCAACCTCCCCCAGCTCTTTCTTACCTCCCCTCCTTCTTTGCTGCCTCCTTCCATGCCTTATTTCCCTTTTTGCATGCCTAAGCCACCCTCAGGTTCCCAGCTCTCTTTTCCCACCAAGCCCTGCACCTGCGCTTGTCCCTCCTGTCATGTGTAGCTGACATCCTACAGACTCATGGGAACAATAAATGGGCACCCTATGGACCTCACATCCTGCCTCCTGAGGACTGGCTCTACTATTCTGCAGTAAAAGGGAAAAAAAACCAAGTCTTTTCAGTCCTGTTCGCTGATGAGCATTTAGTGGCACAGAGATACCATGAATGGAAGCCAGCTCCTGTCTCATTCTGGGTAAGGGTGGACTCAGGTTCCTGTGCGTTTGACTGTGTGATTCCAGTCGTCACAAACTTAATTATATAGGGCAATTTGTAAGGAAATTATTTGTAGGAGCATCTGATGTGAATTGTCTCTGTGATGGAAAAAAGAGTAGTGCCTAAACTGAACTGTGAAAATCAGCTTCTCACGACTTGCTTCAAAGTCCTCTTTCTGTGTGGAAGTTGGCATTCGATTGCTGTCTGCACTTTCACAGGGCCTTCCTTGGGGAACTCCTGAATTACCCTAATATTTTGGCAGGCCTGACAAGGACATCCTCGAGGTAGGGTTTTAATTAGGTCACCTAACTGGACCAGTAGTAGATTCTAAAGCAGGAAGGCTGCACCTTTTTATGTAGAGCTATGTGATCATAATGTTAGAGTCAAGACTATTATTTCCGATATAAATCTTATTTATATTCCATGTTGATGTCTCGGTGGCAAATGTTTTCTTCAGATTAAAATCTGACTGACAAACTCATAACTTGGAAGCAAATATTTACACTTTATGGAAAAAAAAACAAAACAAAACCCTGCACTTTGGTGCTTTGTTGTTTCACGCATTGCATTCAGAGACCACAAAAAAAACCAAAACCCAAAACAAAACAAAACAAGACAAAAAAAAAAATCAGCCTCCACTGGAAAAAAAGAAACAATAAAAGCACACCACAGACAAACAATGTTCTAAACTGATGACTGTCTGGGGGAGCTAAGAAAGATATTCATAAAGGCTAACTTTAGCCTGGGGAAGGAAGTCTGCTGTATTCCCTTTATGGCTTTAAGTAATGAAGGCTCCTACACAGGGTAATTTGGAGCAAGAGACTAACTTTAGGAGCTTTGAATCTAACCTCCTGCAGGAGTCTGTCTGGCTGCTGCCAGTAGGCATGTGCTTGCTGGCTGCAGAGGAACTTTCTGGATGGCTATGCCTCTGATAATATTGTACTAATAAAAAAGAGCATCCAAGGTTAGAAGAATTATGCCACTGCCACAGTTACAAGGCTTTTAGGTACTAAGAACAACAAAAATCCCCCCCTTATCCTCCCTTTGGTTTGTGTGTGATCTGAGTACCTGTCTGTCACAAGACTTGCTGTGCTCTTACTTCCCCTAGCATCAGGCTGTGAGGATGTGCCAGGTTATTGATCCTCAAACATCCATTTTCATTAACGAGCTGAGCATTTAAGGGAGGGGAAATTTATTTCAGATTTGTACCTACCAGCTCGCCTGCCTATAAAATCTGAAATAGCAATAAGGTGGCTCTCTGCTTAGTATTCTTAAGGGAAGAGCAAGAGCCCAGAGGACTGGAGCTTATCGTGACTGCACACACTGAGGTCCTTTTGAGGAAATACCACAAAAGCTCCGCATAAGCTTTCTTATGGAGTGCAACCAGTATTAATTCTCAGGGATGTTTTGTTCAAGAGAAGTATCTATTCAGGGAACTCTGTACTTCAGAGGCAGGAACAGACTAAGCTTCCTTCAAAGCACTCTGCTGGGCTGTAGAAGGTAACAGCGGGACTTGTGACACACGTGCATTTTCAATTCCAGCCTCATAATTGTAGGAAAGGACTTTAGATTCTTTGGAGCTAAAGCAGAACAGAACCCAACCCATGCATTTTCCAGCTTCAAGGTACTTAGGAACTTCCTCTTTTTTCATATACTGCTTTTGTTTCTGGAACCATCAATTCTCCCTTAGCCATAAGCCATTGATGGTTAATGTTTTGAATATAAATTAAAGGACTCTCATCCAATTATTTTGGCTGCTAGATTGAAGGTTTCTTTCCCTGAGTTTTTTTTCCTCAGGTTGAATTTTTTATGTATGTACATATATATATATATATNTATATATGCATATATATATACATATATATGTACATATACACATATCTGTATATCTAAAATATATATGTATATAGAGGTATGTACACACACACATATATATATATGCATGTATACACATATATATATATATGTGTCTGTATACATACATATATATATATATATNTTCCAATTACAGTCACTTATTCATTCTGGTCCACTAAGCAAATTATACTGCTGCATATATATATATGTGCGTGTGTATATATATATATGTGTGTGTATATATATATATATATATATATATACATGCATACATATCTATTTCAATGTACATATTTTATAATTTATACATACATATACATTCTTATACCCTTCATTTTTGAGATATGGTTGCAAACAGTTTTAGGTTAATACAGATGGTTAAAAGAAAAATGCAATGAATGTAATGAGATCTTAAACCATTTAATGAGATTACTATTTTAGTAACAAGGCAGAACAGAAGTCTTCCTTGGCATCAACAAATAAACCTGAAAGACCTAATCATTGTGGACTAAAATTGAGGATTTGGGCAGAACAGGATTAACACATATTTGAGTGGTGAATTGTAGAGTAAATTACTGCTGCTCGAAAGGAGCTACTCCAAAATGGTCATTGGAAAAATCTCTAGACTCAATAGAGAGCTGTAGGGTTTAGATACCTTAGCTACATTGAAAGTTTGAAATGGTGATTATAAGCAGAATTCATGTGATTTTTTTCTTTCCTCTGTAGCTTTAGCTTCAGTGAGAGGATGCTGATAGTACTAGGTCAGACAGAAGATGAACTGCCCTGAATCAGAGCCAAGGTCATTTGCAGAACCATTTCTAACATTGTACATAGATATTTCTAGGAAAAAAATAAAACCATATTTCGAGGCTTTGCCTATGTAGTCTCCCAGTTCCCAACAGGTTGCTACACAGCAGGAGGATTTAAAGTCAGATGTGGATTCAAAGTACTTGGTAAGGGTAGAGGAGTTGTCTAGACACCTTGACTTAGTTTTCAAGCTCCATCTGGATGCATTCCTGTGTGACCTGAGGTAGATTGTATGGTCCTGCTCTGCCAAGGGGGTTGGACTTGATGATCTTTTTGGGTCACTTCCAACCCCTAGCATCCTGTGATCCTGTGAAATATTTGGGGATTTTTTGACAGCAAGGCTGCAGCTGTAGTTGGAAGTTGTACAGAGTTCTGTGTGAGAAAAAACTTAGTTGCCCAACTTAGATCTCTGCATTTTCTGATGGAGGCACTGACATTTTTTGATTGATCACACAACAAACCAATGCTGCAAACTAACTTTGGTACCTGTAGTTGAATGCATAGCAATAGTTTATAATGTATGGTGTGAGTTTTGTGTGAAAATAAAGCTAAGGTTTCAATTTATTTGCCTTTGAGATTGAGTGGGAAGGGAAAAGATTTGGAAGATAAAGCAAAATATTTAAAAAAACCCCAACCTTTTGTGTGCTAACAACAGGTGAAGTGCTCTTCACAAAGTGTGCAAAGGACTTGAGAGCCGTTCATTTAACCCAGGATTAATTACCAGTAATGTCCATCCTTGGCTGGGTTCACACACAGCATTTGGGCTTATCAGTTTGGTTCTGCTTGGGTGTTGGTTACCACCATGGAATTCCTGGCCTAGCACTGTAGCCACAAGCCAAATTCTTTGCTGAAATAAATATATCAGGACAAACTTCTCCTAATGCTTCTTTCGGAGGTGAGGTAAAAAGAGTTTAACTTTGGGTTTTTTTATATAGACTGAATACATTTTAGGGGTTGGCACTCTTGCCTGGAGTTATTAGTTCTGCAAGACACTGTGAACAGACCTTATTAATTTTTATGTTACACATTTTATATTTTATGATGATGTGTGAATTTACAGGTGTATTTGTAGGAACATTGAGTTTGCAAACACACTTTGCAAGTGTGCTTGAGCTGTAATAATTATAGAACTTTATCCTTCTCAATCTCCCTTTTCTTTTTTTCAGCAAAATCCATTGAATCCCTAAATATAAATTTAAAAGCACTCCTTAGTTTTATTTCTCAAGGAAAAAGAAAATAAAATATGCATTTCTACTGTACCAAAAAAAAAAAAAAGGGAGAAAGGAACATATACCAAATATAAATGCAGTCTTGTTGGAGTGAAATCAATTCCACAAACCACTTTAGATCTTTTCTTCAGTTTGTGGATTTAAATTGCTTCTAAAAATCTCATTAACCAAACCTCTGTATGGAAATATTCTGACTTTGCTATGACAAAGGTGGCTGTTCCCGACCCATATACACCCTTCACATTCATTTTCACACTTCATGCTGCAGAGATAAAAACCTCTATTTTTGGCAGACATGATCTGAACATTGTGATGACCTTAAACTTTGGGACAGCTTTGAAAATCAGAACATGGGGAGCAGTTTTACATTAAGTAAAATATATGAACCATGAAATTATGGATGCAAATGGTTTATTTGGGATGACTCTTAAAATTCCAGGGATTGTCATATGTGGATTGACTCTACTTGTATGTTTCTTATGTTGAAGATTCCTGATGTGAATTCTTTCCTATACATTTCAAACTTGATTTCTGACTTTTTAACTAGCCCTGAGGAAAGGAACCTGGGAGTCTTGGTTGATGAAAAGTTTAACATGAGCAGGCAATGTGTGTGTGCAGCCCAGGCAGGAACTGTGTGCTGGGCTGCATCAAGAGCAGTGTGGCCAGCAGGGCAAGGGAGGGGATTCTCCCTCTTTACCTTGCTCTTGTCAGACCCCCACCTAGAATACTGTGTACAGTTCTGGAGCCCCCAACAAAAGAAGGACATGGAACTGTTGGAGCGAGTCCAGAGGAGGGCCACACAAACAATCAAAGGGCTGGAGCAGCTCTGCTATGAGGAAAGGCTACAAGAGTAGGGGCTCTTCACCCAGGAGAAGAGAAGGCTTCAGGAAGACCTTGTAGTGGCCTTCCAGTATCTGAAGGGGGACTACAAGAGGGTTGGGGAGAGACTATTTACAAGTTCTTGTAATGACAGGATGAGGAGTAGTGGGTTTAAAGTGGCAGAGGGGAGATTAAAGTAGGTGTTAGGAGGAAGCTCTTTACATTGAGAGTGATGAAACACTGGCACAGGTTACCCAGGGAACTTGTGGCTGTTCCCTCCCTGGAGCAACCTCTTCTAGTGCGAGGTGTCCCTGCCTATGGCAGGAGTTGGAACTAGATGATCTCTGAGGTCCCTTCCAACCTAAATCATTCTATGATTCTATTAAAATGATGTGAAAATACACATAAACTTTGCACTTGTAGAATAATGATGTTCTTATTCTAATTGCAGAAGATGGACTTCCCAAAGTCCAATATGCATTTAACCTCTGTACGTATACCCAGTAACAGAAAGCTATAAACTATTGCAGAAACTCTCTGTAGGAGGATTGTTGTTTTCTGAGGCTTTTAAAATACTTAATTGCTACATGGAAGTGGCAATACTGAAATGTAACTAATTTTTTAAAATTCTGATCATGTTCAACCTAAAACTATACCTTTGGTATTAATTTCTGGGTTTGTTCCTGTTGGATTTTTCTGTCTGCACAGACAGCTACAGTGTCTTTCCTGATGGTTCATTGGCTTGGGTAGTTATCCCTGTACTGACAGGCTTTTAAATTGCTGAAGGACAAACAGATGCCTTATGCCTAGATGGAGGAAATCAACAAGCCTTAAATCTGACAAATTATTTTCATATCTTGTTAAAAATCTTGTGTGATTTACACTTGCAGCTGTACATCAACAAGAGAACAGCTTTAGAACAGCAGTCCTGGGTTGCAAGTGTCTGACTTCTATTAACTTTTTTTTTTTTTTCCTGAAAGGTAAAAGCATGGTGGTATTTGTACTGTTATAAATAAAACACAACCCTGGGACTTCCTATACCTATATTAAAAGTTCTTTGATTGTAGTGATAATTTACCGTTGCCTCATATAATTAAAGTATTAATGAATTGAATAGAATAGAATAGAATAGAATAGAATAGAATAGAATAGAATAGAATAGAATAGAATAGGCCAGGTTGGAAGAGACCTCCAAGATCATCCAGTCCAACCTGTCACCCAACCATATCCAATGGCACTATGTGCCCCATCCAATCTTTTCTTGAACACCTCCAGGGATGGTGACTCCACCACTTCCTTGGGCAGCCCATTCCAATGCCAATCACTCTCTCTGTGAAGAACTTGCTCTCATTATCCAACCTATACTTCCCCTGGCACAACTTGATACCGTGTCCCCTTGTTCTGTTGCTGGTTGCCTGAGAGAAGAGACCAACCCCACCTGGCTACAATCTCCCTATAGGTAGTTGTAGACAGCAGTGTCTATGGGGTGAGATGCCAAGAACTAAAGCAAAGGCAGAAGAGCTCTATGAGCTGTGTATGAGCAGAGTATGTCAGAACTGAAATGAATATTTCTTGAAGTATTTTTAGTCTTTAAAATGGCCTCCAGGGCCTAATCTAGGCATGGGAGGGGGAGTTCTAAGCCGAAGAAGAAAGAACTATATCACGTCTCTACAAATAGAAGAAATTAGGTGAGATATGAAAAGCTATAATGTAGAATCGTAGAATCATAGAATTATAGAATGGTTTAGGTTGGAAGAGACCTCAAAGATCATCCAGTTCTAACCCCCTGCCACAGGCAGGGACACCTCCCACTAGAACAGGCTGCTCAAGACCTCATCCAACCTGGCCTTGAACACATCCAGGGAGGGAGCAGCGACAACCTCCCTGGGCAGCCTGTGCCAGTGCCTCACCACCCTCACTGTGAAGAACTTCCTCCTAACATCCCATTTAAATCTCCCCTCTGCCAGTTTAAACCTATTACCCCTTATCCTCTCATTACAAGACTTTGTCTATAGTTCCTCCCCAGCCCTCCTGTAGGCCTCCTTCATATATTGGAAGACTACTACAAGGTCTCCTTAAAGCCTTCTCTTCTCCAGGCTGAAGAGCCCCAACTCTCATAGCCTGACCTCATAGCAGAGCTGCTCCAGGCCTCTGACTATCTTCGTGGCCTTCCTCTGGACTTGCTATACTGGACTTGCTATAACAGTTCCATGTCCTTCTTGTGCTGGGGGCTCCAGAACTGTAGAAAAAAAATGTCAGAAACAGGCAAAGAAGATTCCCTAAGTAGTACCTTAATGTTGCAAACATTAAGTAGTGAGAGAAAATATATACACTGAAATACACATTGGTTTTCCACAAACTCTTGCGGGTTCCTTCTGCTGAGAACTTCTATCATTCTAATCTTTCCTTCTGTTCCTCTCCTGTGCTTAATCACGCTGCACACTCTTGCTTGCCATTTAAATGCCCTGCAGTGAACACTAAGCAGCATCACCAGCACCTGTCACGTTTTGTTTCCTTCACCTTCTCCAGAAGGGAAACATCTCTTGCAGTTTAAGCTTTTTTTTCCAACTAAAGCTAATGGTTTGTAACGGTCTTTCTTTGTCCTAGGTTTGAAAATGTAAAAGAGGATGAGTGTTATTTCTTTTTTTTATCATTTTACATCAACAAATGCATATTAATTAGGACAAAAGAGAACGAAAGCACAAATAAATGAGAAAATATGAGAAGGTGAAGGAAAATGTGTTCTATTACACGGACACATGCTTTCTGCAGCCTTACTGTTAGTGGTTGCCCTAAGAAGAGTCGTTATGCCTGTAGAGGGGCCTTTTTCTGACCGATATAGAAGCATGAAAACCCTCAGAGATCAGAAGCAGGGTTTGCAGGGTAATGTGCCAAATGAGGAACTCGTTTCAGGTTCCTGAAATGAGAATTTTCTTGCTTTACGGCTTTCAGATCTCTGTAATTATTTGAGTTAAGCCATGTTGATGGGCTCGCATTTTCTTCCCACTACCTAAGTGAGATTTTCTTCTGATACAACATTCAGAGTAGCCCATTTTAACCGTGCATATAGAATCTCTTTTGCATTTGAAAAATGTTGCTAATGTGCGCAGAATGTATTATTCATGTCACGCCTGCTGTAATTTACATACCTTGGGAAATAAAAAAAAAAAACCAAACAACAAACCAACCCAAAACTATTCACATCCTGAGTTTCCATTTGTTGCACAGACAATGCTGATAATGCTTACTAGAGTTGTGTGACTGTCTTAAAGAGGAGAAATTCATGGAAATTCAGCGTAACTAAATAATCTTAGCAGACAATTCACATTCCTTTCTACATTAGTATAATATTCCTTATATTTAGCAGCAATATTTCCCCAGCTCTTTGGCAAATGGCGTGGTAATGTATTCACTTACTCAGAAGGAGCAAAAAGCTATACTTTCAAGAGCAGGCAGTGATGCAGGTACTGTAGGCTTCCATATGTATTTTCTCAATGAATCGAGGTTTCATCACTCGCAAGCTACTATTCCATCTTCCTAATAATGAATTATCCAAGCTAAATCTGAAATTCAAACTTCAGGATGAGTTTTTCTGCCTTTGAATATGAAAAATTTTGCCAAGAGAATTTAATAAAAGTTTTGTTGTTTTTTTTTTTTTTTTTTTCTCCTGCAAGAACAGGACAATACAGCTCTGCTGCTGTAATGTGGTTCCATTAGAAATGAAAGATTGCAAGACTCAACTTTTATCTTTTACACTAAGTAAAAGCCAGACAGAGATTCGAACCCAGCAAATGAAAAATTGCTATCACAAGCCGACAAGGAAACCAAGAGAAAATACTCTCAGACCAGAAATCATCTCACATCTCTTTTATAATTGTATAAATAAATCCAAAGCAGAAAAAGATCTACCTTCAGAAACTGACAGAGCTCTTCTTTCTCCTTCTCTTTTAATTGGAAGAGAGCAAAACTGCCCTTAGGGCTCAGAAATCTATACAGGAAGATACTGAGACTCATGAGAAGAGTTTATTATAATATTATCCTGACCAGGAAAGTTGCTATGCTGTCAGAGATCTTGTTTCTCCTTTTCCAGTGCTAAGTAGCTCTAAAATGCTTAAATAGACACAGGCTTGCATAGCCATTGTTCATCTAGGTTTACAGAGGATGAGCTTGGAAGCACAGAGGATGGGTTCCTTACATTCCTCTGTTGCATCCCACAGTAGACCTTCTGGTCAGCCTGGAAGTTTTTAACAACTCTTCTTCTCTCTCAGAGGTATGAACTCATTGCTGTTGCCTCTTCACCTCTTAGAAGGGCTGTTGCCTCTCTTTATGCCACTTACATGTCACTGAGAGAGACTCTCATTTTCCCTCAAGGCATCTTTACAGGGCTCTGTAACTGTTCCTACTGTAGTTGTGCTGCCATTTAGTGAGACTTAGGTATGCTGGAGGGTTGGGTAGAGAGAAATTTGATGAAGTTCAACAAGGGCAAGTGTAGAGTCTTGCACCTGGGAAACCCCAAGTATCAGTATAGGTTGGGGCCTGACCTTCTGGAGAACAGTGAAGGGGAAAGGACCTGAGAGTCTTGGTGGATGGAAGGTGTACCATTAGTCAGAAATGTGTTCTTGTAGCCAAGAGGGCCAATGCCATTCTTGGGGGTGTTAGAAGGGCTGTGGTTAGTAGGTTGAGAGAGGTTCTTCTTCCCCTATACTTTGCCCTGGTAAGGCCTTATCTGGAATATTGTGTCCAGTTCTGGGCCCCTCAGTTCAAGAAGGACCTCAGGGAACTGTTTGAAAGAGTACAGTGCACAGCCATAAAAATGATTGAGGGAGTGGAACATCTTCCTTATGAGGAGAGACTGGCGGAGCTGGGGCTGTTTAACTTGGAGGAGACTAAGGTATGACCTCATTAATGTTTATAAGTATGTAAAGGCTGAGTGCCAAGAGGATGGAGCCAAGCTCTGGACAAGGGGCAGTGGGTGGAAGCTGAGGCATAGGAAGTTCCATGGAAACATGAGGAAAAATGTTTTCACTGTGAGGGTGACAGAACACTGGAACAGGCTGCCCATAGGGTTGTGGATTCTCTCTCCCTGGAGATATTCAAAACTCACTTAAGCACATTCCTGTGTGTTGATCCTGAGTTGATCCTGCTCTGTCACGGAGCTTGTACTTGATGATCTCTTGAGGTCTCTTCCATCCTCTAGCATTCTGTGATTCTGTGGTATCAGCAACTTGTGATATGCAGTTGTTTCTACTTTTCTTCCCTGTTCATGCCAGGCTTCCTCATTCTTCTCTTCCATTGTCGTCATGGAAGGCCAAAATAGGCCTAAAACGTGTCTTGACTTGTCCAGACATGTTTTCTCTTCCCCCTTCTGATGATGGGGGAAGCACCATGGGAAAGGAAAACGAAAGGCCTGATGCCTTAGTGTCTCCTTCTTTCCTTCCAAACTTGTAAACATGTGAGGATACTGTGTTTATAAATTTTTTTTTTTTCTGCCCTAAAAGGATAAAAGCAACCCCTGACTTTACCTAATATGGTTGTTTGGCAAACTGCCATCCTGATTGGCTGATCTGTGGCCAAAGACCCATTAGTCTTGGGCTCCATCGATAAAAAAGAGATGAGCAGGTAAGCACAACGTGGTCTCTGCTTCTGACAGTGCTCTGCCTTATTGTGCTTGTGCCTCATTGCTTCTGTCATTGCATCCTGCCATACTTTGCTAAGCTATAAGCTAGCCCTGCTACATAATAACAAGCCCTGATACTTTGGATTTGTATACCAAGAAACTGCCTTGTCTCAGTTTACCAGAAAATTTGCATTAAATACCTTCAAGCTATATGCTCAGTTAGCCAGTGCAACATTGTGCCTGTCTGCACATCTGCAAGAGAGCCGTGCCAAGACTGCACACCTGCAAATCTCCATGCCAAGTCTGGAGGCCTGGAAGGGACACAGATCATCAAAGAGGAACCAGAACCAGGTCAGAGATCATCTGCCTCTCTCCCAGAACACTGTTAAGACCCTGGAAAGATCAAAAGTCTCAACGGCTATCAAGACATCAACAGAACACCCTGCAAGTCTTTGAGTACTCTCTGGAAACTGTAGTTAGCCCTGGGAATCAAGAGATGTAATTATTGTGAGTAAATATTTGAAAGCCTCTTTGTAAAACTCTGTATCTACTTGAATCCAAATCCGTTCTGCCTTAAGCAGAAAGGAGCTTCTAGAGTCCATCTAGTGGGCAAGCTGTGTAATCAGCTGCAAGAACCTCTCTTCCTGTTCAAATGAGTTTAACGTTTGTTGTATTATTGCTAGTTATTTCTTAAGTGTTCTAGATTCTCTTTCCCTATGTGTAACGTTTTCATGACCATTGCAAAGAATCTGTTATGATTAAAAATGTAGCAGGAGTCCTGAATATAAAAAAAAAATAATAAACTATATTAGTTTTTTAAAAAAATGCTATCTCAAATCCACACCTCACCTGCCACCACAATTGTCTTCGTTCTCATTTCACTTCCTTGCACTTATCACCTATGTGTGTCAGCCTACTTCTGTCTGATATTCTGGAATCTTGTTTAAACTCTACATTTAGTTGTATTTTATCAAGAAAAAAATATGAAACAACAAAGCTCTGAATTTGACCTGTTTGTGCATTCAAACTCAAACCAAAAATCTGTCCTGCAAGCTACATTTCTGCCATGCCTGCTGAACACTTCTTTGTTGTATTTTATCCTTTAGGACCTCAGAAAGAGTCTGGTCACTATCAGTTAAATGCACTTTAAATGTAGGTTTTGCTAGTTTGTTTCAGAAACTTAGCTAGTATCACAGAATCACACAGAATTACAAAATCACAGAATGTTAGAGGCTGGAAGGGACCTCGAAAGATCATCTTGTCCAACACCCCTGCTAGAACAGGGCTACTTTTTTGGTTTTTTAGTCCAATTTTCATCTTTATTCATTTTTTTTAATCCCACTTTTCCCCCATCTCCCTCTTTTCCTATCTCCTCTTTCCCCCATCTTCCACCTTCCCTCTCCATCTCCTCTTTCACCCCTTCTTCCTCTTTCTATCTCCATCCTTTTCTTCTCTGTCTCCTTCCTTTCAGCACTACCTCCCCTTTCCCACCCCACACTGCTTTTTTTTCCCCTTTTTTGCCCCAAACACAGAGCACCTGGGTTCTGTTTGAGTCTCCTCCCATCCCAGGTGTGACCACTTTGCCCTCCCTTCCAACTGCCCTTTATAATCACCTAAGGAAAGGCAGAGGCTCTAAGCTGTGCCCAACTGGGCAGAGGGATCTTCCTCCTATCATCACTGGTGAGTCCTCCTCATGGTGTGCACTGGGTGAATGGGAGTGGGATCTAAAGGCCGGGGGGCCTGGTGGCCCCCCGGTTAAGCAAAATAGGTACTTGATGGTCATTCTAACATCACTCAAGTGTGCTGGCTGGGCCTCCTTAATTAGGCTGAGCTCCTATATGTTCAGCTGCTTATTTCTGCTTATTCATGATGAGCTGAAGTACTTGGCAGAACTGGAAGCTCACCTGGGAGTAGTATTGTGTTATAGAATTGTTTTTGTTGGAAAAGCTCTCCAAGATCATCAAGCCCAGCCTTCAACCCAACACCACCATGGCCATTAAACTGTGTCCCAGTGTCATGGCCACACATTGCTTGAACAGCTCCAAGGATGGTGACTCCACCACCTCTCTGGGCAGCCTGTTCCAATGTCTCACCATTCTTGCAGCAAAGAAATTGTTTCTGTGTCCAACCTAAACCTCCCCAGTACAATTTCAGACTATTTTCTTTCTCATTCTATCACTTGATACTAGTAAGAAAAAATACTGTACTTCAATTACTCATTGTCTGTTTTCACAGGATGTATGGGGCTTGAAGTGACCTCAAAAGATCATCTAGTCCAACCCCACTGCCAGAGCAGGATCAGCTATACCAGATCACTCAGGAACACATCCAGGCAGGTTTTGAGTATCTCCAGAGAGGGAGGCTCCACAACCCCCCTGAGCAGCCTGTTTCAGTGTTCTGCCATGCTCACAGGGAAAAAAATCCTCCTCAGATTTACATGAGGCTTCCTACCCATTGCTTCTTGTCTTGTCATTTGGCATCACTGAGCAGAGCCTTGCTCCATTCTCCTGGCACTCACCCTTTATAAATATTGATGAGGCCACCTCTGTCACCTCCAAGATAAAGAGCTTCAGCTCGCTCGATCTCTGCTTGTAAGAGAGATGTTCCATTCACCCAATCTTCTTTGTGGCTCTGCACTGGACTTTCTTAAGCAGTTCCCCAAGGTCCTTCTTCAACTGGGGGCCCAGAATTTGACACAGTATTCCAGATACCTCCCCATGGAAGAGCAAAACAACTCCCTCAACCTACTAACCACAGCACTGCTAATACACCCCAGAATGGCATTGGCCCTCCTGGCCACAAGAGCACATTGCTGGCTCCCATCAACTGGGACTCCCAGATCCTTTTTCCCCTTGGCTGCCTTCCAACGGGTTGGTCCCCAACCTATAGTGATCCCTGGGGTTGTGCTTTCCCAGGTATCATCAATGCCATTAATATCTCTCTTGCCTGTGTGCTGATCAGAGGCTAACGTGATCTGAGCACTCTGTTTCCTGGTACTATTCTGGGTTCAATAGATCCTCTTTTGCCAGAAGCTCTAAGTGTGAATCCAGATGTTCCCTGTTCCCTGCTTGGAAGCTTTTTTTTTTTCTTTTTTTTTTTTTTTTTACACCCCATGATTTGTTTTGGGCAGTAATCTTTTAAAACACCAAAAGTAATATGTTCTCCTGCAAAAACAAGAACTCATCCAAGGCAGAAATGCCTTCTCTATACCACCTGGCTTCTGCTCACTTGCACGGTTTTTCCTCATACATGCAGTTTTAAAAGGATGAGTTCTGCCATTTAAAGGTTTGCAAAGATCAGGCACAGAGTGCTGTTGCTTTATGAAAGTTAATGATGAAGACAATGGATACAGACTGTTTCTGTAGCTTCCTATGGTTTCTCAGCTTTGCAGGGAAGGAGCTCTTAGTTGGAAAGCAGCTGCTTTTGCTTGCCAGTTAGTCAATTCTAGTCTTCAATACAGGAGATGAGCAAGCTACTACAAATCCAGTGGAGGGCTACAAAGATGATTAAAGGGCTGGAGCACTGCCCTATGAGGACAGGCTGAGTGGCCTGGGGCTTTTTGGTCTAAGGAAGAGAAGACTTAGAGGGGATCTAATCAATACTTATAAATATCTGAGGGCTGGGGGTCAAGAGGGAGGAGACAAACTCTTCTTAATTGCACCCTGTAATAGGATAAGGGGCAATGGATGTAAACTACAGCACAGGAAGTTCCACCTCAACGTGAGGAAGAACTTCTTTGTTGTAAGGGTTGCAGAGCACTGGATCAGACTCCTCAGAGAGGTTGTGGAGTCTCCTTCTCTGGAGACTTTCAAGCCTTGTCTGGATGTGTTCCTCTGTGACCTGCACTACGTTCTACAGTGCTGCTCTGGTGTGGGGGTTGGACTTTATTTCTAGAGCTCCTTTCCAGCCCCTAACATCCTCTGATTCTGTACCAAGCAAAACAAGCTGCAAATTTAACTCTATGCATTCTAAAAAATATTAACATTAATGGCAAATCTAGTGTTTGTTAGCCTTGTAGTCTGACCCAGTATGTAGAACTGTCTCTCATGACCTGTTAATCTGGCTTAAAGAACAACAGATATTTTTTATTCCCTTTCACTTTCTACTTCATTTACTGGAAAGACTATCACTGATCAAATGGTCGAAAATACAAACCTCACATGTTAGCTTTTTCTGCAATTTGATGGATGAAATTATTTACAACAGAGTCTTCATGTTTTGCACTGGTGACTGGAATTTCCAACATGCTTTGACTTTTGTAAAGTAATGAGAAAGTATATTTCAAATGAGTCAGCCTATATTACAACAGCAGTTTGTTTATTTTGCAGCTGTGTTTAAGGAATGCTTAAAACCAGAAGCAATTGTACAAGTGGTGTGACTGTAAGCTCATGTCACGGTGGAATCATCTTTATGGAATCCTGTGATTGTTCATGCTGCCAAGATAGAATAGAATAAACCAGGTTGGAAGAGACCTTCAGGATCATCCAGCCCAATCTATCATCCAGCCCTATCCAATGGCAGTAAGTGCTCCATCCAGTCTTTTCTTGAACATCTCCAGGGATGTCTCCTTCTCCAGTACAATATTGAGCAGTCTGCCAGCAAACTGTGTAAAATAAACATCTGAAAAAGGATGAATAAAGCCTTTCAATGAACCTACTCAGACTACTACTCACCCCCCTCCCCATATTAACAGGCAGATTGAGTTTAATATCTTACACCATTTAATACTCTAAAGGAAATGTGGCATAGCATCTGTATGCTGTGGGACTTAACAGTCTCAGTGTGATCAGCCTCACCTAAACACACTGCTGTCAGATATACAGTTACTAGTAAAGTAAAGCTTTCACATTGAACAGAAGCATCCAGAATTTGGCACTGCAGAAGATGACCTCAGAAATTCTATTGCAGTGAACAAATATTGCCCACTGTTACAGTGATGTTCCTCTCTGGTGCAATTGGGTTCTTTCAGTTTTACACCTGCGTAGGCAAGATGAGAATTGTTCTATTTGTCTTCTCCAGGCTAGCAAAAAGAGACCTGGGGGCTGTAATTGACAAGCAATTGAATATGAACAAGCAGTGTAGCCAGGTGGCAAAGAAAGCCAATGGCATCCTGGCTTGGATTAGAAATGCTGTGTCCAGCAGGAGTGGGGAGGTGATTGTCCCCTTGTACTCGGCTCTGGTGAGGCCACACCTTGAGTATTGTGTTCAGTTTTGGACAGCTCATTACAAGAGGGATCTTGAGGTGCTGGAGTGAGTGCAAAGGTAACATAGCTGGGTAAGGGCCTGGAGAATAGATCTTATGAGGAGTGACTGGAGGAACAGGGGCTGTTTAGTTTGAAAAAGAGGAGACTGAGGGGGGACCTCATTGCTGTCTGCAGCTACTCAAAAGGATTTGGAGAGGCTGCTGCTGGTCTCTTCTCACAGATGACTAGTAATAGAAAAAGAAAGAATGGCCTCAAGGTGCATCTGGGTAGATTTAGAATAGACATTAGGGAAAAAAAAAAGTAGAAAGAGTGGTCAGGCATTGGAATGGTCTGCCCAGGGAGGTGGTTGAGACACCATCCCTGGATGTGTTTAAAGGTTGTTTGGATTTGGTGCTTGGGTGTATGGTTTAGGGTGGATCTTGTAGAGTAGTGTTCTCAGTTGTACTGGGTGATCCTGAATAGTCTTTCCCAACCTGGGTGTTTCTCTGACTCTGTGAATATTCATAAAAAACCAGCCCCACATCCCTCTATGAAACTGTGATGTCCATAGTAATTTTTGTAAATACTTTCTACATCAAATCATTAAAAATCCTTTAGAAAGCAGTGCTTTCAGCTTAATTTTACAGCTATTTCTTGTGTCACTGAAATATAGTTTTTCCTCCAATCATTTCAATTCTTTTTCATAAAACTGGTGAGAGTCATTAGACAACCTATATATTCAGTTGTTTCCGTCAATTCCACACCACACTTCTCCCAATGTCCATTCAAGACTATCATAATGCTTTATCTGCCCCTCCTGAATATTTTCAATCAACTTTAAAATGAGGGTTTAAAAGTGATTACTGTAAAGGCCTGAATATGAAATAGAGGCATGGTGAATACACTACAAGCAACTTGTAGAGCTGCTGTAATGGCAAATAAAGGAAAATAAACTGAAAGGAAAATAAATCATATAATGACAATGTGAATTTATTTCTCCGATTATATAACAGTTCTGCCATATAAACACCTATGAAGGAGTATTGAGAATTTGAGCTTAAATTATAGAAAATGTACGGTATCTATGCTACTTTTCTTGTATCTGAAATCCATTGGTAGCTTTTATGCTGTCTTTCTGATGCACTATAGATATCCTGCTCACATGGGGAGAGTTACAGACCTGTGTGCTGGACTGCCAATATTGCTTTTATATATGCATCTCAATCCTAATATTAAAGGAGAAAAATTGTAAGCTTTAAGTTAAGCCACTAAATGAATCTGGAGAACAGGCTGCTTTTGTTGTTGTTTGGTTTTATTTCATGTTGCCTTGCTGAAATATATATTGTTGTGACACATGAGGAGACACAGTGGAGGACTAGACTAAACTTAATCACAAAATCACAGAATGACAGAGTGCTAGATGTTGGAAGGGACCTCTAGAGCCCATCGAGTCCAGCTCCCCTGCTAAGGCAGAATCCTCTAGGGTAGTCTGCACAAGGAATGCATCTAGGCACGTTTTGAAAATCTCCAGGTAGAGATTCCACAACCTCTCTGGGCAGCCTGTTCCAGTGCTCTGTCACCCTCACTGTAAAGAAGTTTCTCCTCATGTTGAGAACTGAAGAAGTGAGACCTCATAGTATCATTCACACAACCTAGTAGAGTGTCTTGACAGCGGTCTGAGCTCTGAACCATTCCCAAATTATATCAGGGAGCAGCAAAAGCATGCAGCTCAGAAAAGGATCTGAGCAGATACTGACATAGACATTAGCAGCCATGGATTAATCTCAGGGGCTTATACACTTACGTGCATTGTCAGCACCTGCCATTTATTTCCCTACCTCCCTAATATATGTCCCTACCTCCTACCCTCCCCTGCTTTCAATGTTCCATGCTAGAGCAGAGCTATGAGTGGACATGCTACACCTCTAGGGTAGGCATTACCTATTGTGTCTGAATCATAAAATAATACAATTTTTAAGTGTGGCAGTTTTAGATTTAACACTCCAGTTTCATCCAAAATTTTAAATAATGAATTTTATTGGATGCAGAAGAACAACAATGAAATAAATCTATATAATTTCATTTGTTTGCTGGACTAGTATATTGTGTACTGTATAAACAGCTTTTTTCCTATTCATCTTTCTGCCTCCTGCTTTACTCTCACTCTTCCCTCCTCCATGCTGACTGATTTGTGCACTAACCTTGGCTGAGTAGATACCAGTTGGGGCTTTTCTGGTTTTCTCACTGGGGCAGGGAAGAAGAAGATGGTTGTGCTGGTTTGAACTAATTGGAGGATTTGAATGAGAAATTAGACTATAGGCTGAGAAAGGAAAACACAGGATGTCACTTCACTCACAGCTTTACTGAGAAAGAAAAAAAGAGTTGTTTTAAGAGTTGTAACCCAAATATAGATTAGTGAGATGGTTTCAGACCGCTCTGGTCTGTGGTTGGCACCTTGCATGGCTCCTTTTACCTGCCTTTTGTAGCTGATTCTTAATAATTCCACTAACTTCTTTCCTGCTGCTAACCCCCCCTGGCCGATCTACCTTCGCCTATCTGCTGCATCAACAGATGGTGAGATAAGATTGGGGAAGGGGGGAAAAGTGGTAGGGGTGGTTAGAAACCCCTCTTAGGGATTTTGTGGTGTTTCTGTATTATTTTTTTACTGTGAATATCTGCTTGTATATTGTGCATAGCTGTAAATATAAAGCTTCATTTATCAACTTCCAGACATCTGAGTCCTAGCCTGGGTTATATGAAAGGGTGGGGGGGCAGGGAACTGCTAAACCACCACAGTGGTGGTCAGCCCATCTGGGCTTTGTCCAGGGGGATTTTTGTGTTATTTCTAAATTGTAAATAATAGTAAATATGTGTACATCTATTTTGTATATATGCATTGTATAATGTGCTTGTAAATTCAGTTTGCTGTAAATAAATAAGTTCGTTTGCTTCTGAACTAGTCTAGTGATTTTACTTGAAGGTAGTTTTCAACCCACCACAATAAGTAAAACCATTTGCATAGCAGGGGCTTCAGTTTCATAGAATCATAGAATGGTTTAGGTTGGAAGGGACCTCAAAGAGCATCCAGTTCCAACACCCCACCATAGGCAGGGACACCTCCCACTAGAACAGGTCACTCAAGGCCTCATCCAACCTGGCCTTGAACACCTCCAGGGATGGAGCAGCCACAGCCTCCCTGGCCACCCATTCCAGTGTTTCACCACCCTCACTAGAAAGAACTTCTTCCTAATATCCAGTTTAAATTTCCCCTCTTCCAGTTGAAAGCCATTACTCCTCGTCCTGTCATTACAAGAACTTGTGAATAGGTGTCCCCTCCTCCCCAGCCTTCCTGTAGGCCCCCTTCAGATACTGGAAGGCTGCTACAAGTCTCCTTGAAGCCTTCTCTTCTCCAGGGTGCAGAGCCCCAACTCTCATAGCCTGTCCTCATAGGAGACATACTCCAGCCCTCTGATCATCTTCATGGCCCTCCTCTGGACTCACTCCAACAATTTGATGCTCTTCAGATTCTGCAATTTTCTGGTAGTAATGGAAGGTTTGCTGATTACCTCTACCATCATCTGTGTTTCTCTTGTTTTCTTGACCCAAAGCTACCAAACCATAATTTCACAGGCTGTATCATATGGAAAGAAGTCTTGTGGACCCAAGCATTAGTTCAGAATGAAAATTTGCTATGATAAATGTTTCTGGCTTAAAAAAAAAAAAAAAAGAAAAAGAAAAGAAAAAGTAATAATCACCTGCAATGTACTGCAGTGATGCTGTAGGAGCCTTATCTCTTTGATTTCTCTGAAATCTGTCACTGAACTAACCACTATTAATTTATATTGTATCTATGTGGATGTCATATGCAATCTCACGAGGCTTCTATTGTAACTCAACAGTAATTTAACTAATCATAAGGAAAAGTGCCTTAGCCTAGTGAAATGCTTTCATATTCATCATAATAATACCAATCATAATGGCTCCATGTGATATCACTGCAACTGTCATAGGCATTGCTGCAAAAAAAATTCCATTAGAAATTCATTACAGTGCAACATTAGAATAAATGATCAGCAGTATGGGGATGAGATGGCATTTCAAGTCTGTAGAGAAAATGTATTTTCATAAGAAATTTCATACTGCTAAAGAGCAGTGTAGAATTCCTTGCTTTCAGAGAGCAGCTGCAGAGGAGCAGGTAACAAACAGCACCTATAGGTATGCCATTGATTAATTAACTGATCTATTTTCCTACAGGAGGGCTGGGAAGGGATTATTCACAAGGTCTTGTAATGACAGTCTGAGGAGTAATGGGTTTAAACTGGCAGAGGGGAGATTTAAATGGGATGTTAGGAGGGAGATCTTCACAGTGAGGGTGATGAGGCACCGGAACAGGCTGCCCAGGGAGGTTTTGGCTGCTTCCTCCCTGGAGGTGTTCAAAGCCAGGTTGAATGATGCCTTGAGGGACCTGTTCTAGTGGGAGGTGTCCCTGTCTATGGCGGGGAGTTGGAACTGGATGATCTTTGAGGTCTCTTGCAACCTAATCCATTCTATGATTCTATTACACTGAGATTAAATCTGAGAAAAAAACCAAGTTTTGCATTTGTTTTGTTTTTATAAAGGAGACACAGAATGGTTGGAGGAATTATGAAATGATTATTCAGAAAGGGCTTAATTCTCATGTGAAATCATTCAAAAGAGAATAGGATAGGATAGGATAGGATAGGATAGGATAGGATAGGATAGGATAGGATAGGATAGGATAGGATAGGATAGGATAGGATAGGATAGGATAGGATAGAGAGAATAGAATAGAAGTAGAATAGAATAGAATAAGACAGATTGGAAGAGACCTCCAAGATCACCCAGTCCCACCTATCACCCTGCCCTATCCAATCAGTAGACCATGGCACTAAATGCTCCATCCAGTCCTTTCTTGAACAGCTCCAGGAACAGTGACTCCACCACCTCTCTGGGCAGCCCATTCCAATGCCAATCACTCTCTCTGTGAAGAACTTCCTCCTAATATCCAGCCTATACCTCCCCTGGCACTATTTGAGACTGTCCCCCCTTGTTCTGTTGCTGGTTGCCTGGGAGAAGAGACCAACCCCATCTGGCTACAACCTCCCTTCAGGTAGTTATAGACAGCAATGAGGTCACCCCTGAGCCTTTTCTTTTCCAGGCTAGATAACCCCAGCTCCCTCAGCCTCTCCTCATAGGGCTGTGCTTCAGGCCCCTCAGCAGCTTCACCCTCTTCTCTGGACATGTACTAGTACCTGAATATCTCTCTTGAATTGAGGAGACCATGTTGTAACAAGTGGCTGTATCCCTAATAGTCCTGTGAAATCTCATCTGTTCAAAAGATAAAAAAATATATCTTCCTACATTTTGGTTTAATCAGCCTATCTTGTCATTTTTTCAGTGTTTCTAAGGGGCTCCTTCTCTTTGTTCTCAACCCCACAATGACTTTGAAGCTTATTTTTGTACTTATACCTGTGAAAGTACAGCCTCTTGCCACATGAGTCCTTCTATTGAGGCCTGAAAATATGTAATCTTGTCATAGATGACAAGGATTTGAAAACAAAATCCAGAAACTCACAAGTAAAAAACTTGGAAATGTTACTCAGTGGTTAAGGCATATGCAGTTCTATGGTGAACAACTCAAAACAATGCTTGCCCATATTTATGAAAAGGTTAAGAAATGGAAAATCACAAAGGGGTAAGTGCAAATAAAGTATGACAGGAACCTGCCTGACATCAAAGCAGAATGATGTTATCTGCTTTGTTTTACCACTGTTGCAGTCTCATGTCAGGTGTCTCTTGATCCTCTGCCGCAAGTTATTAACCTTCCATTCCTCCTCACTGATCTTACTACCCTCTGTCCCCTCTGTTTCTTTATACTTAACCATTTCTCCATTTATTCTCCTTCACTTCCTCATGTTCCCTAGAAGTATTCCATTTCTATCTAGGCTATTAATTCCTTTTTTCTTCCTCCCTCCTCCTTTCTAGCAGCTCATTTTTCTTTGCCCATTTATCCCTTTTCATCGCTGTTTTGCCAGAAATAGCTACTCTTTGAGAATATGCCACCTTGCAAAGCCAGGGAAAGATCAGGGCTGTGATATTTCTCATATTCTTCTACACTGATCACAGAGTGGTTGAAGTTGCTGAGAAAAGGGGATACCTTTAGCTGAAACTCAGATAGGCAGGTGTCATGCCTGCTGGGATCCTGTGGGAAAGGAGCTCAGTGATGCAACAGCTTCAGCTACCATGACAGGTCATATGGCAGCAAAAAGACATCATTTTACTCTTGTCACCAGAACTCTTATTAGCCAGCCTGGTTATAAGTGCAGGCAGTCACCCGTGGACGTGGTGATGGAGGTAGGCACTGTGTACCATATGAGCTATGGACTTATAGGGAGAACAAGCTGCTTCCTTGCTCTACTTATTTACGTCAACTGTTATGTTGAAGAAAGAAATGTATCTTGGGGTAATAATGAAGCAAAAGGAAAGGGCAGAGCTGGTTGGCTGCTAGCTGTGAGCTGCAGGCCTGAAAGTCATGTCAAAGGCTCTGAGGCTGAGTTACAAGAGAACACACCAATACATGAGAGGAGAGCTAGAGATGGGTACTGTGAGCAGTGACTTGAATCAAGTGGATCACTACAACCATTACATCCAGGAAGAGAGGATTTGAGGCTCCAGAGGTCTTCTAAAAAGTGACACTGTGGAGGTATGCTAAAGAAAAGGAGCAGCAAAATCCTAAAGAGATTTCTAGCCACAGTCACAGATTTTAAATGTCCAATTCAGGTGGCTCAAAGGGATCATAGAATCAGCCAAGGTTGGAAGGCACCACAAGGATCATCTTGTTCCAACCCCCCTGCCATAGGCAGGGACACCCTACCATAAATTAGGCTGGACAGAGCCTCATCCAGCCTTGCCTGTGGATGCAGGTCCCCAGCAAATGGATATGAAAGTCACACCTGAAGAGCTACCCAAACAGTATTTGTGTGCTGAAGAGAATCATGTTATGATTTGGACTGACTGCAACATTACCCAGAAACAACAGCTAGAGCAGTGGCCCTGGTGCACTCAGTGTAGTGCATCCCTGTACCAGCAAGTGCTCCTTGATCTGAATGGCTGCCAAGCTGAACCTCAAAGGCCTTGCAGCTTTAGAGGTATTAATTGACCTTTCAAAGGTCACACTGCTCAGACAGGAATTCTGCTAGGAATATCGCTCATGCCTTCCAACTCCTTGGTCAGCACCCTACTGACTAGACCATATTTTCCAGCAATAATCACACTCTTCTAATTAGTCTTGTTTCCTTGGAAACCCACATGACAGAGCAGACCCTATGTTGAGACCCTCTAAGGCTAGCTCTGAGACAACAAATATTTAAGGCCACAATCCCACCAACTACCATCTGACTTCTCTTTTTTTTCCCTCGCCTTTCCTTATTTTCTTTTTAAGCAACATAACTGTCTCAGGAATCTCACGTATTTAGTCCTCTCAAAAATCAGGACGGAAAACATTTGATGCTTTTACAGTTACCTTTCCTGGACAGATGATATGGATGCAGTCAATAATGATATAAGAGCCTTTCCATGTGATTTGCCTTCTGTGACACTTCAATTGCATCAAATATCCAATATGAATTATAAGCTGAAGCTGGATAAAATTTATGGAGAAAGGGCAATTCGCTCTCTGTCTTCCCTGTCTCAACCACTCCTTAGCTATTTAGCTTGCATAATGCTTCTGTAGATGCTACAGAAAACATGTTTGAAGAAAATTGCTGCTGGCTTAAGGACATGGGATTGATTGGGCTACATTTATTCCACAAGTCAAACAGCTAAGGCAGATCTCAGCAGCATTAAAAACAAGTCGCTAGCTAAGTCACAAAGCCAGGATGCAAATTCTGAATGACTTGGAATTCTGAGGGAACTGGACCCAAGAGAGCAATTCTTGATATCACAAGCTGATACAGTTTATTTGGAAAGTTCTGGCACCTATTATTAATATGCACAAAATGTCAGCCTGTCTGGGTTTAAGTTTTCTTCCCTTGGAGCCTACTGTATCAAAACACCGTGAAGGAAACCTAGGAGTGTAAAAAGAATAAAAACTTTCTCCTGCTGCACACTTATCTGGCAGGAATAAATTATGTTATTTTCAGATGTTTACAAACTGCAGGCTTTTCAACCATTATACCAAGTGTTGGTTGCTAGCATACACAGAGCAGTCACAAGCTGCATTTGATTAGGATGCCAGAAAACAGGACGTTTGCACTGGATTTCTGCAGAAGATGAGAAGCTATAATGAGGGGTAAAAATATATATATATATGTAACTGCCTTTTTCCCCCCTCACTTTTTCTCCTACTGC
>VWZI01010159.1:253634-283985 GCA_013396835.1 Psilopogon haemacephalus
AGGAAGGAAGGAAGGAAGGAAGGAAGGAAGGAAGGAAGGAAGGAAGGAAAGGAGGGAGGAGAACCATGACACTGATGTGTTTAGATTAAGGGAGTGATACATATAATGAGATATGTTGTAGTGAGTGTGGACTTCATTACCAGAATATAGAAGACAAGTTATTTGAATGTTAGCATTTCAACACCTAGATCTGGTAAGAGGATAGAACTGCCTTATTTTTTCATACAATACACTTCACAAACTTTGACTAATTTGTACTCTTCATGCAGCCAAATATTAATCCTCAATCTAATAACAAACTGTCTTAATGCTCTTCAAACTGTGCTCACAGAGGCACAGCAATTAGGCAGTGGTAACTTATGGGAGCAACTTTCATAGTTCACAACGGGCAGATTGATTTTTTCTTTTCTTCATTTGTTTTTAGAAAACAATGCTTCAGGGAGGAAAGCCTCGGATCAAATAAAGGTTGCAGGGAAACTAAACCTGCAGTTTGCCAGCCAGTGATTCTCACTGGCACATGTAGGTCTGCATAAGCCTCTCTCTAATTCACAGTGAAATCTGATGACACAGGTTTAAAGAGAAGCCAGCATTGCCATCAGCCAACGGTTAGCAGAACTGTGCCTCTACCCTAAGAATGTCTATCTATGAATTATCTCATTTGGGAGTAATACGATCCTTTATTTTAGTCTGCAGTTAAGAACAGCAGCAACTAAAGAAACAGAAAGAAAGCAGATTTATACTGAGATCACTGTAGCAACGAGAGCCTATTTCCAAATACCCGGAGCCAAAATAGCAGTCGGTACTTCAGGAGATAGGATTTTGTCCCAGTGAATGCTGGCATTGTGTCAAACCACAGAACAGTGCTGCAGTAGACAGGGGAAAAATACCTCTCCCAGAGAACAGTAACCTTGCCTCATTCTGCATTTATGAATTCCTGCTTTTTGCCAAGGAAGAGGAACTCTTGCCACCCAAAAAAAAAACTCTTGTCACCTTAAAACTGAGCTTTGCATAAATTCTTGGCTTTCTCTGTTTCTCTCCATCAAACATAAAAGACGAATCAAGTGCTTTAAACTAGGCCAGATTGGTTTCTTTTTTTTTTAATTTTTTTTTTTTTTTTACCCTAACATTAGTCAAAATAAATATCCCTTAGGAAATAGTTTTGGCATATATAACTGAACAGCTTAGCTGTTTAGGTTTTTTTTGGTGGGTTTTTTTTTTTTTTTACTCCTAATATGGATGTAATTATGGACAATACAGTATGTTCTTATTGCAATCATTGTGATAGAACTGCATTTGCATAGTAAGCTGCTCAGAGGCAGATTTTCCTTTGTATCACAGCTGCAGTGGGTGACTTCTTGCTTAAAATGAATGACTATTCAAATAATTTCTAATATTGGCTCTTGACCCAGAAGCGTTTAAGACGGCTGACAGCAACTAAAACTTCTAGCTGCTGATATGTGAAAACTCTGAGAACAGAAAAAAAAAAGAAATTTCATGGTCACTTCTCCCCTCCCCCTTCTACCAAATGATTTAAATGTGGATATATGCTCATGGAGCTGTGCAGTTGTGGAAAATATCATAGATGGAGTTTACATTAATTACTCCTCATTCCAAGCTGGAATTAGACTGGTAGAAAGCTTGCACTGTAGCCCTGTTTCTGCGTCTCTCTTTTCAGTAATTGTCAGATTATGGAGCTTGAAACAGTTTTTTTACATGGTTTCATTACATGAGTGATCTGCTCTCAATGGATCTGCCTGTGCTTCCTCCACTGTGTGATATCTTCCTCTTGTGAAGGACTCCTCTTGAGTTTCCAAGCACCTAGGTGCTAGCTGAAAGGATAAGGAAGCTGCATGCACATATCTTGGCTACAATCTTTTTGGCTATGAATTCACTCATTTAATGAATTCTGCCCTTTTAATTTATAATACTTCAAATTACCATTTCTGCAGGAAAAATCTGCACAGGATACTTGGAAAACTGCAAGAGTGTTTTGGACTTAACTCTTGTTGGATGAATGAGACCTGTTCTGAACTACCTTCTTACCTAAATGGCCATGGCAGATGAGAAGTTGAACTTGGAAGAGCTGCGTGATTCTATGTGCCATCAGCAAGCCTGCAAGGGAGGCAGCCCCAGTGGGAAATAAACAGTATGTGATGGTATCTGGCTCAATGCTTCTACCTTTTCATTTGTCTCCTGTACCATGGCAACTCACGTTCTCACTGATGAAACTTAATTGTAACCAGTGAATGACCCTTGTATCCAGAGTATTTTAAAATGGGCTCAGAAGAAATTATTGTTTGATTCGCAATGTTTTGGCTACTTGTCAGATGACAAGGCTTAGGAGAGATGAGATTGGACCAGCTGTGGCTGCATGATGTCATGATTTGGCAATGGGCTCCAGCTGGCTGATAATGAGCCATGAAAACAGCTGAAGCTGTTCCATCTTCTCTCTGGTATGATTCCACTTTCCACTTGGATCTGAACCCAGTGGCTGGTGGGTTTCTACCGGAGATGTCTTCACTGGTGGCAGAAGTAAAGGAATCCCAAGACAGAAGCTCAAGTTTTCACTTTCTTGTAATTAATATAGGAGCCTGGTGGCAGTTCCTCTATTATAATTGCAAGTGGCCACAGAAAATAAAGTTTTCTCCCTTCTTTTCCAGTTCTGCCTTCACAGAAGGAGAGGACTAGCAAGACACAGTGGATCATCTTGTCCAAGATCTTCAGCACAGTAATTACTCTCCTCCAGAAACAGAGTATCGTTTTGAAAGTAGCTTTATTGCCCTCCCACTTCTAACAGACTGCCCTGACATTGTAAACTATTCTCTGAAAAATCTCGTTAGAGTCTTAATTTGCAGACACTCAAGATGCTTATAACAGCAACACAAAATTACTTCTGCATTTTAAATATATATATAATCTGACGTCAAGGTTCACTCTAAGCTCATTCAACCCAGAGTTCTGGGAATTTTTATTTTTCATTAGATGTAGAGTGATGATGGCTCGAGGCTCCTATTTCAGATTGATGAATATTATGTGAAACTTTGATGAAAGGTTAAGGGCACTGCAGTCCGAGCTGGAAGCTGGTAAATCTTCCCCACAACTGAAAGCAGACAGGACTGTTAGTGCTGCAGGCCACTGCCTGGGCACTGCCCTCAGGTTCGTCTGACTGAACTGATGTGAGAAATTCCTGGATGTGACAGATAAGGATGACAGAAGCTGACAACAGTTACGGAGAGCACCATGAAGAATGGTTTGATTTCACAAGTGGTTAGAGGGAGTGATAGGAGAGTTGGCCAAACCTCCCTGTGAAAGGGAGTTTCAGGGTCCAGTTCTGGAACCCCTATTAAAAGAAACATATGGACATGTTGGGACCTGTCCAGAGAAGTGCTCTCATCAGACCCCACCTGGAGTACTGTGTGCAGTTCTGGAGCCCCCAACACAAGAAGGACATTGAACTCTTGGAGTGAGTCCAGAGTAGGACTACAAAGATGCTCAGAGGCCTGGAGCATCTCTGCTATGAGGACAGGCTACAAGAGTAGGGGCTCTTCAGCCTGGAGAAGAGAAGGATTCGAGGAGACCTCGTAGTAATTTTCCATTATCTGAAAGGGGCCTATGGGAAGGCTGGGGAGAGACTATTTACAAGGTCATGTAATTACAGGATGAGGAGTAATGGGTTTAAACTGGCAGAGGGGAGATTTATACTGGATGTTAGGAAGAAGTTCTTGACAGTGAGGATGGTGAGACACTGGCAGAGGTTGTCCAGGGAGGAGGCTGCTCCGTCTCTGAAGGTGGTCAAGGCCAGGTTGGATGAGGCCTCCAGCAACCTGTTCTAGTGGGAGGTGTCCCTTCCTATGGCAGGGGGTTGGAACTGGATATCTTTGAGGTCCCTTCCAACCTAAACCATTCTATGATTCTATGATCAGAGGGCTGGAGCACCTTTCCTATGAGGACAGGCTGAGAGAGTTGGGGCTGTTAGTCTGGAGAAGAGAAGGCTCTGAGGAGACCTTCTTGTGGCCTTCCAGTATCTGAAGGGGGCTTGCAAGAAAGTTGATGATGGATTAATTAAGGTGTTGGGTAGTGATAGGGCTAGTGGTAATACATCCAAGCTAGAGGAGGGTAGATTTATATTAGATATTAGGAAGTTCTTCACCATCAGGGTGGTGAGACACTGGAACAGGTTGCCCAGGGAGTTGGTGGAAGCCCCATCCCTGGGATTTTTTAAGACCAGGCTGGTTGTGGGTATGGACAACCTGATCTAGTGGAAAGTGTCCATGCCCATGTCAGGGGGTTGGAACTAGATGATTCTTCCAATCCTGACAGTTCTGTGTTCCTGTGACTGTGTGAGCTGGGACGAGACCATTGACACCTTAGCAACCACATCGGCAATGGGATATAAAGCTGAGGTTACCTGTGTCAGAAATGAGGTAATGAATGATTTGCTTATGGCCTTAGGAAAACAGAAACCAATAATAGAAGAGTAATTAGGGATGGTTTGTCTATCCAGAAGAGGACTGAGGGGAAAGGATGGTGAAAGAGCATGTTAAGAGATGGAAGCCAGGATAACAGGATATTTAGAAGATGACATTGTGGTCACCTAGGAGTACTTGCCAGGAAGCCAAGTACAGCAGGGCAACAAACTTGCGGTTCTGATCACATCACAGGCATCAAATCTGCTTCCATGGCCTAGGGGACCACAGGAGGTAGTGGATGCCTTTCTTGCTGGCAAGAGTACAGCCAGAATGAATGATGTGAATACCATGGCATCCCTAAATCCATCACCATTTCAGGTCTCAGAGCATCATAACAGTGTCCTCAAGGGGATAAGGCAAAAGTGACTTGTACTCAAGTTAAGCAGTCTCTTGGGGGATGCTAAGCCTGAATCCCATTAGGAGATGAGAGCTGAACACAGTGAGTAACTGATAGAAATGAGTGCTAAACTGCTGTCTTATTAAAATAACAACCTTGCTCCTTCTACGTGAGGAAGCAAGGCCTGAAACTGCACTTTCTGTGGGTCAGATCATAGAACCACAGAATCACTGAGGCTGGAAAATACCTCTGAGGTAATCAAGTCCAACCTATAACCTAATAACACCACATCAGCTAAACCATGCTGAGTGCCACATCCAAACTTTTCTTAAAGATCTCCAAGGATGGTGACTCCACCACCACCTCCCTGGGCAGTCCATTCCAGTGCCTAACCAGCCTTTCCTTGAGGAAGTTCTTCCTAATAACCAACCTTAACCTTGCCTGGCACAGCCCTAGATCATTCCCTCTTGTTCCATCACTAGTTGCTTGGGTAAAGAGCCTGACCCCCACCTGACTACAACTTCTCTTCAAGTAGTTGCAGAGACTGATAAGGTCACCTCTAAGTCTCCTCTTATCCAGGCTAAACAACCTCAGCTCCTTCAGCTTCTCTTCCTAAGACTTTCCCTCTCACTCCCTCACCAGTCTCATCTTTCAGGCAAGCTCTGAGGATGAAACTGGAATTTAGTTCTGTCTAGGATTTTATTATTTTTCTCTTCCCATCTGGGCTAAGGATGAGCACATTCTGTAGCAGGATAGTTTGGATCAGGACTGTGCTTTTGAATTGAATTTCAGTATTGTCTCCACTTACTAACCTCATGAAGAGGCCTCAGGGAAGCACAAATTGGATTCTCTTCAGTTAACACCAAACTGGAAGAGATTAATTGAGGGGGAGCTGGGAAGGCTTCACGGTGTCTACTACTATTTAAACCCTTTTGTCCAAAAGTGCCAGGTAAGCTACATAAGCCTTTTCACATCTGCCGGGGTCACTTTTCACCTGCAGGGCTGGAACGACACGAACTCATTGACATGATGAATAAAGTTGAACCCTTTATTAGCGAAAGGATAATTATTTTATAGTGTTTAGCTTATCAGCTAAGGCAACGTGCCTAATTCTGATTGGTAGCATGAGTTCTGCAGGACGCTGTCCATGCTAATCAGAAGCATACTAATTGGTTGGCATAATTAAGCACGGTCCCATTCATTAATATTCATGATAACCTGTTATTCTCTAACCAGATGTTTCACTATCTTTTACCCTTGGTGGGAGGTAGCTGCTGTGTTATGGGAGCCAGAGGCCTGCACTAGATTGTTTTCCCCCAACCATGTGAGCCAAGGCCAAATTCCTCATTATCTTACATCCCACACATGTCCTCTTTTCACTTACAACTATTTTTATTAGGTAAGCTTGCTAACTTGTAAGGGATGCTCATCATCTAAGCTCATGACTTCCTCCGTGCATCTGCTTCTTTCCTTCTCATTCCACTGCAACAGATCAGAGATCAATGGTGTGAATGTATTGGGTTTAAGCTAGCCACTCCTGAGCCCAAAAGCCCAATAAATACTCAATTAGATTTGGAAGTAAAAAGATATAACACTTTAACAATAAATAGGAGGTAAAGGATTTTTTTTTTAAGGAAGGTGGGAGGAAAGGGGAACCAGATTGCAGGATGTGGGAAAATGAGGAAAATTAGAAAGACTGAGGAAAAGGGGGAGAAAAGTAAACAAAATACACAAAATAGAAATACAACCAGTGGAAATGGAGTTTTGAGTCCAAACACTGGAATTTATGATTGGGTGGTGAATGAAAGCTGGATGCAGACTTTTTGTGATGAAATGCAGTCAGAGTTCCAAGGAAAATGGTGGTATCCTTTCACATGTTGGCTGAGAAGCACGTGGTGACCAGCAGCAAAGCAGTGAGGAGCTGGCCCAGGCAGGCAGGAAGAGAGAGAGAGAGAAAACAAGACTTCTCCCCTTTTACAGCAAGTCCTTAGCAGGAAGTGGAAGGGGCTAACCATGACACCTGGGGAAAGGTCAGACCACCCCTTGGGAGGAGTCAGAGGGCTCCAAGTGAGGCTTAACCCTTTACAGTGAACCTGTGAAATTTCAGGATACTTAGAATCATAGAATGGTTTAGGTTGGAAGTGACCTCGAAGATCATCCAGTTCCAACCCCCTGCCGTAGGCAGGGACACGTCCCACTAGAACAGGTCACTCAAGGCCTCATCCAACCTGGCCTTGAACACCTTCATGGAGGGAGCAGCTACAACCTCCTTGGGCAACCTGTACTTGAGATAACAGCATTCAAAAAGTTACAGAGCGCACTTGTAAGATTGCTGAGAACGCAGGAGATCATAAATATCGAGCAGCAGGATTCTTCTATTTTCTTATAAAAATAAATGGATTTTATGAATTTCTGTGGTTTTAAAGAAAAAAAAAGACAGAAAATGAAGCTCTCAAATGAATTGGAAAGAGAACAGAATTGCATTTTGGATAGAGAGATACAGGGAGAAAATTACAAAGCAGATACAGAACCCACAGCGACCTCCTTGAATTTTTTTTGCCCAACACAAAACTTAATCTATAATCCCTAATGCTCCAGTCCTCTCCCCACCAGCAACACCTCTGCCATCCATAGGCCTAAACAAAAGCCTGTGGAGGCCCCAAAACAGATCTGTTCCTTACATGTTTGTCCTGATAACGCAGCTCCAGCCAGACACAGCTGGAGGGGGAGGGGAGTGAGCTGGCCTCGCCGTGAGCTTACAAAGAGATAGCAGAATTATGGGATTGAATAACCAATTTTTTTTCTAGTCCCTAGAGAATTTTTAACCCTATAGTTCCCAACCTGGGATATGAATTAACGTAACAAGTGAGATTTGTAAATTACAATCCTCTGAAAAAAAAATTATATTAAATCACTGAGGGCAGAGTTTCTTACAGTATTGTCACATCATTTTCTCCCTCTTTAGCACAAAATGAATATGTGGACCTCCCTACTAGAAAGCTTTCTTAAACATAATGTCAAGGGAATCTTTCTTCAAAAAGAGGTTGCAATTCTTCTGCATCCATTACTCCAAAATTATGAACAGAGATGAGTTGTCAGTTTTAACTGATTTTGGTTTGTATTTCAGCCCTCACAGAGGAACCATAACTCTCTATTCTGAACATGAGACAGCAGTGTGCCCAGGTGGCCAAGAAGACCAATGGAATGGTGTGGTCAGCAGGACCAGTGCAGATATTCTGCCCCTGTACTCAGCACTGGTTAGGGCACACTTTGAGTACTGTGTCCAGTTCTGGGCCATTCAATTTAAGGAAGATGTTGAGGTGCTGGAATGTGTCCAGAGAAGGGCACCAAGGCTGGTGAAGAATCTTGAGCACAGCCCTGTGAGGAGAAGCTGAGGGAGCTGGGGATGTTCAACCTGGAGAAGAGGAGGCTCAGGGGAGACCTTATTGCTCTCTACAACTACCTGAAGGGATGTTGTAGTCAGACAGGGGTTGGTCCCCTGTCAAGAAACCACTGACAGAATGAGGGGACAGAGTCTCAAGATGCTCCCAGGGGAGGTTCAGGCTGGATATTAAGAAGTTCTTCAGAGAAAGAGTGATTGGCATTGGGATGTGCTGCCCAGGGAGGTGGTGGAATCCCCATCCCTGGAAATGTTTAGAAAGAGACTGGATGGGGCACTTAGTGCCATTGGATAGGGCTGGGTGATAGGTTGGACTGGGTGATCTTGGAGGTCTCTTCCAACCTGGCTGGTTCTGTTCTGTTCTATTCTATTCTATTCTATTCTATTCTATTCTATTCTATTCTATTCTATTCTATTCTATTCTATTCTATTCTATTCTATTCTATTCTATTCTATTGCTGGGTGGTAGTTTGGACTGGATGATCTTGGAGGTCTCTTCCAACCTGGATGATTCTATTCTATTCCTATTCTAGGGCTGGGTGGTAGGTTGGACTGTGTGACCTTGGATGTCTCTTCGAACCTGGCT
Organism: Psilopogon haemacephalus; assembly: GCA_013396835.1. NCBI lineage: Eukaryota > Metazoa > Chordata > Aves > Piciformes > Megalaimidae > Psilopogon > Psilopogon haemacephalus. The sequence goes on from VWZI01010159.1 coordinate 262,427, forward strand.
GATTCTATTCTATTCTATTCTATTCTATTCTATTCTATTCTATTCTATTCTATTCTATTCTATTCTATTCTATTCTATTCTATTCTACTCTCATCATGACTTTTAGCAAAGTGTCATGCAGTTTTTCCATTCAGAACAGGGGGAAGGACAGGACATGGTGTGCCAGCCCCAGGAACTAATATAAACATAATGTACTTACAATGAGGCACAATTTGACGTCACTCACAACTGTAGTGTTATTTCCTAAAAGGGAAGAAAGCTATGGATTACTTAAAGCAACAGTGATTATTCAAATGTAGCAAGTGACAAAAATAAAGCCCTTTATTTTCCCCTTTTGCCTGAAGCTGATCTTGAGATGCCATGCAAATGACTTTGAATAAAAGCAGAACATGGTTATTTCATTAAAGAAGCTGAGAAATGCCATTGGCACTCACGTCAGTATGTTCACTTCCAAGGTTGGCATGTAGCCAGCTGAGGTATGGCCTTATATGAGGACAGAGCAGGTAAGCTGCTGTCTTGGCACATTCACAATTTTAGATCCTAAATTTTTTAGTATTTGCCACAGGCCTAACACTGGGATTTTCACTGGAGATGCTGTACCTCACAGCACAAGGACAACAGGTTTTGACACTTCTGAGTCTTCTCAGAACCCTCCTCTTTTTTTCTGACTTTAATCACTACAGTAGAGTATTAATTACTTACTGGATTCTCAGGTACTCAAATTGCCAGATATGTAATGACTTCAACAAGGTGAAATCCCAGGTCCTGCACTTGGGCCACAATAACGCCAGGCAACATCATAGGCTTGGGGCAGTGTGGCTGGAAAGACGTCTTGCAGAAGGGGACTTGGGGTTGTAACAGACAAACAACTCAATATGAGCAAGTAGGGTGCCCAGGTGGCAAAGAAAGCCAATGGCATCCTGGCTTGTATTAGAAATGCTGTGTCCAGCAGCAGTAGGGAGGTGACTGTGCTCTTGTACTCAGCTCTGGTGAGGCCACACTTTGAGTATTGTGTTCAGTTTTGGGCACCTCGTTACATGAAGGATGTGGAGGTGCTGGAGTGAGTGTAGAGGAGGGCAACAAAGCTGGGGAAGGGCCTGGAGAATAAATCTCGTGCAGAGCAACTGAAAGAGATGAGGCTGTTTAGTTTGAAAAAGAGGAGGCTGAGATCTCATTGCTCTGCAGCTACCTGAAAGGACGTTGTGTAGAAACTGCAGCTGTTCTCTTCTCACACGTATATAGTGATAGAACAAGAGGGAATATCCTCAAGCTGTGACTGAGTAGGTTTAGACTGGATACTAGGAAAAAAAAATTTCCCAGCAAGATTGGTCAGGCATTGGAATGGGCTGCCCAGGGAGGTGGTGGAGTCACCAACCCTTTATGTGTCTAAAAGTCATTTGGATGTTGTGCTTAGGGATATGATTTAGAATCATAAAATGTCAGGGGCTGGAAGGGACCTCGAAAGACCATCTGGTCCAGCCCCCCTGCCAGAGCAGGATCACCTAGAGCACATCACACTGTAGTGCATCCAGATGGTTCTTGAATATCGCCAGAGAGGGAGACTCCACAACCTCCCAGGGCAGTTTAGGGCGAACCTTGTAGAGTTGGCTTGATGGTTGAACTTTGTGATCTTGAGGGTCTTTTCCAACCTGAATGTTTCTGTGATTCTGCAATTCAGTGATTGAGCCCATAAAGATAAGTCTCAAAGGGTATACACAGTGAGATCATAAAGCTGATCCTTGGCACGTTCAGTAAGCCCAGCATGCTGCCTGATAGCAGGTTTACTGCTCATGCACAGATTAGCTGTGCAGCACTGGCTCCAGGGACCTTGAGTGACAGACTCATTTTACATGTGCTGCAGCGTGCTGTGCCCTATCTTTCTCAGTCAGAAATGTAAAGCAGAAATATGGGAGCTCTGCAAAGAGCTTGCAAACTATGTCTAAGACAAGCTATAGCAGATGGAGATGGGCATATGGGGGACTACAAGATAGGTAGCTGTCTTTACACACCAGCAGGTCTTACTGACTGGGCCCTTATAGACCGATCAAGAAATTGTGACAATGAAATGAAGCTTCTTCTAAAACATGATCAACTAGAGTGTAATTCAGCTTGGAAAGTGAGAGCCCAACTGAAAAAGGCACTAATAGAATCATAGAATGGTTTAGGTTGGAAGAGACTTCAAAGATCATCCAGTTCCAACCCCCTGCCATAGGCAGGAACACCTCCCACTAGATCAGGTCACTCAAGACCTCATCCAGCCTGGCCTTGAACACATCCAGGGAGGGAGCAGACACAACCTCCCTGGGCAACCTGTTCCAGTGCCTCGCCACCCTTACTGTGAAGAACTTCCTCCTAACATCCTGTTCAAATCTCCCCTCCACCAATTTGAACCCATTCCCCCTCATCCTTTCATTACAAGACCTTGTGAACAGTCCCTCCCCACCCTTCCTGTAGGCCCCTTTCAGATACTTGAAGGCTACCAAAACGTCTCCTTGAAGCCTTCTCTTCTCCAGGCTGAAAAGCCCCAACTCTCTCAGCCTGTCCTCATAGCAGAGGTGCTCCAGCCCTCTGATCATCTTTGTGGCCCTCCTCTGGACCCTCTCCAGCAGTTCCATGTACTTCTTGTGCTGGGGGCTCCAGAACTGCACACAGTACTCCAGGTGGGGTCTGACGAGAGCAGAGTAAAGGGGGAGAATCCCCTCCCTTGCCCTGCTGGTAATGCTTCTCTTAATGCAGCCCAGCACACAGTTGCTGTCTGAGCTGCGTGTGCACACTGTCGGCTCCTGTTGAGCTTCTCATCCACCCAGACCTCCAGGTCCTTTTCCTCAGAGGTTCATGTGGATAAGAAGAAAAGCAGAGAAGCTAGAGGAACCTAAATATGAAAGGAAACCTTTTACTGAAGTTTTTAAACAACCAAAGAATATGCAAAGAAACAAATCACGAGTAAAGCAGGAAGCATGTACTATTTACTGTGAGCAAATCAAAAGCAGATAAATATTTTTATAGTGAAAACTTGTTTAGTAGGTATCTTGCCCTTTACTGACTAGCACTGATTGCTGTTTAAGGGAAACACGTAATTAGCTGGATCAACCCTTGTTTCCCATGACTGATACGAAGGTAGCAAGAACATTTTCTCTTGGCATGTCCACCAGCTGAAAGCTGTCAGGAAGTTTAGAAACACATTGCAGAAAACAGAACAAAGATCAAATATCTTTTTTTTTTTTAATTGAATGTTTCTTAAACCACAAAGCAGCAGGATTTTTTTAAAAATTGTTTTTAATTGCTGAGATTTGTTGTTGATTGAGTGTAAATGCTGCTGTCATTAGAACATTCCGACCTTGAGTTGCAAAGTGTTTATTAATCCTTTGTTATAGAAACAGCAAAAGGTGAAGCAAATTCATCAACCAATCTGGGTAACAGGAAAAAATCGGACATGTAGTTACAATTACTGTCTGTTTCTTGAGACAAAAGCGATGCATCACCTCTGTTCTTGCAGTCTTAGAGCCTTAAAAAGCATCTGATTGATCATATTGGCACATTGCAAAGCATCTCTGTACAGCAGAGATTGGCCACAAAAGGGAGAATGCTTTGTAATCTAATGCATGATGTCACATTTCCCAAGCACATCCCACACTGCAGCCAGTTGTGGATCCTTATAGGTGTCATGGGAGAGAGTTCAATATCCTCTTAGCCTGTAGGTACAGCAGGCAGGGTGTTACTGATCCACAACCACCACAGCAAAACCAGAAACGAAAACAAGTGAACTCTGATATCCTAGACAGCTCTATACACTCTGCAGCTACAAGGGGTGGAAAAGCTACCAGCCCTATATAGTGTCTAAGCTAAATTATCCTGCTTTGGACACTGCAGTTAAAAAAATATTAGGTAAGTCCAGGCCTTCAGCTTAAGCAGTTCAACATGGTTGTTCTGAGTTTACATTATCTTCAAAAACACCCCCAAACTTGTTAAGATTTTTTTTTTTTTTTCAGCCCTTCCTGGCAAAAGACTAAAAATGAGCCTAGCTGGTGGAGATGTGGGCGGGAGAAACTCATGTGCTGGGAGTTGCAGCTGTAGCTTCAGTGGGTCTGCGAAGCTGCAGGACTTGGGGAGTGCTTTTAATATGCCAGAGATGGTAGCAAATCATCTAGATGCACTATGGCCTTGCCAAAGCCTCTAACAATTAGGTTTCTCTAACTATTTTTTTCTGCCTGGAGTACCTGCCCCTGTTTTGTCCTGATTCACAACTCTGTTGCCATAGTTTTATGCTGATACAACTCTTCTGAGAATCCATCAGCTAGAATGGTGCTGGTGTAAAACTGGAGCAATACAGTGGTGAATCAGCCCCACGGTTATAAAACAGCGTCTGGAGGAAATTACGTAACTGGATCGGGAATATTTTGAGGGAATTAACCACTAAAAAAATAAATCATAAATGATTTTGTTCAAGCTTTCCTGCCAACAATACCATAGATGTACTGCCAATTAACTAATGACACATTCTCCTGTTTTGAAAAAAAGGACTAAATTGGTTATAAAGTTGGACAAACCCAAAAGATATGGAGAAGTACTACTTTTGTATGGCTTATATTGACAAAACTTCTACTATTCTCTCGCCCTGAAAGGCAGTGCTCTGCCCTTAGAGCTAAAGGAACAGGGAAGCTCAACATTTTTCATAGTAATTTAAGCTACGAAACACATCAGAAGGTGGCCTGGTGATGAGCTAAGCTAAGTGTAATGAAATAAACATCCACATAGTGTCTCTAGGATGGATCCTACTTTGTACAATTGGACCAAAAGCTCACGTCCTGCTTTGTCTCCTCTACTGTGTCTTTTTGGCTCTCTCTCTGCAATAGGCACTGATCACCAGAATTCAATCCGTGCATCTCTCAGCTCTCACAAGTAGAAACTGGGGCAGGTTTTAATTTGAATCCTGTCATGTAGGAATGTTTTCAGTCTTATCTACGCACATGGGAGGACATTCGTCACATCAGTTGGTATTGCTCAGCGGGAGTCCGTCTAGTACAGCCTTATAAAAGTACTGGTAATCAGCTCAAAAATATTGTTATCTATTCAAAATGAGATTAAAGAGAGGGGGAAATGTATTCCTGGATTAAGCTAGCACAACTACAATGATACAGCATGGAGAATTTGGCACAGCATGTATCAAAATGCCCAGCTTCATTCCTCAGAGTGGCAGCCTGCCCTCTCATGTGTGAGTATCTCAGGACACTACAACATCCAAACAGAAGAGTGGTAATTATTCATGCCCTGTGTTGCCTTTTGCCACAATGCCTTCACATGTCACAATCCGTTGGTTTGGTTGGTTGGGTTTTTTTCTTTGTTTGATTGATTTGGGTTTGTTTCTTTTTGGTTTTTGTTTGTTTATTTGCTTGGGGTTTTTTTTGTTGTCATTTTGGGTTGGGTTGGAGGGTTTTTTTGTTTGTTACCTGGCATTTTAGCATTGCAAGGTCTCAGATGTCTGTGTGGTTTCACTCTTTGGTATTTTTTCAACTTGAAAGCCAAAATCCGAAACTCAGCATACTGCTTGTGCTGAAGAAGTTCTTTACTTAAGGTTCATGGCCCACATACAGCCTAGTTTGTGTCCCAAAGTAGCAAGAAGGGACAAGTTTTATTTGCCTATTATCTTGGCAGTTATTTTGCAGCTGCTATAGGTGCCTTTCAGTTATAAATTCTGGAGTACCCTAAAAGTCCTTCTCATTGACACTTTGTGAGTGACCAGTCATAGAATCATAGAACAGTTTATGTTGGAAGAGACCTCAAAGATCATCCAATTCCAGCCCCCTCACATAGGCAGGGACACCTCCCACTAGAACAGATTGCTTAAAGCCTCATCCAGCCTGGCCTCGAACACATCCAGGGAGGGAGCAGCCACAACGTCCCTAGGCAACATGCTCCAGTGTTTCACCACCCTTACTGTAAAGAACTTCCTCCTAACATCCCATCTAAATCTCCCCTCTTCCAATTTAAACCCATTCCCCCTCATCCTGTCTTTACAAGACCTTGTGAATAGTCCCTCCCCAGCTCTCCTGTAGGCCCCCTTCAGATATTGAAAGGCTACTGTAAGGTCTCCTCAAAGCCTTCTCTTCTCCAGGCTGAAAAGCCCCAATTTTCATAGCCTGTCCTCATAGCAGAGGTTCTCCAGCCCTCTGATCATCTTTGTGGCTCTCCTCTGGACTTGCTCCAACAGTTCCATGTCCTTCTTGTGCTGGGGGCTCCAGAACTGCACACAGTATTCCAGGTGGGGTCTGAGGAGAGCAGAGTAAAGGGGGAGAATCACCTTCCTTGCCCTGCTGGCCACGCTGCTCTTAATGCAGCCCAGGACACGGTTGGCTGTCTGGGTGGCACATGCACACAGTCACATCCTCAGCTGTCCTTCTCAACCTAAGCGATTATGCAGAAGAGGCTTTTTTATTTGTTCTGCCCTAAAGAATGAATTCCCAACTTTAACTTTTTAAGTGTGGTGGGTTGGAAACTTCCTCCCACCCCCAGCTGGAATTTACCAGACCAACTCAGATAGGTAAAGCTATGTTTTCAGCAGAGCTAAATTTACAAGCATATAGACACAATGTATTTACATTTCTTTACAATTATATGCAATTTAGAAATAATACAGAAATCAAATCTTCCCCCCCAGACACAGAAAATCCAAAAGAGGCCAACATCACCCTCTCTCTCCCCAAATAGAAAACAACCAGAAAAGCTCACGTGTTTTCTGGGCAGTCATTGTTAGTGGAAGACATCAGAGCAGAGCTAAGAAGTGAACAGATCCAGTCCCCATAAGCAAAGAAAGAACAAATTGTTTGTACTTTGGCTTGTTATACACTTTAGTAAACCAATGAATGATACAGACTTTATCATTATTATTCTTTTACAACCAATGATCTCGTTTTCCTTGTTAGAACATTCCAATATGCCTTAAACCACTACAGTAAATGATAATGTGACTCTTGCTCACTGAACTCAGTGAGCTTGTATTAGAAATGCTGTGTCCAGCAGGAGTAGGGAGGTGATTGTCCCCTTGTACTCAGCTCTGATGAGGCCACACCTTGAGTATTGCATTCAGTTTTGGGCACCTCAATACAAGAAGGATGTGGAGGTGCTGGAGAGAGTGCAGAGGAGGGCAATGAAGCTGGGCAAGGGCCTGGAGAATAAATCTTAAGAAGAGCGACTGAAAGAGCTGAGGCTGTTCAGTTTGAAAAAGAGGAGGCCAAGGAGAGACCTCATTGCTGTCTGCAGCTACCTGAAAGGACATTGTGTAGAAGCTGCTGCTGGTCTCTGCTCACAGGTTATTAGTGATAGAAGAAGAGGAAATGGTCTCAAGCTGCAACTGGGTAGGTTTAGATTGGGCCTTAGGAAAAAAACTTTTTCCCAGCAAGATTGGTCAGGCATTGGAATGAACTACCCAGGGAGGTGGTGGAGTCATCAACCCTGGATGTGTTTAAAAGTAATTTGGATGTGGTACTGGAGGATATGATTTAAAGGTGAACTTTGTAGAGTAGGGACAACAGTGGGACTTGGTGATCCTGGGGCTCTTTTCCAACCAGAATGTTTCTGCGATTCAGCATTACCAGGACTAGGGAGTGCTTAGTGGAAGTAGTAGAAGATTGGTATAAGCTGCCAAATTCAATACCTAATTTTTGCAGAGAAAACAGGGATTTCCTGGAACATCCTGCCACAGGAGGTATGAAGAGACATGTATTTTTATTGGTTGATTTAGAACAGGATTAGATAAATTCATGGACAGCAGAGTGGATGGAAAAGATTAGGCAGGATTTAATTTCTCAAACATCACTAATATAACAGCTGTGGATTCTGTGGATTCCTCCTGCTGTTTGTTGGAGACAGACTCCTGGGTTAAGTGGACTATTGGTCTCACTCGGCAGGACTGTTTGCATGTGTTTACACTTCATGGATACATTCATGAGTCTCCTTCTTGATTTGAATAAACGTACCATTGGTACTAGGCTTCTGACTGTTCCTCCTAGAAGATTTCACAGCAAAAGTCTGTGTTAGCCTGGAGTACAGAGGGTCTTAACTTTGTCTCACCTTCCTCATTTTGTTAAAACTTCAGCACTGCACATTCCACTATGAGCTGGATTATTTTTTTTTTTTTGCTTTTTATCCCAAGTATGTGGTATTCAGGCTAAAGCTTGTACCTCTGGCTCAAAGACAGTGTATTTCCCATCTGTCTGATCTTTGTCACATATGTTTTGTTCCCCGTAGTCAGTTTTAAAAAAAAGACTTACTTTTTCTTTTGTTGTTGTTGGTGGTGGTTTTTTTGTGTTTTGATTTCATGCTGTTTGTCCTGCCTGATGTCCACTCCGCTCAAGTGCACCGATAGAGAGTAATTTAGAAATCAATATATAATGGCAATTGCAGAGACAGGATGAGCTGTTTGTGATATAGAGCCTGGGGCCAGACATGGAAAGATAGGGGGTTTTGTCAAACAGAGTCTCTTATTATCGATTGGCCTGAGATCAAAGTAAGCCTGCTTTAAGGTGTACTGAGTTACAATATAACCTCCAGCTGATGAGAGAGAGTCAGTCCCTGGGCATTTCACACGTCTGGCCAGAAGTTGTGGAGAAGAAGTTAACTATAAACCAGCAATGAGCCCTTATGTCCAAGGAGGCAAATGGTGTCTTGGAATGCATTAATCATAGAACCTCAAAGGGACCTCAAAGATCATCCAGTTCCAACCCTCTGCCATAGGCAGGGACACCTCCCACTAGAACAGGTCACTCAAGGCCTCATCCAACCTGACCTTGAATACCTCCAGGGAGGGAGCAGACACAACCTCTCTGGGCAACCTGTGCCAGATTTTCACCACCCTCACTGGAAAGAACTTGCTACTAACATGCGGTTTAAATCTCCCCTCTGCCAGTTTAAACACGTTAGTTTTCATCCTGTCATTACAAGACCTTGTAAATTGTCCCTCCCCAGCCTTCCTATAGGCCCCCTTCAGATACTGGAGGGCTACTATAAGGTCTCCTTGAAGCCTTCCTTTCTCCAGGCTGAAAAGCCCCAACTCTCTCAGCCTGTCCTCATAGCAGAGATGCTCCAGCTCTCTGAGCATCTTTGTGATCCTCCTCTGGACTTGCTCCAACAGTTAAGAAGAACTGAACCCAGCAGGTCAAACCAGGGAGGTTCTTTTCCCGCTTCACTCTGTCCTGGTGAGACCACACCTGGAGTATTGTGTTCAGGTATGTCTGGCCTCAGTGCAATAGAAGCAGGGAACTAAATGAAGAGACAAGCAGAGGGTTATGAAGATGATGTGTGGGACTGTTTATTCTGGAGAAAAGAAGACTGAGAAGAAATCTTGTAAGTGCTTACAAATAATAAGAGAGGATGCTAGGAAGATAGGGCCAGACTCTTGAGTGGTGTCCAGTGACAGGACAGTGGGCACAAACTAGAACACATGAGGTTCAATCTGAACATGAGAAAAAAATTCCTTACTCTGAGGGTGATAGAGCACTGGAACAGGCTGCCCAAAGAGATAGTGGATCCTCCTTCCCTGGAGACATTCAAAGCTTGCCTGGACGCAATTCTGTGCAATCTGCTTTAGGCAAACCTGCTTTAACAGAGGATTTGGGTTAGATGACCTTCAGAGGTATCTTCCAACCCCTAACGTTCTGTGGTTCTGTGAGTTGAATATTGGTTTGGTGGGTGACACACAAGCGCGCAGAAGACACTCTTTCACAAACGAAAAAATCTGGTATTGCTAGTGGAAGCATCACTCCACTAGCTCTAAAAGGAACCTGATGTGCTAAGAAACACTTGCTTACTTGAAATTCTTGCCTTGCATTCTTGAAGGCCCTAATAATTTCAGTTCATTTCCTCCTTTGCCCTTTTCTTCCTCTGCTTTGGATAGACATGGGAGGAATCCCTGCATATTAATCTTGTTAAGCGTACTGGAGCTGAGGGTCTAAAACCTAAGCTGCTTGATTTAGCTGCCAGAGGTAAGTTTCTTCCTTATTTAACCTCTCTCTGGAGACTGAGGAACTGCTCTGAAACACAAGGTCGTACCTTTGCATAAGAGTGAAAGTAAATTAAATATGACCTTTTATAGATCTAATTCATTACTTCCTGTAATTCCTAAACCCCAGAGCAAAAAAAGTCAGATGATTTTCCTGAGCAGCATGCTTTAGTTTTGGGTTTTTTGGTTGTTGTGTGGGGTTTGTTTTTTGGGTTTTTTTTAAACTCAATGAGTTGTTTTTATCACCAAAGACATTCAATCATTCCTCAATGGCACATATGTCACTCGTACCATGCCACTTGTTGGCTGTAGCTGTCAACTCAGGGTAATAGGCTGCAGCTGTTCTAGCAACTGAGAACTAAAATCCTCAGCATGTTAAATCACCAACCCCATTTGGTTTTTTTTTTCAGAAAACACTCTATAAGCTGCAATCAATACTTACTCATTTTTACAACTAATTCACATGCATGGGCACTTCATGCCAACATCACCATATTTCAAGTCTGTCTTGAAGTATAAGGAACAAGTGTAAGTCACACAGTCAGTTCTAAGGTGGCTTGTTCTTGAGAACAATTTATCCCATGGTGATGGATTGTGGAAGTGCCTGGAAGTTTACCATGATGTCCTAGCTGAAACATCAAAGAGGTTTTGGCAACCTTTTCTTCTCTGCCTGCCTAGAAAGGGCATGTTTCTCAGAAACCAAACAAGACATTACTTTGTGATGGGATTCTGCTTCATTTACTCTGTGGATGAACCCTTCATCATATTCACTGAGTTTTATTGTTTCCAGCATATAATGGTACTGAAACATATCTTCCTTTCTTTGGTCATAGCAGCGAGGGACACAGCTTAAATCTCTCTTATATTGGAATATGACTGCAACATTGCAAAGTTGGCAGGAAAAGTTTAGACACAGTTGTAGTGGTGAAAGCTACTACATAGGTGTAACTAAGTAACCCCTACTAATGTTAGAAGTAGATTTTAAGAGAGAATTGTCTCTTCAACATTTCTCTAAATGTTAATAATATAAATCATAGAGGATATTTTTTCCTGCTGTTTATCCTTCCCACTAACAAATGGAGCTCCACCTGGTGAGAGATACTAAGAAGAATGAGACTGTGGGTCAGGGTGAGAGGAAGGGTAAGGGACATTACAGTGGGGGTCTGCTACAGACCACATGACCAAGAAGACCAAGTGGATGAGGCCCTTCATAGACAGATGGGAGTCACTGCTCATTCACAAGCACTGGTCCTCCAGTGGGATCTTTAACCACCCCCTCATAAATTGGAGATACAACACAACAGGGCATAAGCAATCCAGGAAATTCTTGGGAATCATTAATGATAACTTTTTTCTTGAAGCAATAGAAGAACCAACTAGGAGAGGTGCTGTGATAGATTCCATTTCCAACAACAGGGAGATGCAAGTGGGGAATATGAAGCTCTTGTGCAGCCTTGGCTGCAGTGACCATGAGATGGTAGAATTTATAATCCTGAGGGCAGTGGAGAAGGGGGCTCTCATCGAGCTTTAAACCCTCAACTTCAGAACAGCCAACTCTGACATCTTCAGGAATATCCCTGGCAGAGCACCATGGGACAAAGCCCTGGAGGGATTGGGAGCCTAGGTTATCTGGTCGACTTTCAAAGCTTATCTCCTCCAAGCTCAAACGCAATGTATTCCTAAAAAGAGAAAGCCATGCAAAGATGCCAGGAGCCCTATATGGATGACTAAGGAACTCCTAGTCAAAATAAAGAAACAAGAGGGAAACCCACAAAAGTGTGGAAGCAACGACAGGTAACCTGCAGTGAATACAAGGAAGTTCTTTGTAAAACCAGTGACCAGGTTAGGAAAGATAAAGGCCTGACAGAATTAAATCTAGCCAAGGACATTGTAGATAGCAGAAAAAGGTTTTTCAGGTATGTCAAGGACAAAAAGAAAATAAGAGAGAATGTGAGGTCTCTCCAGTGGGATACAGGTGACCTGGTCACCAAGTATATGGAAAAGGTTGATGTACTCAACAACATTTTTGTTTCAGTCCTCACTGGTAGAAACTTGAGTTGCACCATCCAAGTCACAAAAGGCAATGCCTGAGTCTGTGAGAGTGAAGAACCACCTACAGTAGTAGCAGATCAGATCTGGAAATATCTAGAGAACCTAAATATGTATGAAACCGTGGGACCTGATGAGATACATCCATGGATCCTGGAGGAATGGGTTGCTGAGGTTGCTAGCTCACTAGCCATCATATTTGAGAAGTTGAGGCAGTCTAGAGAAGTTCCCACAGATTGGAAAAGGGCAAACATAACCTCAATTTTTTAAAAAGGAAGCAAATCAAACCCATGGAATTACAGACCAGTCAGTCTTACCTCTGTGCCAGGTAAGATCATGGAGCAGATCCTCTTGGTGACTGTGCTGAGAGACATGGGAAATGACAAGGTAACCAGTGACATTCAGCATGGCTTCACAAAGGGCAAGTCATGCTTGACAAATCTGGTGGCCTTCTATGACAGTTACAGCTCTGGTAGACAGGGGAAGAACAACTGCTCTGGACTTGTGCAAGGCATTTGACACTGTCTCACATATCATCCTTGTCTCTAAGATGAAGAGACATGGACTTGATGGAAGGACCACTTGGTGGATAAGAAACTGGCTAGATGGTCACATTCAAAGAGCTATGATCAATGGCTTGATGCCCAGGTGGAGACCACTGACAAGTGGAGTTCCTCAGAGGTCTGTTCTGGATACAATGCTCTTTCACATCTTTGTCAGTAACATGCACTCTCAGCAAGTCTGCCTACAACACCAAGCCACCTGCTATGGTGGTCTCACTTGAGGGAAGGGATGCCTTCTGAAAATGTCTTGACAGGCTTGAGAAGTGGGCCAGTGCAAACTGCATTGGGTTCAACAAGTCAAAGTGCAAGGTCTTGCATGTGGGTTGCCCAATCCCAGGCACAAATACAGGCTGCATGCAGAGTGGGTTGAGAGTAGCTTTGAAGAAAAAGGCTTGGGGATGTTGATTAATGATAAGCTCTACATGAACTGGCAATGCACTCATGATGTACCCTGGGCTGCATCAAGAAGATTGTGTCCAACAGAAATAGTTACTCTGCTCTTGTGAAATCCTACCTCCGGTTCTGGTGTCCCCATTGTAAGAGGAATATGGAACTGATAGAGTGAGGCAAAAGGAGGGCCACAAAGATGATCATTCCAGCTTGTTTAAGGGAGGCCTAGGATCCCTCAAACTACCACACTGATCCAAGAGCTGAAGCAATTCTGCTGAGGATTGGCTGAGGGAGCTGAGATTGTTCAGCCTAGAGACAACACTAAGTAGACCTTATAGCTGTCCGATCCTAAAGGGATTCTACAAGAGGAATGGAGAGGGATTTTTTCATAAAAGCATCTAGCAATAAGACAAAGGGGAATGGTTTTAAGCTAGGGGATAATAGTTTTAGGATGATATCAGGAAGAAGTCCTTCAGTACGAGGGTGGTAAGGCTCTGGAATATGTTGCCCAGAAGGATTGTGGATGCACATTCTTTGATGGTGTTCAAGACCAGGTGAAATGAAGCCTTGAGCAACCGAGTCTAGTTTAGAGGCATCCCTGCCCATGGCAGGGAAGTTGGAGTAGTCGATTTCTAAGGTCCCTTCCAACCTGGGCTGTTCTGTGATTGTACAATTCTATGATAGGTGGGCTAGTGCACATACATGGTGATACAAGCAAGCTCACCATTTCCCATCTGCTCTCTCCTTGGGTTGCAGGCGAAGGAGGTAGGTCAGTCTTTGCTGCGTTGGCAGCTAATAGGCAGAGCCATTATGCTGTTCTCTTGGATTGTTAATAGGGAATATTATATGAAATTGACCTTGTTTAGACATCAAATGCCTTTGGCCTTGTTTCAAGATACTTGAACAATTATCTCATAGTATGTACTTTTAAATGACTATATCACTTAAGCAGTACCTCTCTGCAAGAAGCTTTAGTGTGGACCAGCATTACTTTTTTTTTAAGTTTGTATGAAGCTATAACTTCATGTAAGGTGGACTCCCTTTGTCAGATTGATGAGAACTTTGTTCAGGAATTTAGACCTGCCAGTGAACACTAATCTACTACAGAGAGAGTTATTCAGTGTCTGGTTTGCATTATTGCCCAATTTTCAGAGCACATAAGCAAATGTAGCTTCTTCTTAGTTTGTTTCTTTTTTTTTTCTTTTTCTTTTTCTTTCTTTTGGAAGACATGCCGTGCTGAAGTTATAGATTATGCAAAGGTTTGGATAAAAACAGAAGACACCACATGAGCACAAAGAAAAAGTTGCTCCCTGTAAAGGCTTAAGCCTACCTGGAGTCTTATCCTGACTCCTCCCTGAGGGCGGTTTGACCTGCGCCCAGGTGTCATGTTTAGCCCCGCTATCACTTCTCACTGCTATAAAAGGGTGGGGGGGGCGAACACATCTTGTCTTCTGTCTTTGGTCCTCCCTGCCTGACCAACTCCTCTCTGTCTTGCTGCTGAACACCACATGCCATCCAGCAAACACATGGAGGAATACCACCATTTTACCTTTGGAACTCTGACTAACTGCATTCCACATCCCATCCTACATCCTGCTTCATCCACCATCAAACCATCCATCCCAGTGTTTGGACTCAACTCCCATTTCACAAGTTGTATTCTGATATTGTGTATTCTGTTCCCTGTTTCCCCTTTACCCTCTAATACCTCTCATTTTTCCTACCCTGTATTTTTTGGTTCCCTTTTCCCCGTTTTCTGTAACTCCCCTTACCTCCTATTTATTGTTAAAGTTTGTACCTTTTTACTTCCAAATTGAATCGAGTATTTATTGGGCTTTTGAGCTCGGGATGGGGCTAGCCTAAACCAAATACACTCCATGTTCCAGGTACAGTTTCTATCTTTTTTTCTAGAGGCATAAGTTTCCTTTGTGAACAGTATTCTGTCATGGAGCTCTGTTTTTTAGGCACAGCGATTACCAAACATGCTGTTTGAACGACTTATTTCAGGACTGACATTTAGATACCTAAACAACGTAGTTATTCTTGGAAAATACCCATTACAGATGAGGGGGTAATAATAATTTTGGTATATTATAATTTCTTTTCACCTTTCTTAACTAAATAAACTTGTATGAGGGCTGACAGTAACTGGCACGTATTAGGCTGCCTAAAGTTACTATTAATTTTAAAACATGCATATGCAAGCAAAAGATTGCATAATCTCTGGGACATGTAAAGATTGATGGTGGCAGGTGAGATGATGCTATGTGTGGAGATGGTGTGTGAAATTAGACCAATGTGGTGCCAGGGCAGGTTTAGGCTGGATGTTAGGAAGAAGTTCTTCATGGAAAAAGTGATTGGCATTGGAATGGGCTGCCCTGGGAGGTGTTGGAGTCACCATCCCCACGAGGTGTTTAAAAGGAGGCTGGATGAGGCACTTAGTACCATGGCTTAGTTAATTAGAAGTTTTAGGTGATAGGTTGGACTCGATGATCCTAGAGGTCTTTTCCAACCTGGTTAATTTTGTGATTCTGTGGTTTGGGGGACTAGGGTCCCTTAAGAAGACGACATAGAGACACAGTCCTCCAAAAAGAGAGTCCCAAGGGACAGACCTGGTCATCCCAGGATACTGTAACATTGTTGTTCTATTCTGCTTTCCAGTATCACAGCTTTTTGGAAGGACCAAGAGAGAGAGAGAAGACAAGATGTCCCCCCCTTTTATAGCAGGCCTTGGCATGAAGTGGGAGGGGACTAAACATGACATCTGGGGGCAGGTCAGATCACCCCCAGGGAGAAGTCAGGATAAGGCTCCAGGCAGGCTTAACCCTTTACACAATGGCAAATCACTTCTTCATGAAGAACAATGACTGTACTCATCACAGAGCATAGTCACACTTTAACCCAAAAGCCTGAATGGTGTTACTCTAAGAACCAAAATTAAAAAAGGCCATCTCCTGGGATTTCAGATTACCCAACGGATATTCCAGATATTTTCAGATATGCTTTTAACAGTGTTTGAATTCCTAGGAAAATGCAAAGTGTGTGGTGCCTCTCTTCTTCCACCATCAGACTGCACCTGGATTCAGCTATAGGTCTTAGCTGTCCCTTCACTCTTTTTCATCAGGCATCACCTTGGCTGACTTTGCTCTGTAGTGATGGTTTCTTGGGCTTAGAAGTTGTTCTGGCTCTTGCCAGAGCATGACCAATATAGGGTAGCATAACCTTAGAACCTAATGTTAAAGGGCCAGCATACCTCACTGCAGAAACAGCCATGTATTCCTAAAAAGTAATTAATTTAAAAATATTTATTCAATTTTCTGAGCTATTTCAACCACAGTTCATAAAGCCTCTGATAGAGAACTGATTTCTATTTTGCTAACCACACAGGCAGTAGGACAAAGTATGTGACTGCAGCATGGTCAGAATCGAAGTGAACAAGAAAAATATTGGATTGAAGAAAAGAAATGTCCATCGTGCCTGGCAGATGAGCGACTAGAGGCAGATAAACAGTTCAATCAGAAGGTCTGCAGCAAAACTGGTAATTGAATGTGGACTTTCTAAATCCCAGGCTGATGCCTTAAACTAAATTGCTGCCTTCTTCCAAAATATTAATGTTTCATTTCAGTGTTATCTTAGAATTCCCTATCAGAAATGTGAAGCAGCTTTCACATACTGCTACTGAAAGTGTACCACACAGCAAGACCAAATTTTAACCTCATTGTTGTATTAAAAAAAAACCCAAACAAACTTAACAAGATTTTAAAAATAATGAAAATGCCCAATTCTATCAATAATAAATTTAACACTTATTCACAGAAAGAGTAATTGCCCATTGGAACGGGATGCCTGGGGAGGTGGTGGAGTTACCATCCCTGGAGGTGTTTAAGAGGAGGCTGGATGAGGCACTTAGTGCCATGGTTTAGTTAATTAGAAGGGTTAGGTGATAGTTTGGACTTGATGATCTCAGAGGTCTTTTCCAACCTGATTAATACTGCAATTCTGTAATGGCACTTCCAGTGGAATATTGTCATGTTTGGTAGAAGACATGGCTGCAGTATCCAAAATCCAGTTTATCACCAGGAGATCTATGGACATATTCTGACAAACTTTCGTAAAGGAGAATGCCTTCAGAAGGCAAAACTGTTTAACGACCAGATAGGGTTGTTCTCTTCCCCAGGGCAACCAGCAACAGAACAAGAGGACACAGTCCCAAACTGTGCCAGGGCAGGTTTAGGCTGAATGTTCAGAAGAAGTTCTTCACAGACAGAATGATTGGCATTGGAATGGGCTGCTCGGGGAGGTGGTGGAGTCACCATCCCTGGAGGTGTTTAAGAGGAGGCTGGATGAGGCACTTGGTGCCATGGTTTAGTTAATTAGAAGGATTAAGTGATAGGTTGGACTTGATGATCTCAGAGGTATTTTCCAACCTGATTAATACTGTGATTCTGCAATGGCACTTCAGTGCCCCTCTCCTCATGTGCTGTGCTAACATACATGCAAAAGAGATACGACACAATGCTGCACACAGAGCCAACAAAGAGTCATAGCTGTTGTCTCTACCAGGCATTTAGAAGAGAATGAAAAAAGGGGGAAATTGTGACTTGTTAACTCAACTATATTTACACCACCATGAGAGGTAGTAGATGAATTGCAATCATTACCTAGGGACCTAACGGCCCGTGAAACCAAGTGTCAAGGTTAAACAGGCTGTCTAAAGAACAGGGCTTTATTATCAATTACATCAGATTTGCCCAAAGAACAGCAATAGAGTTTATGTGAATTATGTGTTCATCAAAAGGCAGAGAACAGGGTGCACAGTTCTCGGTGCAACCCACACAGATAAACACCTAGTCTGCCTTTTGGGGACAATTTAAATGTCTACTGGAACATACATGCGCTGGGGAGACTAATTTATTCCAGCTCATTTCACATGTCCCACAAGCAGCACTTTTATTTCCTTTAAGCATGTGGTCAAGCCCTAGAGATCCGGAATGAGCTTAAGTTATGGCTCAAGGTGTTCTTTAAAACTTTCAGATCAAAAAGGGACACAGAAAGAAAAAAAAAAAAAAAAAAAAAAAAAAAAAGAAAAGAGTTACAGGGAAGGATTAATGTTAAAGAAAGCAACAATGCTGTCAACAGCTACACTTGCATCAGACAGAACTTGTGTAGAATGTTAGGCAATTGTCACATGACTGAATTAAGAGATGAAGACCCATTTGTGCAGGGTACCATACAGACACTTAATAGCCAGTTCCTGCTCATAGCATTTTCTTTTTTTTTTTTTTTTTTTCTCTCTCCAGCTATACCCCAATGTCCCAAGGCCAGATTGCCATCTGTCTGCTGTTCTGTCCTTGATGAAACATCTCAGGACATTGTAGCTTTAAATTCAAGTTAGTTTTGGAGAAAGAGGTGAACCCAGGTAACACAATGAAATGTAGCCTGCTGTGCAGTGAGTCAGAAATAAGGTTTATGTCCTTGGTTTAACTGAGAGCTCAATACTACCTGGCTGGCATGGTCCTCCTGCACACACCTGAATTGCACCCTCCGAGAAGAATTTGCATAGCAGGATATGCCATTGCTAGGGCACTGGGCTACTCCATCTGTTTGCATTTCTACCTGTAATGCCTGTAATTCATTACCAGTTGGGAAAAGTAATGCTGTGATTCCTTTGTCTTCAAATGAAAATATATATCTGAACTGAAAAGAAGAAAAGGAACAGATATTCAGATGATCCTTGGTTTTGTAAGGCTTGCAGGAGTAGGTGAGAGAGGTTTTGAAATATGTATGTCACTAGTCACTGTGTAGCATCTGTTTCTTCTGACTGTCTCTGCATTTTCAATACTGCTTCATATTCCTCCAACTTGCAGCCAAGAAAGCCAATCAGATCCTGGGCTGCATCAGGAGAAGTGTGGCCAGCAGGTCAAGGGAGGTGATTCTCCCCCTCTAATCTGCCCTGCTGAGACCCCACCTGGTGTATAGTATCCAGTTCTAGAGCCCCTATTACAAAAGGGATGTGGACATGCTGGACCGTGTCCAGAGAAGGGCCACGAGGATGATCAGAGGTCTGCAGCACCTCTGCTATGAGGACAGACTGAAAGAGTTGGGGCTGTTCAGTCTGGAGAAGAGAAGGCTCCCAGGTAACCTTATTGTGGCCTTCCAGTATCTGAAGGGGGCCTACAAGAAAGCTGGGGAGGGATTTTTCAGGTTATCAGGTAGTGACAGGACTAGGAGGAATGGAGCAAAGCTGGAGGTGGGGAGATTCATACTGGATGTGAGGAGGAAGTTGTTCAGCATGAGAGTGTTGAGAGCCTGGAATGGGTTGCCCAGGGAGGTGGCTTGGGCTACATCCCTGGAGGTGTTTGAGGCCAGGCTGGATGAGGCTGTGGGCAGCCTGATGTAGGGTAGGGTGTCCCTGGGCGTGGCAGGGGGGGTTGGAACTAGGTGATCCTTGTGGTCTCTCCCAACCCTGACTGATTCTATGGTTAAAAAAAAAAAAAAATCTATGAAAATATAGAAGAAATATCAGGGCTATTTTTTTTCTGTTGTTCTGTAAGCAATGTGTTCTAAATAGCAGCTAAAATGTATTTGGGGAAGATAGATGCCTTTCACTTTTTGGCATGGCAATTAAAGTTTAATGATACATTAAACAGCAAATATACCTGACAAAAAAATAAATTATCAAGACCCATCTCATCTGCAAGTTGAAACTCATCAGCAGTTTCACGATTGGGTGTGGATATACATGTGAACGAAATACAGCTGCAATTCGGGATAGTGATGCTACCCCTACTAAGTGAGCATACTTAATAGTTAAAACAATAGTTAAAACTATGGGGTTTTACAGGAGAAACTGTGACTCAGTAAGAAGCCACTGTAATGCTTTTTCTTGAAATAGAAATACAAAGGACATGGAACTGTTGGAGCAAGTCCCCCGAGGAGAGCCATGAAGATAATCAGAGGGCTGCAGCAGCTCTGCTATGAGGACAGGCTGGGAAAGTTGAGGCTCTTCAGCCTGGAGAGGAGAAGGCTTCGAGGAGATGTTTTGGTAGCCTTCCTGTATCTGAAGGAGGCCTACAGAAGGGCTGGGGAGGGATTATTTACAAGGTCTTGTAATGATAGGATGGGGAGTAATGGATTTAAACTGGCAGAAGGGAAATTTAAATGGGATGTTAGGAGGAAGTTCTTCACAGTGGGGGTGACGAGACACTGGCAGAGGTTGCTCAGGGAGGTTGTGGCTGCTCCCTCCCTGGAGGTGTTCAAGACCAGGTTGGATGAGGCTTTAAGCGTCCTGTTCTAGTGGAAGGTGTCCCTGCCTATGGTGGGGGGTTGGAACTGGATGATCTTTGAGGTCCCTTACCATCTAAACCATTCTGTGATTCTATGAAATGGTGAAAGAGTTTGATTTAACTTATTGATTCATGGTTAAGAACAAAACTGGGACAGTTTAAGTGAATTAGTCCAGTGCAGGACTCATGATTCAGAGGGTTTCTCCCTCTGCAGAGATCTCTGCAGAGATTGGGAAATCCCTCATAGGCATACCTATGCTTGGCAGGAGACTGCACTGAAGCACTAAGTGTTGTCAAAGATCATTAGATGACAAAACAATATGCATGTAAAATAACAGACTTGGAAAGCAACAGTCAGGAATTTAAGCAAACAATATCATTATAAGGAACCAGCTATTATCTTCAGGCATTCCAAAATGAATACAAAGGAATCGCCCTCCTGTGATTTCCCTTTCAAAAAAAAATTGCAAGCAAATTGTTATGGTTATTGTGGTTGTTTCTGAAATCAGTCTAGTTAAGTTTGTAGAGTGGAACGTACACATGGATTTAAATCAGTTCCTAAGGAGATCCAATTAACCTGCCGGACTTACTGAAGTGATTTTGAAGGCTTGAGGTAGCAACTTTGCCTAGAGAGTGCAATGACACACAGTTGTTTTCCCTCTTGCTCTTCTTGGAAAGGACCAGAGCTGACAAAATATCAAAGAAAACCCCACAACACCAAGCCAATAGAAAAGTTGCTTATTGCTAACAGAGAGGAGGTCCCTCTCCTTTAGCCATCCTGCAGCAGTGTCCTAGCTGTCCTTCTGTACTGCTTCCATGGTGTACCCTGGGGAGAATGACTCCTGTGGTGACTGAGGATGACAAGTTCTAGCCCACGTGTCTGCATCGTGGCTTTCTGCCATAAGAATGATCAAGAGTAAAAGGCTGCCTTTGGGAATCATAACCAAGGCCTTTGTCATCCCATATTTTCCAGAAAAATCTCTAAGTATATCAGCAGGTGTCACAGGTGCAATCTACTCCTTTTGTCCCTGATTTCTCCTATTCGTTCTTAGCAGATGCACAAATAAAGAACTGGATATCTGAGTTCCTGGCAGAACTCAGGTAATTACCTCTGCTTCTTGCAGTGTGGAAACTCTCTTCTCTGTGCTGTGGTTCAGGAAAATTCAAG
Source organism: Psilopogon haemacephalus (assembly GCA_013396835.1). NCBI lineage: Eukaryota > Metazoa > Chordata > Aves > Piciformes > Megalaimidae > Psilopogon > Psilopogon haemacephalus. The sequence goes on from VWZI01010159.1 coordinate 283,877, forward strand.
TTCTCAGTAATCCTGATTTCTTTGATTTTCTGGCTAGTTCACAAAGAAGCTGCCTCCTTTCCATAGTTAAAAAAAAAAAAATAAAAAAAAATGCCCATAAATTGAGCCC
>VWZI01010159.1:284625-323983 GCA_013396835.1 Psilopogon haemacephalus
GGGATGGTGGACACATTCACACACAATAAAATTTCGAAAGCTTAGCCATGCCTTCAGAAGGCTTGGTCAGCTTTGAGAGTGACACAGTAATGCTTTCAGATAAAAAATGAAAGGTGCCAGTTGGCACCAGTTGCCATCCAGTTGGCAGACAGTCACTAGTGGTGTTCCCTAGGGATCAGTGCTGAGCTTGATCCTGTTCAATATCTTTATTGATGATCTGGATGAGTGGATTAAGTCCATCATCAGTAGGTTTGCAGATGGCACCAAGTTAGGAGCAGGTGTTGATCTGTTGGAGGGTAGGAGCACCTTGCAGAGGGACCTTGGAAAGCTGGATGGGTGGGCAGAGGTCAATGGGATGAGAGTTAACAAGGATAAGTGCAGGTTCAACATTTTGGCCGCAACAACCCCAGGCAGTGCTACAGGCTGGGGACAGAGTGGCTGGAGACCAGCCAGGTAGAGAGGGACCTGGGGGTGCTGGTAGATAGTAGCTGAGCATGAGCCAGCAGTGTGCCCAGGTGGCCAGGAGAGCCAATGGCATCCTGGTCTGTGTCAGGAATAGTGTGGCCAACAGGACCAGGGAGGTTATTCTTCCTCTGTACTCAGCACCGGTCAGGCCACATCTTGTGTACTGTGTCCAGCTGTTTTGGGAATGTTCTCTGTCTCAGTGAAACTTGGTGAAGTGACACTGTAGGTTTAACTCTCTCTCAGCCAATAGTCTAATTTCTCACTCAAATTCTCCAATTAGCTCAAACCAACACACCAGCACTGGGCCACTCAATTCAAGAGAGATGTTGAGGTACTGGAATATGTCCAAAGAAGGGTGACAAAGCTGGTGAGGGGTTTGGAGCACAGTCCTGTGAGGAAAGGCTGAGGGAGCTGGAGTCATTTAGCCTGAAGAAGAGGAAGCTCATTGCTGTCTACCACTACCTGAAGGGAGGTTGTAGCCAGGTGGGGATTGGTCTCTTCTCCCAGGCAACCAGCAACAGAATGAGGGGACACAGTCTCAAGTTGTGCCGGGGGAGGTATAGACTGAATGTTAGGAAGAAGTTCTTGACAGAGAGAGTGATTAGCATTGGACTGGGCTGCCCAGGGAGGTGGTGGAATCACCATCCCTGGAGGTGCTCAAGAAAAGACTGGATGGAGCACTTATTGCCATGGTCTAGTTGATTGGATAGGGCTGGATGATCTTGGAGGTCTCTTCCAATCTGGTTGATTCTATGAAAAATGGTTGGTTGGTATTTTGAGAAGGAAGTTGTCTGCTTTTGCTGGACTTCTCTTTCCGTCTGGCAGAACAAACAACAGCACTTGTGCGTGGGATTGCAGGGGAAGGGACAAGCTGTAGAAGGGAAAATTCTGGAAGGACATTGATTAGAATCACTGTATGTGCACCCAGATAGGGTGCTGTGCTATGCTGAGGAAGATCTGTGATTCCGTCCCTTCAACAGATAGTCCATGCTGTGAGAATGAGCCTGTAAGGATGCTATTTAGCGATTCCACAATGGTGAATTAATGTTTGAAACCCGATGGGAATTTCAGGAGACTTAATGGGAACCACACAGAACTGTGTTTGTGGAGGGCTTAAGGAGAGCTTAAACAACAAATAAGGTGAGGGGGCAGAATTTTCTCTTCTTTTCCTTCTTGTTTTAGTCAAAGGGATTAGTTTGTCAGCTGTGTTATAACTTTGTATTGCTGATCAGGAAAACCTGCACATTTCCTCGATGATGTGCATAAATTGATGACCAGAATTCAGATTTTATTGGTTTGGGTTAATTAGCTTTCACTTTTCTTTAGGGTTTGTATATGACTTACAAAGAGACCCTAAACACTGCACTTAGGTTACAGGCAACCCAAGACTCGAAGCCATCAGTCCTACTCTGAAACTAGCCAGGANTGGCGTTTTTTTTTTTTTTTTTTTTTTTTTTTTTTTTTTTTTCCACAGAAGTTAAAATTACTATCATTACTTTCAAGTCATTATGACAGTTATTTCTGGTAGTAATTCCAGTACATTAAATGACACAAACCAGAAACCATTATATTCCAGGAGCAGCCAATTTATGCAACAGCTGGTAATGGTATCAAAGCCATTTTTTTTCTAGCTGAGTGAATCACAGGATGCACACATCACATGCTGGCTGCTGACATAGCACTGTGTATCAATTGGCAGCCCAACAATAGAAAACAAAAAAAAAGTCACAATGCACATATTTTGGGAAATGTTGCACCCATTTACACAGGCATGTTTGTCTGCTGTGGAGTGAGCCAGTTTTAAGGCTGGCAAGGCAGCACTGCAATGCCAAATTTACATTGGAGTACCAAGGCAATCTCTGCACCTAGACAGACTGAGGATGCTGCTGGTGATGCTCCCACAGTCACTGCTCCAGAGCCCAGTGTGCATGAAGCTGCAGATTTGTCAGTGCTCTCCAATGCCAGTGAATAGAGAGCTATGAAAATTGCATGTTTCAGCTTCTTGGTTTGGAGTGCTCACACTGGACATTTTGGGTACTTATTTATGTTCTGCATATTTCAAAAGCTAGTCTGTCCTATGAAACATCTAATTCTCTCAGGAGCCTTGTTCAAAATTACAAGGAGACTATAAAGAAAAATCCAAGCACAGGCAGCTGCAATTTCCTTTCTTTTAACAAGACCAAAAAGTCTAGTTGTAGTTATTAATAAAACATGTAACATTTGGAGAGCTCTGTAATCTGCTTTCCTTATGTGTAGTCTCTTTTCTTTCGGTGACAGTGGCTGCAAAGAGGTATAAGTGGGATAGAATTAATACCAAATTTCTCAGGCTGAAAAAAAAAACCAACACCTGTCAACACCAAATTACTTCACATTACAGCAGATGGATAAAAGACTATTATCTTCATTGCCAGGGTGCAAAGGTGAACTGGAGGTTTATTACATTTTTCCCTCGAGTCATAGAGCAAAACAGAGAGAAACGCCCAGGAATTCTTGTCTTACAGCTCTGTACTGTTTTTGTGAGTCCATGCCTAGCATGAAATAAGAAAGAAAAAGACACTGCAATTAAATATTTTTTTGACTTGGCAAGCTCTTAAATCACAAATTCCTGGAGAAGCAAGGAGAAAGCAACTGGAGAGACGGAGAGACTTTACCTCCTCTGCTGCAGAGACAAAAGGTTGAGTTTCATTAACAGTTACACCTACAATTTGTGTTAGAAGCAGTTATTTAATAATCTTGAAACAAATCTTGTTAACTTAATCAGGAGATTTGACAGATAGGGAAAAAAAAAATCAGCTGTATGACCCTGTGCATGTATTCTCTTCACTTAAATGCAGCACAAGCTTCTGTTCAATTCAGAGGGGTTATAAGCTAATTTATTCCTACTGCTCATGTTCATATCTAGTCATAGGATGCTGTCATTCAAATGCCATACAAACCTTTTTTATTGTCCCCACCTCAGTTTATGCTACTTCATTACCTGTCTTGTTCAGTTGGTCTGCTAATGCCAATGCCTCTACTCTGACGATACAAGGACACCTGCTCCTTCCCTGCTGCAGTGGTTTCTGTTTGAGTGAAAGCTGGCTTTCTTCAGTGCTCAGGCTTCCTACTTGATGGGAATGGAAATGGGATCCAGGCAAGATATTCAGAAAGATCATCTTCTAAAACCCTGTTGCCTCCCTCTGTTATCACTGCTGGAGGTGGTCAGTGTGATGGAAGGTTCTGTCATGTCTTTCCTCATCCATGCACTCAATTCTGTCATGGAGCTGCCGAACAGTGAAGGAATCTTTAGATGAGTTAAAGCCCTTTCTTAAAAGTCTATGTTTGTCAGAGAACTGGCTCAGCTGTAAAACAGCTGCCTCATGTTTCCTGAGCTCTCGTGTTAAGATTTGCTCTCCCTCCATGTTGACAACACAGTCCCATACCCACTCTCTTTGGCATAACAGCCTTGCTTTGGTACTCTTCTGCCTGGAATGTTCACCTTTGGCTTCTTGCTTCTTTGAAGACAATCATTTCTGTATTATGACATCCAAAAATTCCTTTGGTTTAATCTTACTCTAAGATAAAACTTCCGATAGACAAAAACATGAACAGATAAATACTTGATGTTTTATAGAATCACAGAATCATAGAATGGTTCAGTTTGGAAGAGACCTTAAAGATTATCCAGTTCCAACTCCCCACCATAGGCAGGGACACCTCCCACTAGAACAGGTCACTCAAGGCCTCATCCAGCCTGGCCTTGAACACATCCAGGGAGGGAACAGACACAACCTCCCTGGGCAACCTGTGCCAGTGTCTCGCCACCCTCACTGTGAAGAACTTCCTCCTAACATCCTGTTTAAATCTCCCCTCCGCCAGTTTGAACCCATTCCCCCTTGTCCTGTCATTACAAGACCTTGTGAATAGTGCCTCCTCAGTCCTCCTGTAGGCTACCTTCAGATACTGGAAGACTACTATAAGGTCTCCTCGAAGCCTTCTCTTCTCCAGGCTGAAAAGCCCCAACTCTCTCAGCCTGTCCTCATAGCAGAGGTGCTCCAGCCCTCTGATCATCTTTGTGGCCCTCCTCTGGACCCTCTCCAGTGGTCCCATGTCCTTCTTGTGTTGGGGGCCCCAGAACTGCACACAGTACTCCAGATGGGGTTCCTTCCCTCATTGGTGCTATGGGTCTACTTTTCCCATGTGAACTAGAGACAGGCTGTTCTGGGAAACCCTGGGACATTTGACAGCTGACCTTATTCAGAATTCATGGCATGGACAAAACGGGCATTAGAAACCAGGAAAAGGCAGCAGTAAGGCTGGAAGAGTGGAGAAGAAACCACATGGGTCAGAAAAAAAAAAAGCCCAGGTCTGAATACCAATACCATCCATGCTTGAACATTTTAAAAGGTGCATAGCTATAGCATTTGAGCACTTTAATTGAAATACTGTATTTAAAATGTACTTCATCCCTTCTTTGGAGTCACAGACTTTGAAATAAGTTAGTTCAAGTTGGCTTCATGTCATACTAAATTAACTTCCATAAGTTTAATTATCCATGATACATTCGGATTAAGTGGAAACTGCATTCATTTTGCCTAATGCAGCAAGTCAAAAGTTCTTATAGAAATATACTGCTTAAAGAAGGGAGAGTTCAGAATTTTCTAGCAGTGAAACTAGTTACCCCCAGTAATAATGATGAGAATAATTCTGGCTGTTTTCAACCAGATTGAATGCAGCCCAATCAGATTTTAGCAATATCTGTGAAATACTTAGGACTAACCTCATCTCTAATCCTCCCACCACAGGGGTGAATAATGCTCACTATTTCTTTTCGTTCTGTCCACTGAATATTTAGTGCCTACAGTGACTCTACTCCACTTAATTCCTAACTTCAGTCAACTATAAGGCTTTAGTCATCAAACTTTAATACGCTGAACTCAAAATTAAATCGTGGATGATGTCTCCACAGGATCCTTCTTCAGTTTCTGTCAGTTTCCCTCTGGAGAGGAAAGAATTCAAAATCTTGATATAAAAGCCCTTCCCACGTTGTAAAGAGGGCCAAAAAAAAGGCTCCAAATGACAATGAAAAATGTATGAAGACTGGATGTCAAGAGGGAAGGGACAGATTCTTCTCACTTCTCTCCCTTCGATAGGACAAGGGGAAATGGGTACAAACTACAGCACAGGAAGTTCCACTTCAACACGAGGAAGAATTTCTTTACTTTAAGGGTCATGGAGCACTGGATTAGGCTCTTGAGAGAGATTGTGGAGTCTCCTTCTCTGGAGATTTTCAAGACCTGTCTGGATATGTTCCTGTGTGACCTATGCTAGATACTGTGGTCCTGCTCTGGTAGGAAGGTTGGACTCAATGATGTCTTTGGGTCCCTTCTAACCACTAACATCCTCTGATCCTGCAAAGAAAACCTCCACAGAGTTTGAAATAAAAACTATTCTGGGGACACCTGGTTAAAATAAAAAAATCAAGTAGGGAATCAAGCATTCTTGAAAGTGTTTTGGGTAAAGAATTAAATGTATTGAAGAAGGAAATATGCCACAGAAACGCTGACCTGACAAGGTTCTTCCTGTGAATATGATGAAGCGGCCTCTTGTCTGCAGCTCCAGAGTAGGATTGAAGGAAGAAGATGTGGAAAAGTAATGTTGATAAGTTCTCTGTTGGAAAAAAACATAAGAATAATTTTTGTGGTGGAATACACACCTGACCTTGGGTTCACATGCAAGTGTCTGAGTTAATTTTATGTGCCTGTGTGCCTTTAGGATATTATGGTGTCAGGGAAGAGCATGATACTCGAATTGTAAACATAAACAGAAATAAAGAAATTGCTTTTACTTTGAAGCAAACCGGAATGTTTTTAACTGAAACTGGAATTTGCAGTTCTCTGTTATTTCATTTGCAGCTGACCATTAAAATTCTAGAATATTTTGCACATTCAGGACATTATGTGTTTAGAACAGGTTAGAGGATGCATAATGGCAGTTACTTGTATGGCATTTACGGACAATTATGATTTCTTTCTCTAAATTAGTATAGATGAATACATTCACAGTGACTTAAAAATCTCATATTTCTTCTGAGACAGGTGTTTTGGTTTAGATGAGATCATATATCAAGTAACTCAGGAATGTCATTTCTATTTGTTTATGCTTAGGCACTCCATGCACTGGATCAACCTCCTACTGCCATGCTCCTTCACATGTCTTCTAGTCTCCTTGAGTCCTGTGCATAGTTTTACTGCATTCAAAGGGGAACCCATTAACATGCTCCATGTTTAATGTGGTCGAAGCTCCTTCAGTATTAATTCCTTAATATGTTGCATGATAATATTTATTCATGTTCACCAAGATCCCAGATATTTGCAGTCACCATTCTTCTATTAGAATCATAGAATCATAAAATCATAAAACTGTTTAGGTTGGAAGAGGCCTTTGAGATCATCAAGTCCAACTGCTCACCTAGAGCTCACAGTCCCACCACTACTGAAAAGCTGTTATCATTAAACCATGTCCCTAAGCACCATCCATGCATCTTTTAAATCACAGAATCACAGAATCACAGAATTTCTTAGATTGGAAAAAAACTTCAAGATCATCTAGTCCAATCATTAGTTTCACACTGACTAGTCCTTGACTAAACCAATCCCTCAGCACAACATCTAATCACTATGAATTGCTATGGTTGGAAAGGACCATCAGGATATTCCAGTCCAACCTTCATCCCAGCATCCTTAATCACTAGACCATAGCCTCAAATGCCACATCCACTCTTTTTTAAACATCTCTAGGGATGGTGACTCCACCACCTCCCTTTGCAGCCTGTTCCAATGCCTGACCACCCGCACAGTAAAGAGCTTCCTCTGAACATCCAATCTAAACCTCCCCTGATGCAGCTTGAGGCCATTTCCTCTTGTCTAATCATTAGTAATTTGGGAGAAGAGACCAACACCAGCCTCATTACAAATACCATAGAATCATAGAATCATAGAATCATAGAATGGTTTAGGTTGGAAGGGACCTCAAAGATCATCCAGTTCCAACCCACCGCCACGGGCAGGGACACCTCCCACTAGATCAGGTCGCTCAAGACCTCATCCAGCCTGGCCTTGAACACCTCCAGGGAGGGAGCAGACACAACCCCCCCGGGGCAACCTGTTCCAGTGCCTCACCACCCTCACTGTGAAGAATTTCTTCCTAACATCCCATTCAAATCTCCCATCTGCCAATTTGAACCCATTCCCCCTCATCCTGTCATTACAAGACCTTGTGAATAGTCCCTCCCCAGCCCTCCTGTAGGCCCCCCTCAGATACTGGTAGGCTGCTATAAGATCTCCTCAAAGCCTTCTCCTCTCCAGGCTGAAAAGCCCCAACTCTTTCAGCCTGTCCTCATAGCAGAGGTGCTCCAGCCCTCTGATCATCTTTGTGGCCCTCCTCTGGATCAGGGATGGCAATTGCACCACTACAAATACCATCAGGGATGGCAACTCCACTACTTTCCTGGGCAACCTGTTCCAATGCCTATGCTTTCTGTGAAGACATTTTTCCTAATATCCAACTATTCTCACTGTTATCTCCAATATTTTTCACCAAGTTTGGTTTTCCTGGAGGAAACAGCCAAGCAAGGAAATCTCAACTTAAAGCCCAGTGCCCGAAGTCTCAAAGAATTTTACAGCATCAGGAATTTGCTCTGTTTCATATCATCTTCCAAGAGGTGTCTGTAAAATCATAGAACAGAAAGGTTTGGGTTAGAATTATACAAGGAGAAAAAAAATCTATCAAGGTAGTTTAAATATTAATATTTTAAATGTTAATATTGTTATTAACACTATTAATATAATTAAAATGTACATCCATTACAATCTGTGTTTCTCTGGGGGGAAAAAACAAATCAAACCAACAAAACCCAAACAAAACAGCTTGTTTTTGTCTGGAGCTTGCTGGATGACTGCATCTACAGTAAAGTGCCAAAATGCAGTCGTCTTATTTTTCCCTCCAGAGACTGAAAAACAAAACAAGTCATTCATTTCAACCACACTGAACGACCACACTGAGCTGTACTAGAACAAAATAATTTTGTGGTTATAGGAATTCTGAGCTACACCTACAGTATATATTTAGCTGGTCCCCGTGGAAAGAGGAGAGCTGTTCAAAAGTGCTGATTTCATTATGACTGGCAAAAGAGAGTCTTTGCCTTGAAGACTTCTGCAAACACAGTGATGTACTGAGGATTGTTTTAGAATATCACACGGCCATGGAACCACCCTTACATACAAATGTTTCCCTTCCTCCTCTTCATCACATACAATGAATCATAGAATCATAGAATCAGTCAGGGTTGGGAGGGACCACAAGGATCATCTAGTTCCAACCCACCCCTTGCCGTGCCCAGGGACACTCTACCCTACATCAGGCTGGCCACAGCCTCACCCAGCCTGGCCTCAAACACCTCCAGGGATGTGGTCCCAACCACCTCCCTGGGCAACCCATTCCAGGCTCTCACCACTCTCATGCCGAAGAACTTCCTCCTCACAGCCAATCTGAATCTCCCCTCCTCCAGCTTTGCTCCATTCCCCCTAGTCCTGTCACTACCTGATAGCCTAAAAAGTCTCTCCCCAGCTTTCTTGTAAGCCTCCTTCAGATACTGGAAGGCCACAATAAGGTCACCTGGAAGCCTCCCCTTCTCCAGACTGAACAGCCCCAACTCTTTCAGTCTGTCCTCATAGCAGAGGTGCTCCAGCCCTTTGATCATCTTCGTGGCCCTTCTCTGGACGTGCTCCAGCATGTCCACATCCCTATTGTAATAGGGGCTCTAGAACTGGATGCAGTACTCCAGGTGGGGTCTCAGCAGGGTGGAGCGGAGGGGGAGAATCACCTCCCTCGACCTGCAGTGCTTAAGCAGAGGCTACTAAAATAGATGCAAAACATTTGAGAGGCAATTCAAGACACTTAAATTGTAAATAGATTTCATTGAAAACTTGAGTTTCAAGAAGGTCTATATCAAAGTAGGGACTAATTATTAAATATATATGATGTCTTTTATTGCCATGAACTGCAGTTTTGTATATGACCCATTTCTTTGCTGGCTTAGATTTAAAAGAGGTCAATGCTTAGAAGGCATCACATAACATTGAAAACAAACTTTAAGAAGAGTTGCTTCAGGTTAAGGGTTGTGATGGACCCTAAGATGGAAACTCCATCCTAGTAGGAGAATCCCACAAAGAGAGAAGCACCAGATCATGTTATTTGTTATTGCCTTCCCTATTTAAGGGGTAGGAATTTTCTGGGAGCTCTCTTGTGCTCTTGCTTTCACTTTTGCTGTGTGGTGGGGAGCTTCTTCCTAGTTGAGAGCTGTTTTGCCACATGGCCAGGCCTACTCCATTGCCAATTCAAGCTTTGTATATATTTCTGCATCTGTTCCCTTCCCTGATGTGTCTATACATCCCTTTTGCTTTAATACCTTTTAATTTTTATTAAAAATTACTTTTCAACATCCAATTTGGTGAAAAGTTGATATTCCTTTTACCTTTCCCATTCTATCTTTTCCCTATAGGGGAGGGGATGGGCAATAGAGGAGTAACCTCCATTCTGTCCAGTCGGCTTTAGCCCTGGCATTTCAAACCAGGGCAAGAGTGAAGATATTTAGAATCAGTTAATACTTTTTTGCCTTCGTGCTGTCATTCAAGTAGCAGCCAAACACAAAAGGTGGCACAGATTTGCAGACATCAGAATTGCAATTGATTCCAGTCTTCTCACACGTACCACCTGTAAATGCATTCTCCAAAATTACTTACAGGAAGTAAGTTTTAGCTACGTTGCGAAGGACAAGAGATGTCCTTTCACTCTATAAAGGAACTCTGAAAGAAATCAATCTTTACTGCTGTACTGCTCAAAGATTAAAATAGTGGTGCTTTATGCTTTTCAGAAGGATCAGATTCAAGCCTGGTTGTCTAAGGAAAAACAATTGCATAAGTTGACTATTAATCTTATTTGACATTCATTTACATAACATAAAGTACTTCAGGTTGTATCCTGCACATTTCAAACCCAAATGGTGATTAAGAAGCACTGAGAATTTTCCAGCAGAACTTACTGTGTACAACACATGATTTAAGCTCTTCCAAAATATTGTATTAGGCCATTTAAAACCTTTTAGTAGCATAATAGGATGACTTCAATAGCTGTCACTGAAGTAAATATAAATGACAGCTTGACTAATCATAAACAAGCATCATTTAAAAGTGTCTTTTTCTAACTGAACCCTCTGATGCAGCATTGGTTTTTTGCAAAGCATGGGAGAAGTCCTGCTGTCTATGGTTAGTTCAGAGCTGAGTTGAATTTAAAAGTTATCCTGATCATCCAGGTTTTAAAATGGCTTATGTTTTACATGTAAGTTGTTCAGACAAAGACCACAGTTTTCTTGAGTCACGACTATTGAAATACCAAATTGTAAAGGCACTTCATATTTATAAGGTGACCTTTGCAAACAGGTCCTTCACATCTCTACACCTGGAGGTGTTTGTTTGCTTGGGTTTCTCATTTTTCAGAGCACTCATGTATCTCTTGCACATAATTTGTTTTCTGATTATGCAACTTTGTCCCTTGTTTAAGAAAAGATTTTAAAAGCACAAGGTGTTGTGATGGCAGCCAGTGGGTATCCTGGCTTGGATTAGAAATGCTGTGTCCAGCAGGAGTAGGGAGGTGATTGTCCCCTTGTACTCAGCTCTGGTGAAGCCACACCTTGAGTACTGTGTTCAGTTTTGAGCACCTCAATACAAGAAGGATGTGGAGGTGCTGGAGAGAGTGCAGAGGAGGGCAATGGAGCTGGGGAAGGGCCTGGAGAATAAACCTTAAGGAGAGCTACTGAGGGAGCTGGAGATGGTTAGTTTGAAAAAGAGAAGGCTAAAAGGAGACCTCATCATTGTCTAGACCTACCTGAAAGGACATTGTGGAGAGGCTGCTGCTGGTCTCTTCTCACAGGTTATTAGTGATAGAAGAAGAGGGAATGGCCTCAAGCTGTGACTGGGTAGGTTTAGACTGGACGTTAGGGGAAAAAAAACATCACAGAAAAGGGTGGTCAGATATTGGAATGGACTACCCAGGGAAGTGGTTGAGTCACCAGCCCTGGATGTGTTTAAAATTCATATGGGTGTGAACGTGGCACTTGAGGATATGGTTTAAGGTGAACCTTGTAGAGCAGGGATATCAGTTGCACTTGGTGATCTTGGGGGTCTTTTCCAACTTGAATGTTTCTGTGATTCTGTGATTCTGTGATTCCATGTGTGAATGCAGATGCAGGAAGATGGAAAAGAAAAACAGTGAAGAGAAAAAAAAAAAAAAACCAACAGGGCACAACATTTAAATAATTTACAGCTTAAGGTTGCACAGAATTCCAGTTGGAAACAACTGCTTCTGCCAAGAAGATCTTATTTCAATTCTTCTTTATTTCTCTGACCTCTTTTAATAGTAGCTCTGCTTTTAGCCTATGCCTTCCAGTAAATTCATACCTTCCATTTTTTTTTCAAATCATGGACACAAGCAGATTTGGTAAAGTTGTTGTCCAAAGACACCTGAATGTATGGGTTTTGTTTGGTTTAAGTTTCCCATAAGTATTTTAGTTGAATTTATCATGGAAGTCTCCCCTGTGGAATGTTGTTCTCTCAAAAGGGGATCAGCAAAGCATTTCAGCAGTGGGATTTGCCCATGAGAGATACAGCATACTCATGCTCTCTCTCTATCCTCCTGGCAGGTATTTACCATTACTGAACTGATCAGTGGCTCTGGTTGTGAGGGCTACGTAAAGACAAAATAATGAACAGAATTAATAACAAACATTTCTACTATTAAGTTTTTCTGAAGCCTTTGAGGAACAGGCAGGTGTCCTCTCAAGTCATCCATAATCAGATGAACAGAGGAGCAGAACGTCCCTAGAAGCTGCCGAAGAAGTCAAAAGGAATCTTCATGTTGCTAAGTGTTTTATACAAAAAGAAATTAAACTGTAAACATAGAGTTGTTTTGGCTGGAAAAGACTTCTAAGATCACTGAGTCCAACTGCTGGCTTCACACCACCATGGCTATTAAACTATGTCCCAAAGTGCAATGCTCACGTATTTTCTGAATGTCTCCAGGGATGGTGATGCCACCACCTACCTGGGCAGCTTAGTCCAATGCCTGACCAGTTTTTGAGTAAAGAGTTTTTCCCTAATATTCAATCTAAACGTCCACTGATGCATCTTGAGACCATTTTCTGTCATTTTATCACTTGATACTACGGGAAAGAGACCAGCACCTACCTTGACACAACCTTCTTTCAGGTAGTTGTAGAGAGCAATGAGGTCTCCTCCAGACTAAATAACTCTAGTTCCCTCAGTTGCTCCTTATAAGACCGGTTCATCAGGTCAATCAGCAGCTTCATTGTCCTTCTTTGGCCATATTCCAGCAACTCAATATCTTTCTTGTAGTGAGTGGTCCAAAACTGGTGACAGCATTCAAGGTGTGGTCTTGCTAGTGCTTAGTACAGGGGCAAAATCACTTCCAGTCCTCCTGGCCACACTATTTCTGATACAGGCCAGGATGCTGATGACCTTCTTAGCCACTTGAACACGTTGCTGGCTCATGTACAGGTACCCGTCAACCAGCACCCCGAGGTCTTTCTCTGCCAGGCAGCTTTCCAGCCACTCTTTCCCAAGCCTGTAGCAGTGCGTGGGGTTGTGCAGTAGCAGTGCAGGACTGCCTGTAGCAGTGCAGGACCTGGGACTTGGTCTTGTTAAGCCTCATACAATTGGCTCTGACCCATCGATCCTTTGCAAAATCTTCCTATGCTCAAGCAGATCAAAACTCCGCTATTTTGGTGTAATCTACAAATTTACTGAGGGTGCATTCAATCTCCTTGTCCAGATCATTGATAAAGATATTAAAGTGAATTAGCCTCAATACTGAGCCCTGGGGAAGATCTCTTGTTACAGGCTCCCAACTGGATTTAACTCCATTCACCACCACTATTTGGGTCCTGACATGCAGCCAGCTTTTCTCCCAGCAAAGCATCCACTCATCCAAGACACAGGTAGCCAGTGTCTCCAGGAGGATGATGTGGGAGACAGTGTCGAAGGCTTTACTAAAGTTCAGATAACATCTACATCTTTTCTCTCATCTGCTGAGTCACCTTGTTGTAGATGGAGATCAGGTTTTGCGAGGACCTGCTCTTCATAAGCTCATGCTGATTGAGTCTGATCACCTGGTTGCCCTGCACATGCTGCATAATGGCACTCAAACTGATCTGCTCCATGACCTTCCCTGGCACTGAAGTCAGACTGACTGGTCAATAGTTCCCTGGATCCTCCCTCTGGCCCTTCTTGTAGATTTGCATTACATTTGCCAATCTCTGGTCTCTTGAGACCTCCTCACTTAGCCAGGACTTCTGGTAAATGATGGAAAGTGGCTTGGCAAGCATTTCCACCAGCTCTCTCATGTGTATGCCATCTATCTCCATGGACCTATGTATGTCTCAAGTGGTGCACTAATGGTCTCCTCTTGGATTATGAGGATTTCATTCTGCTCCACATCCCGCCTTCCAGCTCAAGGGGCTGGGACTCCAGAGAACAACTGGTCTTACTGCTGAAGCCTGAGGCAAAGAAGGTGTTGAGTACCTCAGCCTTTTTTCTCATTCTTGACCACAGTGTTCCCCCTCTGCATTCAACAAATGACAGAGATTCTCCTTCGTCCTCTTTTTGTTGCTAATATATTTATAGAAGCGTTTCCTGTTCTCTTTAACAGCTGAAGACAAATTAATATTTAACACTGCCGAAGTTCAAGAATTCCTTCATAGCTCATCACTGCAGAGGAATCCATGCTACTTTATAGAGGAAGAACTATATAAGAAAAGAAAACATCACTAGTTGCTCTTCTTCCATATGTCATATGATTAGTTGTCATGAACCCCTGATTCACTTGTGAGGTAGTGTTTATTGTCTCTCACAACTGGTCTTACTGCTAAAGTCTGAGGCAAAGAAGGTATTGAGTACCTCAGTCTTTTTCTCATTCTTGACCACTGTGTTCCAACAAATGCAACTATATTCCAAATGCAATTATGTTCCAACTGATCCAAAAAATGATGAGATTCTCCATAGTCCTCTCTTTGTTGCTAATATATTTATAGAAGCATTTCCTGTTCTCTTTAACAGCTGAAGACAAATTAATATTTAACACTGCCGAAGTTCAAGAATTCCTTCATAGCTCATCACTGCAGAGGAATCCATGCTACTTTATAGAGGAAGAACTATATAAGAAAAGAAAACATCACTGGTTTCTCTTCTCTCATTTGCCATATGATGGGTTGTCATAAACCCCTGATTTACTTGCGAGGTAGTGTTTCATGTCTCTCACAAGAGGTTGAGTAATTTCATCTAATGGAAACATCTTATTTCTAATGGTATTATGTGTAGGAAAGTAGAAGTGGTTAAGATACACTCTCTTTCTACACCACCAGATGCCATGGCTTTGGCTAAGAATTACTAATTTGCCCATCAGTATTGACTTTGAGTGTAGGTTCAGTACCAGATTTACAATAGCATGCAATCAAACTCTCAGTCAAGTCCATGTTTCATTGGTGACATGACATAATCCATTTTCTCTGTGTTAAAGGTAGGATAATCTCTTTTTGAGTGTTGAAATGTCAACTGTGCAGCCTGACACATGTTTTGATTGAGTTCGGACATCCTGTTGGGCCACCTAAGAAACTGACTTTTAAAGCAATGGTTTGCGAAAAGCCTTTGGTACATTTATCTTTGCAACTATTCCTTTGTTCTGTTCACACACCATGCCACAAAGTGATTTTTTTTTTTTCTTTTTCCCTTTCAGTTCATAAAATGTAACTAACCAAACATGTTTCCATGTAAAATTTAAAAATGAGATCCATAATTAGATGAGAATTAAATAAAGAACCTGACAAAGGTTGTTCTACCGTAAGTTCCATTAGACATCACAAAGGACAAGAACAGCAGGACAGATCAGAAAAGATGAAACAGAAAGGGACAAGTGGCTGAACAGGGAGATCTGAATATGAGACAAGACTGCAAATTGTAAAGGAATTGAAGGACAAAGAGTAAAAAAAAAACAAAAAAAAGCATAAGAAGGAAGAGACTGAACAGAGATTGGTATTGTTTAATATGCTAGATTAAAAATAAAGGTGGGGAGAAGAGGTATTTTAAACGTTCTTTGCAGTCAATGTTCTGGCAACCTGTGTTTCCTCAAAAAAAGAAAACCAACCCAAAAACCAAAACAACCAACAAAAAGAGTGGGGATGATTTGTTGGTGAATCCTTAATATTCCTTACTTTGCAGAGGAAAGTATTGAGAAATACTTGAGAAACAAGGACAAATACTTAATCTTAGAAATTTCGGATTGTTGAAGTTTCATTTTTTTCTTTACAAAATTTCACTTGTGCACCTGTCATTCTGGATTAAGACACATTCCCTTTGTAATCGTCCTTTGTGTTGTAGAGACCATTCAGTTATATGATAATCAGCAAGAAGAGCTCTGTTATGACAAAAACATCATAAATGACTCAATATTCAGAACAATACGTCTTTCTCCGATGTGTAACAATAGGAGACACAGAAGGAATTGTAAGAGAACCCCTCATTCTAGCTTGCAGTATATAAAGATAGGGTCAGTGCTTGGCAGGATGCCTTTCACAAGCCTGTTAGAGTCTCATTCAATTTTGGAGCGACCTTGGGTAGGTCAGTGCTCTTTTTTTTTTTCCCTCTCCATTTGTATTCCTGTATGTATTTACAATATTTGAATGGATTTCAAACAACTGTCCTTAATAAATACCTATAAATATGTGCAGTCTGCAGTGAATTTGACCAGTTTCTGGTGGTCATTAAAACATAGATACCACAGCCACCATTACAAAGCAGAGCTAACGCTAATCGTGATCATCTCTGCCTCTTAAAACAGTCATATTGGCAGCTCTATGAACAGGAGCTCTATTGGGAGCTCTATGACGCATACACAACTTCTAGTCTTGTCTTACAGGGAAAGAATTTAATCTTCCCCAGTGATGTCTACACATTTTAGGTGCAAGAGCAGTGATTTTAGCCATCATACAAATGTCTAGCCTGGTCAAAGGAGGCAGAATTCAGATTTTAACCAAGGATGTTGGTTTGAATTATTAATAATAATTTTAATTAATACTAATTTTTATGATTAATATTTTAAAAATCGGGAAAATTCCCTGAGATTCTTTGGATGTTCAGCCGACAAGAAGCAATTACACAAAGGTTATTTATATGCACAGAATTAAAGAGTTTAAACGGTCGGAACTTGGAAAATAGGAACCTGGTAAGAAGGAAAATTCTAACCACGCCTATGGAGTCTTAGCCCGTGCTCACTGACCTGATAGATACAAAGTTTCCCGGTAGAGGAGGATGAAAGAGTTGCCTTGCTGCTGGCTGCTGATGCAAGCTGCACAACACACTGCGAACAGGTGGCTGCTGTGAAAGAGCTGTGAATAGACCTCCAGTCCTGGTGGAAGGCAGCAGGGAAAAGAAGACAAAGGCTCTAAATCATCCACTTAAAGACACTATTTTGAAAGTAAAACTGGCCAATAGGCACTAGCACCCATTGTTTTGGCCTATGAATTCAAAGTCCTGTGCCTAGGTGTCCACCCCGGCACTTGAAGTGCCATACAAGGTACCTGACTCGGTTATGTGCTAAGTACCTAGCTCTCAGGGCTTCCTTGGGGCCAAACCCTCCATTGTTCTTCTCACACCCATCAACTCCTGGACCTGGGACAGGAGGAGGTGAGCAGGGCTTTGAACTAATTTGGCAGGATTTTATGCCCTATCAGGACATACGTCACTGAGCCTGTTAGCACAGACTGGAGTCTCAATTCATTTATTATTAACAACTCCTATTTGAATGTTCAGATGTATTAACTTGTTCCAAGGTACTCCAAGAATGAAGAGATACTGTGGTGGGTTGAGAACTTACCACTCACCACCCCACCCCCTCACCCCAAATAGAAAAATAGCAATGCCTCACGTGTTATCAGTAAAAGGTTAGTGCACAGCGTGAAGGAATCAGAGAGGCAAAGGAAGAGCAACAGAGCCAAGAGAGAGAAATTGTTTATACGATGCTGTCTTATCCCTCTTAGCAAACCAATGAATGACACAGACTTCATTATCATTCTTTTTACATCCAATGCTCTAATGTATTTACATTCTACACTGAACTTTCAGGAAAGTCCTGATTTCTCTTATTGGAATATTCCAATACGCCTTAAACTACTGCAGATATTTATCCATAAATGTATAATCCCCTCAATGAATGGTTGCAGTAATACAAAAACCATACAACTTTTATTATTTATGTTTGCAATGGCAGTAGGCAAAGGAACTATACTAGCATTCTTCTAATTAGCCTACAAGTTACCTTGAGTGCTGAAGAGGTATTTCCTTAGAATTTCACTGTTCAACGAAACTATAAAATGGCCACTTTACCATTTACTTAGAATTAACCAGTGAAAAATAACTTTTAGTTCTCTGTAAGTGTGGTGAGTTGAGGAACTCCTCCTCTGCCCCCAATTAAAAATCTACCAAACCAGCTCAGATGGCTTGGAAGTAAGATAAAGCTATATTTACAGCAAAGCTAAATTTACAAGTATAGATATACAATATATTTGCATGTATTTACAAATGTATACAATTTAGAAAGAATACAGAAATCCAAACTCCCCTCCCAGACAAAGAAAAGAAGCCCAGGAGGGGCCAAGACCACCTCCTCTCTCTCTCTCCCAAACAGAAAACAGCCAACAAATTAACTCGTTATCTGTTAGCCAAGGGTAGTGGAAGATATTTGACTGGAGCAAAGGAGAAGTGAAGGGAGCAAGTGCTCTGAAATAAAGAGGACAAAATTATTTAGACT
The DNA here is from genome assembly GCA_013396835.1 of Psilopogon haemacephalus. Taxonomy (NCBI): domain Eukaryota; kingdom Metazoa; phylum Chordata; class Aves; order Piciformes; family Megalaimidae; genus Psilopogon; species Psilopogon haemacephalus. The sequence continues at coordinate 303,004 of VWZI01010159.1, forward strand.
TCGGCTTTTTATCGCTTTTAGCAAACCAGCGAATGATACAGACCTTACCATTATTATCCTTTTATAACCAATGATTTAATTTCTCTTATTAGAATATTCCAGAGCCTTGACCCATCACAGTAGGTCAATTAATAGAATCTCCAGGCACATTGGGATGAAAATCATTTTAATAATCATAGAATCATAGAATGGTTTAGGTTGGAAGAGACTTCAAAGATCATCCAGTTCCAACTCCCTGCCATAGGCAGGGACACCTCCCACTAGATCAGGTCACTCAAGGCCTCATCCAGCCTGGCCTTGAACACATCCAGGGAGGGAGCAGACACAACCTCCCTGGGCAACCTGTGCCAGTGTCCCACCACCCTCACTGTAAAGAACTTCCTCCTAACATCCCATTTAAATCTCCTCTCTGTGGGTAGATTTAAACTATGCATAACTATGCACAAAGATGTAACAGTAATAGAGTTGTATAATTCAGTAATGTCCTGTTTGGAGTTGAATCTGATGATGATATTCAATACTATGATGCTATCATGTCAGCTTCAAAATCAAAGTGCTGGCTGGAGCTAAGTATGATGGAGCTTGAAGTTCAGACTGCTGTTTTAGGGTGTTGGTCTTTTCCACTGGCCTGGCTTCTCCCTACTTAGGAGCTCTTATATCACCAGCTTCTGTATTTTATTACGCTTTTCTTCAAATAGGGTAAGGTAATTGTGCATTGTATCATTTCCAGTAAACTCTTTAAATCAACCAAGAGCTTTTGGCTTTCTATTACTTCCCCCACCATCTCTGTGGGGAGGTAAAGGAGGGTTGTGAGAGCAAGCTACATTAACTCAGGACAAATAATTTTTTTTTTTTAATCTTTATAAATTAAGGATTGCTTTATTTATTTTTAGCTAGTCAAGAGTAAAACTGGTAGCTTGGAAAAAAAATGCTAATGCATGACAAATTTTGTGCTGTATCCCAAGCGACTAAATCCTATCTAATTAATGCAAGCATAAATCCAAAGGAATTCTGTGTCAATAAAATTACTTACACATTCTTTCCCTGGCCCTAATGGACTGCAACATTTGGTCCACATTGTTTAATATAATAGAATTAACTTTTGATATGCAAAATATTTCAACTACCAAGACTCTCATGAAAGAAGAAAGAATCTGAGTAGCTGCCAGCATAGACTCTGAATGCATCAAGTTTTCGTCAAATATTCTCAACAATTCCTTACATTAACTTCACTCTTCATTGAGAATAAATATCTCATAGTTTCATCACATGGAACTATCAGTTCATTTGGATCAAGCACAATAGTTCTTACTTAAACAGGAAGCTTGAACATTTTTTGTGTCATAATGTGTTTGGGTTTTTCATGTTTTGTTGGGGTTATTTTTTTGGCAAATGCCAAAAAAACAAAATACAGGTGAAAATATTTTAACTTCTAATGTTGACTGTGCCAATCTGCTGAAACAAGCACCTACTTCGCAAGTAGATTGTTACTCCGTGACACAAAGTGTAATTAGATGAATTATACAAAAATATTACAAGCTTAACAGGCAGTATGTCAATAGTACAAACATGGGGAAAACATCATTATTCGAGGCCATATGCACGTGAGAAAACTCTTAATATTGTGGTTCCTCCTCAGCAAAATAATAAAATGTTCCAAACCACTCAACATATGTGCAAAGATGTCACTATGCTAAATCTACAAGTCACATAAACACTTAAATCTAAAAGATGATGAAACTAACCCCTCAGGCTTGCATATATATTCACACTATCTTCTATGTTTCTAAGGCCAAACCTGTTATTTTATCATTTTAATCATCCAATCATGTGCAATGAACTAATTTGCTACAACATCTAATTTAATTCTGTGTTGATACGTGTTTACTCTTACCCTCTTCTTGTTGCCTCCAAATGACTTTTAATACCAATTAAGAAAACAAATACAAATCACACCTAAAATATAATAGGAAAACAAAAGTTATTTCTTTGACATTATGTCTTGGCATTACCATCATCCACCTCTCACAGAAGTCTAGAGATGTACACGACTCCTAACATCAGCTCCCTTGCTTCAGACTATGTGGTGGTTCAAGAGTTACCTGTTGCCCCATCCCCTTTGAAATAACCCAGCCTAGAACTCAGTTGGCTGGAAGTTAAGGAATGAAGCATGAAGCTTTATGTTTACAGCTTTGCTTTGCACAATATACAAGCAAATATTTACAATGTACTACAGATATTTACAGATATATACAGTAAAAAGGTAATACAGAAACACCACACCCCTTACACAGATCAAAATCCCTAAGAGGGGTAACCAACCACCCCTACCACCTTCCCCCTTTCTTACCTCACCGTCTGTTTTATGCAGCAGATAGGCAAAAGTAGATGGGCCAGGGGGATTAGCAGCAGGAAAGAAGTTAGTGAAAGTATTCAGATTCAGCTACGAAAGGCAGGGAGAAAGAGCCATGCAAAAAAACAGCCACAGCCCAAAGTAGTCTGACTTGGTCTGACTTATCTATATTTGGATTACAACTCTTAAACATATTTTTTTTTTCTTTCTCAGTGAAGCTATGAGTGATGTAGCATCATCACTGTTTTCCTTTCTCACCCTGTGGTCTAATTTCTCATTCAAATCCTCCAATTAGTTCAAACCAGCATAGACTAACATCATAGTACATTCATCAGAGCCATCTTTGGACTGGAAGAGCAATGAGAAGGGCATCAAGGCTGGTGAGGGGGCTGGAGCACAGCCCCTATGAGGAGCAGCTGAGGGAGCTGGGGTTGTTCAGCCTGGAGAAGAGAAAGATCAGAGGAGATCTCATTGCTCTCTGCGCCTACCTGAAAGGAAGTTGTAGCCAGGCAGAGGTTGGTCTCTTCTTGCAGGCACCCAGTGACAGAACAAGAGGGCACAGCCTTAAAGTGCACCAGGAGAGGTTTAGGCTGGATGTTAGGAAGAAGTTCTTCACAGAAAGAGTGGCATTGGAATGGGCTGCCCAGGGAGGTGGTGGAGTCACCATCCCTGGAGGTGTTTAAGAGGTGGCTGGATGAAGCATTTATTGCCATGTTTTCGTTAATTAGAAGGATTAGGTGATAGGTTGGACTCAGAGAACTTAGAGATCTTTTCCAAACTGGTTGATTCTGTGATTCTGTGTGATTCTTTGATTCTCTGATTTTGTGATCCTTAAAGGCTTTTTCTTCTAAACATTCAATAGGATCTGTCCTGTTCTTTTCATCCTAACACTGTAGATAATTTCTGATTTAATCTCATTGTCAGTAAAACACCTCTGTGAACCTAGCAATGATTTTACATTAAGACTTGATTTCCATGAAGCTCCACAGCTCAAATTCAGTTCCTATTAATGAGGACTTTCCATTTATAGGAAAAAGTATAAACATTAAAGAAACAAAGCTGATTAGGTTTCATGATAGAGAAGAAGGTGAGAAAAATTTATAACACCGTGAAGCACTTCTATACTTGATTAAAGAAATTAACATCCTCTCAGATAACACTCTTTTGCTCCAGTGTTTGATAACCATTTCAGTGAATAATTAGCTTCTAATATTCAATCCAAACTTTTCTTGATGCAGCTCGAGGTCATTTCCTTTCATACCATTTGTCACTAGGGAGAAGAGACCAGCATCTACCTCGCTATGGTTACCTTACAGGTAGTTGTAGAGAGCAATGAGGTCTCTCACCTCAGCCTCCTTTTCTCCAAAGCAAATAATCTCAATTCCCTTAACCACTTCCTCACCATATCTGTTCTTCAGGCCCTTCACCAGATTAGTTGCCCTTCTCTGTACCCAATCCATACCTCAATGTCTTTCTTGTAGTGAGAGGCCCAAAACTGAACACAGCAGTTAAGATGTGAACTCACCAACGCTCAGTACAGGCAGACAGTCACTTCCATTGTCCTGCTTGTCACACTGATAGAGGCCAGGATGCTGATGGCCTTCTTGGCCACCTGAGCACACTGCTGGCTCATATTCACAGAATCACAGAAAAAGGTTGAAAAAGACCCTCAGTATCACGACATCCAACCAGTAACCTTGCTCTACATGGTGCATGCTAAACTATATCCCTGAGCACCTCATCCAAACAACTTCTAAACACATGCAGGGATGGTGATTCAACCACCTCCCTGGGCAGCCCATTCCAATGCCTGACCACACTTGCTGGGAAATTTTTTTTCCTAATATCCAGTCTAGACCTACCCAATTGCAGGTGTTACATTCATTGCTACATTCTCTACACAGTAATGAAGCTAATCGTGTCCTGGGCTGCATTAAGAGCAGTGTGGCCAGCAGGATTCCCCCCTTTACTCTGCTCTCCTCAGACCCNGAGCCCTTATAGTAGCCTTCCAGTATCTGAAGGGGGCCTACAGGAGGGCTGGGGAGGGACTATTCACAAGGTCTTGTAATGACAGGACGAGGGCTAATGGGTTTAAACTGGCATAGGGGAGATTTGAATGGGATGTTAGGAAAAGGTTCTTTCCAGTGAGGGTGGTGAGACACTGGAACGGGTTGCCAGGGAGGTTGCGTCTGCTCCCTCCCTGGATGTGTTCAAAGCCAGGCTGGATGAGGTCTTGAGTGACCTGTTCTAGTGGGAGGTGTCCTGGCCTATGATGGGGAGATGGAACTGGATGATCTTTGAGGTCACTTCCAACCTAAACCATTCTATCATTCTATGATTCTAAGGATATGTAAGAATAGTGGAGTTAAAGAGAGTTTCTGAAAAATGCCCCAGGAAGTAGTGACCCACAACCCTTTACTATGTTCTAAGAACATCTACCCAACCTCCAGGAAACCAGGAGTGGAAAAGAGCTGACTACCCTGTGCCAGGACCATATGTAGCAATGGCAGAAGACACTACGCTGGCCCACCCTACCTTTCTCTGCATCTGTGACATCTCTCCTGTGCAATGGGGAAGTTGTGTAACTCAAAATTACATATGCCTGTGATTAAAGTGCTTCAATAAACAAATCCATTTAGCTTCCACATCACCATTTGTTCTTAAACATTGTCATCTGGATACTCGAGAAGGCATCCAAATACTTGAAATGTCCCCTTCTTTTTACGGGCAAATACGTTTACATGGGTGAGAAAAACAGTCCTCTTCTAGACAATCGAGGCAGTAGAAGAAACAGTGGCTCAAATACAGCTATTGTCACAGCACCACTTCCGAGCTAAGTGTGTGCAGGGACAAATTTAGACAAAGAATTCACATAGCTTCTGAGACAAGCGTTCACAGCAGCATGGTATTTTATCTTGCTCTAATTGACAACCTCTCTGTGGAAGAAAATTACTTGGCAAGCTCTTTTCCTAATGAACTTCTTAGAATTGTTTGATTACAGATTGCTTCGTGTACCTGCAATTCAGAACGTATGCACTCAACAACGAGGACAACAACAAGAAGTTATCGGTGTCATATTTTGGGGCTTCTTACAGTATGGTTGATGGTTTTTTAGGGAACATTTTAGTGCGTGTTAATTCTATACGACATAAACATTTGCACCATTTTTTATGTATCATCAAATGTCAATACATTCCCTGCAAGAGCAGACAGATGCAACAAAGCATTTCAGCTGACAGATGAGCAGATTTTAGAATATGGTTGGAATTCTCCAGACTGGCAAAACACTGAAGTGAGAGGTGTTTTATCTTTACAGGTGTTTTATCTGTGTCAGGTTTACAGAGCCCTTTGTGGAGTGCATAGAATGGTTTAGGTGGGAAGAGACCTTAAAGATCACCTAGTTCAAATCTCCCTGCCCTGGGCATGTAAACCTTGCACTAGACCTGGTTGCTCAAGACCTCATCCAATCTAGCCTTGAACACCTCTATGGAGGGGGCATCCACTACCTTCTGGGGCAAACTGTTCTGGTGTCTCACCACCCTCACTGTAAAGAATTTGTTCCTAATATCCAGTCTAAATATGCCTTCCTCAAGCTTAAATCCATTCCCTCTTGTCTCGTCACTACAAACCCCTGTAAAATGTCCCTTCCCTCCTTTCTTTTAGGCCATCTTCAGGTACTGGTAGGCTGCCATTAGGTCTCCCTGGAGTGTTCTTTTCTCCAGGCTGATCAGCCCCAACTCTCACAGCCTGTCCTCATCGTGGAGGTTCTCCAGCCCTCTGATCATCTTCATGGCCTTTTTCTGGACCCGCTCCAGCTGCTTCATCTCCCTCTTAAGCTGTGGGCACCAGAGATGGACTCAGTACACTACATGGGAGCAGAGTAGAGCGGGAGACCTCAACTGGAATACCCACCTGGATATTACAGTGAAAGAAAATAAAAGAAAAAAGAAAAAAGAAAAAAAAGAAAAAAAAAAAGAAAATAAAAGAAAAAAAGGAAAAGAAGAAAAATAAAAAGGAAAAGGAAAAGAAAAAGAAAAAAAGGAAAATAAGAAAAAGAAAAAATAAAAATAACAAAAAGAAAAAGGGAAAGAAAAAGAAAGAGGAAAAGGAAAAGGAAAAGGAAAAGAAAAAGAGAAAGGAAAAAAAATTGTTAAAAAAAGAAAGAAAGAGGAAAAGGAAAACAGTAAAGTGTGTTAGTAGTAGGTTCATCTATGCTCTGAAGACAGATAGAGATGTGGGAGAAGACACTGAGTTTTGGTCACAGATAGCAGGTGAAGACATCTGGACACCCTGTGTGTGCTGTGTTCTTAGAAATTAGGTTTTGTAGCCTCACTTGACAGCTTCCTACCCCACAAAAATGATGGAAAAAGAATGAGTGGGCACTTCTGTTATGAAATGCACAAGGCCAATTTAAAAATCAGGACTACAGATTCCACTAGCCACAGCACAAGCACAGAACTAGGGACAGAACCTGTGCTAAAGGAATTATAGCTGAAAAATATATGAAAGCTTTCCATACCCTTCTTAAATATGAGCTCAGTTCAGTTGAATTCTTCCAGTCACCCACAAGGTTCCACAAGGGGAACAGCAGAACACAGATTTAACCCTAAGCGGCTTGAATATTGCTCTCATTGTTTGCATTGCCAATATTCTTCATGATGCCTGTTGAGGCTATGTTCTCAGGAGCCTTCCTCTCACCACAGCATCCCTACTGCCAGGAACCCATAACTCAATTTTCTGCAGAAATGTGAAAAAAAAAAAAAAAATCAATCATGTCTTGTGTCCAAAAAAGAAGCCACTGAAAGCTTATAAAAACAAAACAAAACCAACTCGAAACTGAAAAAAACCAAACCAATCAACCAAACAAACCCCAGCAAACACCACCATAATAACAAAAACCAACTAGCCCCCCAAAAAGCCAAACAACTGAAGCAAACAAAAAAAATCACCACCACCAAAGCTCCTCTGCTCTCCAGATTTATTTTTCTTGCACTGCCCACTCATATTTATTTGCACCTGTGTATTAAAAATAAAGAGCACCACGCAGAAGTTCTGCAAGAAAGGTACACTGAGGAAAGATAGGTCAATGATGAGAACTTTAATGGTGAAAATGGATTGAAAGCGAATCTCTAAGTGTTTGTTACAAAACTACAGCCTTGGTTGGCAGGGACTTTGTGGATGTGTGTGCTGGTTTGAACTAATTGGAGGATTAGAATGAGAAATTAGACTATAGGCTTAGAAAAGAAAACACTGATGATGCTACTCATAGCTTTACTGAGAAAGAAAAAAAAAGTGTTTAAGAGTTGTAACCCAAACATAGATAGGACAGACTGCTTTGAGCTGTGGCTGCTGCTGCATGTATCTCCCTTCCTAGCTGGATCTGAATAATTTCACTAACTTCTTTCCTGCTGCTAATCCCCCTGGCCAATCTACCTTCGCCTATCTGCTGCATAAGACAGATGGTGAGATAAGATTGGGGAGGGGGAAAGGTGGTAGGGGTGGTTAGAAACTCCTCTTAGGGATTTGATCTGTGTGAGGTGTGTGGTGTTTCTGTATTACCTTTTTACTGTATATATTTGTAAATATCTGTAATATATTGTAACTATCTGCTTGTATATTGTGCAAAACTGTAAATATAAAGCTTCATTCCTTAACTTCCAGCTGACTGAGTCCTAGCCTGGGTTATTTGAAAGTGTGTGTGGGGTGGGGAACTGCTGAACCACCACAATGTGTGAAACACTGGAGAAGCTCTGAATCATTTCTCATGCTGCAGTACTGTAACTGCTGGTCTAATTGGAACAGTGGAGGTGAGGCAGCAGCAAATATTTAATCTTTTTGATTCCACAGGCTGTCTTGGTCAGGGGGTGGGGGGGAAGCCTTATACAGTTTGGGGCTAGCAGTTGTCACTGTCTGTGTTCAGTACTCACTGCACAAAAAACACCCATGGAAGGAAAAGTTAGGCTTTCTTTGCATGTCAAGGTGTGATGATAATACATGGGACCATTCAGAAAAGAACAATTAACCGTTTAACATAGAATCATAGAGTCATAGATCAGTCAGCGTTGGAAGGGACCACAAGGATCGTCCACTGCCAACCCACCTGCCATGGGCAGGCACACCTCACACTAGATCAGGTTGTTTACAGCCTCATCCATCCTGGCCTTAAACACCTCCAGGGATGGGGTTTCGACCACCTCTCTGGGCAACCCGTTCCATGGTCTCACTACCCTCATAATGAAGAACTTCTTCCTAACATCCATTCTTAATCTACCCATTTCTAGCTTTGTTCCATTCCCCCTAGTCCTATCACTACCTGATGCCCTAGAAAGTCCCTCCTCAGCTTTCTTGTAGGCCCCCTTCAGATACTGAAAGGGCTCAATAAGGTCACTGTGGAGCCTTCTCCTCTCCAGGCTGAACAGCCCATTCTTCAAGATAAAGAGGAGGAAGTGACCAGCGTATGTGTGTCCTTTAGATATGTACCTGCAAAACAAGGTGTGGAGACCTTCCCCACAGGAGGGGAAAGTTACTACTGAACCTACATGCCTACAAAATGAATGGATCAAATTCCAAATCTTACAGTTTATACATAAAGTAATTTCCTGCCTTGAGCAGGCAGATGCAATCTGTGCCCTCAGAAAACCAGTAGGGTTGAGATCTTCAGCTGAATTCAGGAAAATAAATGCACTAGCAGGCAGTCAGGGATTTTTAACTCTGCTTAAAGCCAAAGGTCTGAAAAAAAGACTGTTTTGCAAGAAAGAAAACCTTTATATCTTACACCTTTTCTCCCTGTGAAAGAAGAAAATGAAGGGAAAAGAGGATTCAGACTGCTGCAAACATAGATGCCAGCAGCAAAGACACAAATGTGTCATTGTCTATGTCAGAGGGGATTAATTTATCCAACGTATTTGCTGATGATAAAAAATTTGGAAGCTGTGGATGGTAAAATGTGGAGTTATGATGCTGCCACTGCAGTGAAGTAAACATCTAAATTGTCTGAATGCTAAAATGGAAGGGGCACAGCAGTGTGCTGCTTTTAATGTGTGACATTCAACAGCGTGAATGGTATTGTGGCAGGCATACATCTCCATCACTATTGTGCTCAGATGCAGAGTATCTAAAGGGCAGTGAGCCAATATCATAGCCCTACTAGATTACTAATAAAATGAGACAAATGGAATAAAGATGAAATGTCCAAATGGAGACAGATGACAAGTGGTGTCTCTTGGGGGTCTATGGTGGGACCAATGCTGTTTAGTGTCTTCCTCAATGATATAGCCAGTAGGATCAATTGTACCCTCAGCAAGTACGCAGGTAACACCAAGCTGAGTGGTGTGGTTGATCTGCCAGAGGGATGTGATGTCATCCAGAGGCACCTGGACAAGATGGAGAAATGGGCCCAGGTGAATGGCTGGAGGGCAGCCATGAGGAAAAGGACCTGGGGGTCTGGGTTGAGGAAAAGCTTAACATGAGCCGACGGCATGAGTGCAGCCCAGATGGCAACTGTGTCCTGGGCTGCACTAAGAGCAGCGTGGCCAGCAGGGCAAGGGAGGGGATTCTCCCCCTTTACTCTTACTCTGCTCTCTTCAGACCCCACCTGGTGTACTGTGTGCAGTTCTGGAGCTCCCAACACAAGAAGTACATGGAACTGTTGGAGCCAGTCCAGAGGAGGGCCACGAAGATGCCCAGAGGGATGAAGCACCTCTGATGTGAGGACAAGCTGAGAGAATTGGGGCTTTACAACGTGGGGAAAAGAAGGCTTTGAGGACACCTTATAGTAGTCTTCCAATATCTGAAGTGGACCTAGAGGAGGGCTGGGGAGGGACTATTCACAAGGTTTTGTAATGACAGGACAAGGGGTAATGGGTTTAAACTGGCAGAGGGGAGATTTAAATGGGATGTTAGGAGGAAGTTCTTCACAGTGAGAATGGTGAGACATTGGAACAGGTTGCCCAGGGAGGTTGTGGCTGCTCCCTCCCTGGAGGGGTTCAAGGCCAGGTAGGATGATGCCTTGAGTGAGCTGTTCTAGTGGGAGGTGTCCCTGCCTATAGTGGGGAGTTGGAACTGGATGATCTTTGAAGTCCCTTCCAACCTAAACCATTCTATGATTCTATGAACCACATGAGGTTCAGATCAGGTGAAGTGCAAGGTCCTTCACCTTAGTCAGGACAATCCTCGATATTGATACAGGCTGGGGGATGATGAGATACAGAGCAGTCCTGAAGAAAAGGACTTGGAATGGACAAAAAGCTGGACAAGAGTCAACAATGCACACTTCCATCTCAGAAGTCCAGTTGCACCCTGAACTGTATGAGAAAAATTGCCACCAGCAGATTGAGAGAGAGAATTCTGTCCCTCTGCTCTGCTCTGGTGAGACCTCACGTGGAACACTATGTCCAGCTCTGAGGCTCCTAACACAAGAAGGACATGGACTGGAGAGAGCAGGTCCAGCAGAGGGCCACCTTTCCTATGAAGACAGGCTAAAAGACTTTGGGGTTGTCCAACCTGGTGATGAGAAGGCTCTGGGGACACCTTACAGCAACTTTCTGGTACCTAAAATGGACCTACAAGAAAGGTGAAGATGGGCTGTTTGCAAAGACATGTAGCAATGGGACAAAGTACAATGGTTTAAAAATAGAGCAGGGTCGATTTAGATAGGAAATCAGGAACTAGTTCATCACTGTAAGGGTAGTGGAGCACTGGAACAGGCTGTCCAGGGAGGTGGTGGAGGCCTCATCCCTGGAGACATTCAAGGTCAGGTATAATGAGGCCATGAGCCACCTGGTCTAGTTGGGGAAGCCCCGGATTAATGTTGCAGGGGTTGGACTAAATGACCTGGAGGTGCCTTCCAAGCCAGTGCATTCTATGATTCCGTGATTCTGTGGTTCTATGAAACATCCATCACATGCAATCAAGTACCAGGAATGTGCTTTGGATCAGAGTGTTATTCTCAGGACCGATGTGGGGAAGGAAAAGATAATCCAGAAACACGGGGTCTTAGGGAGGAGAGTTTGACTTCTCTTCAGGAGGTCAGGGGCCTTGCAGTGCAATGATGGACTCTATCATCCAAAGATGGACTCTTCTCTTATCAAGGCAGATCTCTGAAGAGGAGAGAAACACAACAGAATCATAGAATCAGTCAGGGTTGCAAGGGAACACAAGGATCAGCCAGTTCCAACCCCCCTGCCATGCCCTAGATCAGGCTGGACAAAGCCTCATCCAGCCTGGCCTTAAACACCTCTGGGGATATGGCCCCAAACACCTCCCTGGGCAACCCGTTCCAGGCTCTCACCACTCTCACAGTTAAGACCTTCCTTTGCACATCCAGTCTGAATCTTCCCACCTCCAGCTTTGCTCCATTCCCCCTAGTCCTGTCGCTACTTGATATGCTAAAAAGTCCCTCCCCAGCTTTTTTGTAGGCCCCCTTCAGATACTGGAAGGCCACAATAAGGTCACCTGGGAGCCTCCTTTTCTCAAGCCTGAACAGCCCCAACTCTTTCAGTCTGTCCTCATAGCAGAGGTGCTCCAGCCCCTGGACCATCCTGTGGGCTGTGTCCTGAATGCAAAGGGCCTCATTAAGACTGTCGATAAAGGAAATACAATGATGCAGGAAGTCCTCTTTCAATTCAGGCAGAAAGAGGAAGATCCATTTCTTAAGAGAACACAGATTCCTCTTTCCCAGCGCTACCAAAGTGGCAATTTTGAGGTGATTTTACTTCTACAGGCTGGGTTAAGGTGTTTGGTGTTTTCTGCAAGCAAAGAAGAACGACTGCACATCCCAAAGGACTGAGCATGCGGAAATGGGCTGGCAAAATGTCAATTACAGACTCTTTCAAGAAATTACAAAGGTGTTTCCTTACTGCACAGTCTTACATAGATCTCCTGAAACGAGTATTTAATATTTCTCCTACCAGTCTGTAAGCCCAATTTAGATGAGACACAGCTGTGCTGTTGTGAATTACAGTGTTATGCTTGTCCACTTACGTTAACAGCAACGCTCCTCACAAGCAACCTGCCTTTCATATAGCTAGAACACAAAAAGCAAATCAACTATACCTCACTTATAGGAGCAGCATTGCAAATTGCAATCAACACATAGGAAAAAAAACGTGACCACTGCCCAGTTTCTCATCTGGAACAAGAAGCAAACACAATTAAGCAAAAAAAAAAAAAAAAAAAAAAAAAAAAAAAAAAAGTCCAACTCCATCAGAAGAATACAATTTCCTCTGTGGCTGCATGCAAAACAAACACATAAGGAAAATTATCCCATGTAATAGTAGCTCTTTTAGTCTCGCTGCAGTGTGAACTAGAGACCATTTATCTTTGCAGAAGCATGGCAACTTACTCAAGGCATTGCTCATGGTGTAGTTATGCTGACATCATCTCACCAGATATTCAGATAGCAGGGAGATTCAAGCTTTTGATGTCTTACTAAGCTGTGTGGTGCAGCAGACATGCCAGAGGGCAGGGATGCCATCCAGAGGGACCTGGACAGGATGGAGACATGGGCATAAGCCAACCTCATGAGGTTCAACAAGACCAAGTGCAAGGAGGTGGGAAGATTCAGACTGGACATGAGGAGGAAGTTCTTCATCATGAGAGTGGTGAGAGCCTGGAACGGGTTGCCCAGGGAGGTGGTTGGGGCCATATCCCCGGAGGTGTTTAAGGCCAGGCTGGATGAGGCTTTGTCCAGCCTAATCTAGGGTAGGGTGTCCCTGGGCATGGCAGGGGGGTTGGAACTGGATGATCCTTGTGTTCCTTTCCAACCCTGACTGATTCTATGATTCTACTAAGACCTGCTCTTATAAAATGTGGTATCAAAACTAAGCAAGCAAACAAAAAGCTTTAAAAGTTGTAGAATGGGAAGCATCTTTGCAGTTTGTGAAGGTAAGGATAGACTGAAATTTTGCTTCACAACACCAATGTAATTTCTGTGTTGATTTATACTTGAATTTGGTACCTGACAGTGAAAAAAAAATAGACTGAGAAGAGTGAGCCCATGCTGCTTGTATAGTTGAGTACTATATTCACTGCATGCTTAGAGGTAACAGAAACCAAACCTGGTTTATGACTGATGTCCAAATGAGTTATGGACTGATAGCAAATGGGCATTTTAAAAGAAAATAAAGTATACCATCATGTTATTCACAAATTACAAGGGGTTGTCTTCAGTATCTGTGGAAGGACAGAACAAGAACTGTTTACAGCTCACGCTTTTGCCCCAGACCCTCTCTACAGAGAGGGCTCAGTAACTTGTGTGCACTACCAGGTGGTGTCTGTACTGGTGCAGTTTATCTCAGCGTACTACGTAGCTGCTGCATTTGCAGGGTCATTAATTGCCAGTGAGCAGGGAAGAGCAAAATGTTTTTTGCTGAACTAGCAGAAGTTGTTAGACAGAACTATTATCACCAGCATCTGAGGAGGTTTTTTTTAAAACTCATATTTAGAATGGACCAAAGACTATGCAGTGGGACCTCTGTCAGACACAATTTTCAGACTGGTCTGTCTAGGAAGCACCATAATACAAGAAAGCTTGTAAAAAGCTTTCTGATTCTCAGGTTGAGTACTTCCAGGATAGATCTTTTCCTTTCAGGCTTGCTTTCAGCCAATTCAGTGACTTTCTGAGTTGCAGTAAACTCTATATTCACCCCTCTTAGCCTTTGAAAATTTCTCCCTCCATTTCTTTGGAGACCTACCTGTCTGCTTGATTAAGTGTTTCAGCTGCTGCAACAGAATAGTAGGTTCCCACTCCCTACTCGTTGTAACCCCAGAAGTCTTCTCTCCCCAGTCAGACCCTGTCACCTTGCAGAAGGCTTCCATCCAAGTAGCTCCTACTGGAGGAAAATAACATGCAACTGAAAATGTATCACCCGGACTTAACTGTTCATCACAAATAATTTTAAGAGCTAAAGCATTCTGGCTGAGACCCAAAGGGAAGGAAAAAAAAAAAATTCCATGGAATATTTTCATGTTTGGTAGAAAACATGGCTGCAGCATCCATAATCCAGTTTATCACCAGGAGATTTATGGACATATTCTGACGAACTCTCATAAGGGAGCATACCTTCAGAAGGCAAAATTGTTTAAGAACCAGGTAGGGTTGATCTCTTCCCCCAGGCATCCAGCAACAGAACGAGGGGACAGAGTCTCAGGTTGTGCTGGGAGAGGTGTGGGCTGGATATTAGGAGGAAGTTCTTCATAGAGAATGTAATTGGCATTGGAATGGGCTGCCCAGGGAGGTGGTGGAGTTGCCATCCCTGGAGGTGTTCAAGAAAAGACTGGATGGGACACTTAGTGCCATGGTATAGTTGACTGGATAGGGCTGAATGATCCTGGAGGTCTCTTCCAGTCAAGCTGTTTCTATGATTCTATATAGGCACTTGAAGTGTTGCCCATCTTATTTCCTGTGAAGAGCTATACAATATGATTCTATGATATTTAGAAAGCTAAGAAAAGAAAGGTAGAAATGCAGTTGGAAAATGATGACCTCAGGCCTTAGTTATAGATGGCCACAGGGTCTTGTGGTGGTTTGAGGCTTATTGGAATATTCTAATAAGAGAAATTGGTACTTCCCTGAAAGTTCAGTGCAGAATCTGAATGAGCAGGGCATTAGTTGTGAAAGAATAAAAATGATAAAGTCTATATCATTCGTTGGTTTGCTAAGAGGTATAAAAAGCCTTGATATGCAATCCATAATTGTGGTGATTAAGAAATTGCTGATTTTTAAAATTGTAACCTTGTTACACAAGTTAGTCATACTTCATGGAGCAGTTCTTTGACTGGTTCTTCCTTGGGTGCCATTTCTGGTATAATTAAAGAGTCTTCTGGTATAACTGAAGAGTCTTTCTCTCCTCTCCTCCCACCCCCAACCAGCCAAGAGTTTCCCCCCATTGCCTCCAGCAGTGGGTTTTTCATTTGACACTCCAGTACCTCACCAATAATAAAAAAATCAAATCATCCAGACCACTGAATAGGTGATGCTTTTTATCCAGGATGTGACCTTCAAGCTATTAAACAAATTCACAAAATGAACTTAAATTTCCTTCTCTCTTTCAAGTTTACAATTTCAAATTGCATTGTCAAGATGGCTGCAAAATCAGATTGTTACCTGGTGTATTCCTCTCAGGGGCCACACTTCACTAAAATACATTAAGATCACAGAATTAAGCAGGTTGGAAAAGACCTTTAGGATCATCGAGTCCAACCTGTCACCTAAAACTTCCAATTAAATAAACCATGGCACCAAGTGCCTCATCCAGCCTCCTCTTAAACATCTTCAGGGATGGTGACTGCATCACCTCCCCAGGCAGTCCGTTCCAATGGGCAATCACTCTTTCTGTGTAGAACTTCTTCCTAACATCCATCCTAAACCTGCCCTGGGGCAGCTTGCGGCTGTGTCCTCTTCTTTTGTCACTGAGTGCCTGAGTGAAGAGACCAAACCCTGCCTGGCTACAGCCTCCTTTCAGGTAGTTGTAGAGAGCAATAGGTTCTTCCCTGAGCCTCCCCTTCTCCAGGCTGAACAATCCCAGCTCCTTCAGCCTCTCCTGGTAGGGCTATGCTCCAACCCCCTCACCAGCCTTGTTGCCCCTTCTCTGGACACGTTTAGGTCCACCAAGTGCTAGAATTTGTTCCTAAGCCTGTCTATATATTCCCATTGATTGTAATAGGATTCAAGCAAGTTGCAGGTGCTTTGGCAAAGGCAGATGAACCTAGGCATATATCTAAAATGAGCAGGTACATGACCATTTCTTAAATCTCAGGCTGAATATCTGGAGATGCTCCACTGACTGAGTTTTCCTCTGCAGCTTTGCTAGTGGTATTTATTCACGACTTTACTTAAGCAAAGTTTGTTGGGCTTAAAGTTAATTTGCCTGGCATAACAGAAAAATGCAAAATCCTCTTTCCCCAAATCACTAATGCTAATGCAACTTACCACAACCCAGTGGTTTTACATTTAGTTTTGAGAGTGTGTTTTTTGATCTGTGTAAATTTCACTACGGTCAAACATCCATGCTAGAAAGACATCAGTACCTTTTCTAGCAAATAACTTTAGAAAGCCATGTCTGGAGTGTCTAATGAGATTAGTCATTAGGTGTGGGCATTCCACCTCAGAGTCAAGTGCACTGACACATAAAAAAGTGAGAAGCAACTGCTGTTGCTGGTGCTAGGCAGGTCTCCCAGATAAATAAACTCCATTCTTCTGCTCTACCAGCCCACTGCCTTTTTAAAACGTTATATTCGTCTTGGGGGAAAAACTGGCATGGAGGATATTTCCATTTTCCCTCGTGAGATATTTCAAATCTTGGTGTCATCATCTGCAAAATTCATATTTCACACATGACAAAATTCATATAAAAATGTCATGTAGTAGTGCTTGTCGTAAACCATACCCAGAGTACGCTTAGAGAAATATGGACACCGAGAACAAGGATTTAGGATTGGGTGGAGCTGAAAAGCTAAGTGAGCAGTGTTACTTCAAAATGAACTGGAAGTAGATTGTGGCTCAATTTTTTTATTCAGTTGACTTTTTACTATTTCCAAAGGTGCATAAATTCATTAATATAATCAGTGAGAGAGGAAAAAAAAAAGTAATTTAGCAAGTGAATCTGTTTTCTAATGGAAGCAATATGAAAGTAACCAAGCAGAAGCCCACATATGTAGTTGTTGAAGACACTGAGTGAACAAAGTCTATATCAACGTTATGTCAATTTATGTTCAAAAAGGCATGTAACTATAATAAGTAGATCTAAGCCCCACCTGTGAATATTTTTTAGCATTCCTGTGATTTTGATCCGTATCATTACAACTTTCGTGCAGATATATTAATCGAAGGGATGGGCACAGAGAAGGTAATCTCAAGTGCTGTTACACACCAGATAGAGAACAACCAGGGCATTAGGCCCAGTCAGCAGAAGCAGGGTTTATGAAGGCAGGTTCTGCCTGATGAACCTGATCTCCTTCTTTGACAAGATGACCTGGCTACTGGATGAGGGAAAGGCTGTGGATATTGTCTACGTAGACTTTTGAAAAGCCTTTGACATTGTTCCCTGCAGAATTCTTGTGCACAAACTGACTACTCATGGCTTGGATGGGCACAGCTCTGCTGGATAAAGCATTGGCTGGATGAAAGGGCCCAAAGAGTGGTAGTCAATAGAGATAAATCCATTTGGTGGCTGGACACTAGTGGTGTCCCCCAGGGACAATGTTGGGACCACTTCTGTTTAACATTTTTGTTGATGACCTTGATGACGACATTCAGTGTGTCATCAGTAAGTTGGGTAGCAGTGTTGATTCGCAGGAGGGTAGGGAGGCTCTGCAGAGGGACTTGGATTGATTGGATCAATGGGCCAATGTTAATGGGCTGAGATTTAGCAAGGCCAGATGCCAGGTCCTGCAACTGAACCACAACAATCCCAAGCAACGTTACAGGCCTGGGAAAGTGTGGCTGGAAACTGCCTAGCAGAAAGGGATCTGGAGGTTGTAACAAACAAATAACTCAATATGAGCAGCGTGCCCAGGCGGCAAGGAAAGCCAGTGGCATCCTGGCTTGTATTAGAAAAGCTGTGTGCAGCAGGAGTAGGGAGGTAATTGTCCTCTTTTACTCTGCTCTGGTGGCGTCACACCTTGAATATTATGTTTGGTTTTGGAAATCTCAATACAAGAGGGATGTGGAGGTGCTGGAGTGAATACAGAGGAGGGCAATGAAGCTGGAGAAGGGCCTGGAGAATAAATCTTATGAGGAGTGACCGAAGGAGCTGGGGATGGTTAGTTTGAGGAAGAGGAGGCTGAGGGGAGACCTCATTGCTGTCTACAACTACCTGAAGGGACATTGTGGAGAGGTTGCTGCTGGTCTCTTCTCACAGGTGAGAGAGTGCTAATGCTAATGCTGACTGTAAGAATAGAGCAAGAGGGAATGGTTTCAAGCTGTGACTGGGTAGCTTTAGACTGGATATTAGGAAAAAAAAATCATGGGAACAGTGGTCAGGCACTGGAATGGGCTGCCCAGGGAGGTGGTTGTGTCAGCAACCCTGGATGTGTTTAAAAGTCATTTAGATGTGGTGCTTAGGGATATGGTTTAGGGTGCACCTTGTAGAGTAGGCTCAATGGTTGGACTTGGTGATCCTGAGGGTCTCTTCCAACCTCAATATTTCCATGATTGTGTGATTTTGTGATCATTCCTGCCTCACAGAGACAGCTTTGGGTGCCAAATATAAAATCAACTTTTTTTCTGAGTTAGATAACTTGGTAGGGACCAAGAACAGCTTTTCCTCAGTTCTCAGAAATGCTGGAATTTATTTGTGGATGTCTGTTCAAGTGATGGGAATTTAGTACATCTTAAAGACAACCCTATTTAACATCAAAAACTCTCCACTGCAAGACTGAAGTAATTGAGCCAAGAAACCAGCTTTAAAATCCCAAACTATCTCTGAAATTGTCCAGTGAGCCACAAATAATCCCAGTGCACCAGAAAAAATCAAGGGGGGAGGGGGGGAAGAGGAGGGAGATGGAATGCATTTTTAGATGAAATCGAGCCTTGCAAAATATACAAACCAACCAATAGTCAAAGGGTCATGAGCTAAGTATACAAAAATTTACAGTGACAGTAATTATGCCAAAATCAGCAACAGGAAATAAATTACATAATAAACCAAACACAACTGAGGAAGATACACATTTTAAAGACCGTATCTGTCATCACTTTAACTTTGTTTTGTGGTCTGTCCCTGATGTTCCTCATTACTCATTCACCAAAAAAAAAAACCCCAAAAGACACCAAAAAAAACAACACAAAAAACCCCCTCAAAATCCAAAATTAAAGAAGAAACAATGAAACAAACAAAAAAACCCCAACAACAATTGGCTTCCCTCCCCCCAAAAAAACAAACCACAACAAAAAAAAACTCCCCACAAACAAACAGAAACCCCCTAACATAACCAAAGCGAAAACAAAAATCTTTTGTGGTATTGTTAGCTTTCTGGGGGAGAAATGACAAATCTTTTCTACATCTGAAGTCTTTTTCAGATGATGATATGTACTGCAAAATAAACAGAGAACTTAAGAAAAGGAAAAAGAAAGAAATCAGTTTTGCTCCAGCCACATCTCACTGCTGGCATCTCTGCAGTCCTTAAAGAGAGTCTGTTCTAAGAGCTTTTTGAAAATGGAAGGGATTTGTGCAGAAAAAAAAAAAAAAATTCTTTTTTTTTGACATTCCTGAGAAGCAGCTTTTGTGCTCCATACATCATAGACTCCAGGCAGAGTTTCTCTGCTCGTCTTACTCAAATTCTGGAGCTCAGGCTTGGAGTAGGATTTCTTTGTACACAATACAAGACCACCTCTTCAACAGTGTTATTCTGTGACAATGAGACCCCACTACCTACACTGTAGAACTAGCTATTTCTGCAAACACATTTCTCTGTCTATCCGTGGGAGTGCTGCGGGGATCATAGTCTTCACCCAAATGGTGCAGATACGCTTGAAACTGTGCCAAGTGATGCACTTCCAGCTCATTATCACACAGCACTACCACACAAGCCACAACAAAGATTTTTATTCCCACAGTGATTTTAAATGCCTCCTCACAAATAAGCTTCTGGGAGGATTTTTCTTCTATATAGAAGAAGTTCAAATGAGGCAACCTCAAAAGTCTCAGGAAGGCTTCAGCTCTGACATTCATTTGTCAGTGAGCGCAAGAAGGAACCAATGGCGTTTCCCAAGTACCAGCATGGTTTACAGTAATAAGTAGTGTTCCTTGCAGTCTAAATAAAGAGGCCAAGAAATCAATGGCCACAAGGATTCTCAAGTCTTCTATCCCTTGGTGGCTTTTAGAATCATAGAATCAATCATGGAATGGTTTATATTGGAAGGGACCTCAAAGATCATCCATGGAATTAACCATAGAATGGTTTAGGTTGGAAGAGACCTCAAAGCTCATCCCATTCCAGCCTCTCACCATGGTCAGGAATTAGGGTTAGGGTTTTAGTAACTTTGCTTGTTTGCTGTTCCCTGGGACATTGGTTTCCTGGTTCTGCTGGTAGTAGAGCAGCAGGGACTACTCAGTAGTGTAAGGTTCAGAGTGCTAAGCCAGAAAAGCTCAAAAGCATTTTTCATGTTGGTACATTCAGTGAAATCAGATTTGAGAAATGACACTTATCTTGTAAAACTAAATTTTGTTAGCAGAGTAGTATGAGTAGCATCACAATGTCACCATCTCCTTTTAAGCTACCATTCTATTCCTTCTGGGGAGACAGAGAAGTGTTTCTAAGTATTGTTTGACTTGCTTTGTTTGTTGCATGTACAGCAGTTTGGTCAGGTTAACTCGCATGGGCAACTCTATCACGTATTAAAGCAATTATTTCATACTTCGTTCAAACATAGATATTTCATAGAATTATGGAATGATGAAATGTTCTGGGTTGGAAAGGACCTCTGAAGTCATCCAGTTCAACGACCCTCTGCAGTCAGCAGGGACATCCTCAACTAGATCAGGCTGCCCAAAATCCTATTGAGCCTTACCTTGAATATGTCCAGGGATGGGGCCTTAACTACCTCCCTGAGAAACCTGTTCCAGTGTTCCACCACCCTGGAACTACCTGGACCTGAGTAAGGCCTTTGACTCTGTCCCACATGAC
>VWZI01010160.1:0-15393 GCA_013396835.1 Psilopogon haemacephalus
GTCTAATTTTTCACACAAATTCTCCAATTAACTCAAACCAACACACTATGATTCTATGATTCTATGATATCTATAAATATCTGTTATACATTGTAAATATCTGCCTTTTTATTGTGCATAGCTGTAAACATAGAGCTTCATTTATCAGCTTCCAGCTGAGTGACTCCTAGCCTGTGTTATTTCAAAAGGTGTGAGGGGGCAGGTAACTGCTAAACCACCACAGTATCTGATGGCAAATGAAGAGATGGGATGCTGCTTGATGCAAGCAAAGCACCAGCTTATATATTCTAAAAATCAGAACTTTTACATCGTGTCTGTTACTGATTGGTTCATGTGACTATGCAAAGTAGTTCATTGATTAACAATACCTTATTGGGATGCAACTCCTTATTTAGACAAAACTTACATTCCTTTTGTTTGACACAGCTTAATTTCTAGACATTAGTTATCTCTAAGGAAAACATCTGCCAAGTTTCTGCTCTTTGCGTCTTCGTTAACACCTTAAGATTATCTATTTGCCTAATGGTACTTTTCCATTGTTCAGTTACATTTTGTCCTCATGAATTTCGACCTACCAAAGCCAAAATATTTCCACGCATCAGTTTCTCAGTACTCTGAGTAATGTCTAGCAAATAATTTCCCTACATGTATCCATTTCCACATGCTACTGCATGTAACACCATTCTTGCTTTGGAGAGACAAATCATGCAGAGAAATGGAACTCCCATGAGCATTGAATCAGACAATGGCACTAATTTCAAGAACAATCTTGTAAAAAACTGAGCAAAAGATCTCAGTATTGAGTGCATCTACCACATACCCTACTATGCACCAGCTTCAGGAAAGATCGAACACTACAACGGTTTGCTAAAGACCACCCTAAAAGCCATGGGGGGTGGAACTTTGAAAAACAGGGACAAGAATTTAGCACAAGCAACCTGGTTGGTAAACAGTAAGGGTTCTGGAAACAGAGCAGGACCTGCCCAATCAGATTTGGTACAAACAGTGGATGGTGATAGAGTTCCTGTTGTACATGAAAATAATCTCTTAGGGAAAAGTGTTTGGAATTTTCTTCTTGAGGCGAAGGGAAACCTGTCCAAGGCGTGGTTTCTGCTGAAGGTCCTGGTCATACATTCTGGGTAATGCAGGAGAATGGTGAAATCCAGTGTATTCCACAGATAAATCTAACCTTAGCTGAAAGAGTTTAAATTCAGAGTGTATAATAAAAGCCGTTAGGTATTTTCTGTTGTAGGTTTTGCCTGGCATCCAACACAAGAGAATCTACAGTGTGTGAGCATGAACCCAATGCTACCTGGGAGTCCCTGGTCTCATCTTGTCTGTGAGGAGACGAACTGTTTCTTGTTTTCTGAGCATTTGAATCGCCTATATCTGAGATAGCTGGAATGAAGCATGAACTGAATTTGTAATATTCATTGTTGTAAATATTCTTTTAGATTAGACAGATAATTCTCAGTAAACTCTAAGCGAAGTAGACAGGGGTGGATTGTGCTAGTTTGAACCAATTGGAAGATTTTAATAAGAAATTAGAGTATAGACTGAGAAAAGAAAACATTGACGATTCTACTTCACTCATAGCTTACTGAAAAATGTCTAAAAGTTAGAACCCAAACAAATCATAGAATCAGTCAGGGTTGGAAGAGACCATAAGGATCATCTAGTTCCAACCACCCTGCCATGGGCAAGGACACCCTTCCCTAGATTAGGCTGGACAGAGCCTCATCCATCCTGGCTTTAAACACCTCCAGGGATGTGGCCCCAACCACCCCCCTGGGCAACTCGTTCCAGGGTCTCACCACTCTCATGGTGAAGAACTTCCTCTTCACATCCAATCTGAATCTCTCCACCTCCAGCTTTGCTCCATTCACCCTAGTCTTGTTACTACCTGATAGCCTATAAAGTCCCTCACCAGCTTTTTTGTAGGTCCCCTTCAGATCCTGGAAGGTCACAATAAGGTCACCTTGGAGCCTCCTCTTCTCCAGACTGAACAGCCGCTGTCCTCATAGGAGAGGTGCTCCAGCCCTCTGATCATCCTCATGGCCCTCTTCTGGACATGCTCCAGCATGTCCACNCTCTTCTGGACATGCTCCAGCATGTCCACGTCCCTCTTGTAATAGGGGCTCCAAAACTGGACACAGTACTCCATGTGGGGTCTCACCAGGGTGGAGTAGATGGGAAGAATCATCTCCCTCGACCTGCTGGCCACACTTCTCCTGATGCAGACCAGGACACGGTTGGCTTTCTGGGCTGCAAGTGTACACTGCTGGCTCATGTTGAGTTTCTTGTTCACCAGCACCCCCAAGTTCCTCTCCGCAGGGCTGCTCTCCAGCCAGGCACTGCCCAGCCTGTATTTGTGCTTGGGATTGCACTGACCCAGGTGCAGGACCTTGAACTTGGCCTTGTTGAACCTCATGAGGTTGGCTCGTGCCCACTCTCCAGCCTGTCCAGGTCCCTCTGGATGGCATCTCTGCCCTCCNACCAGGACACGGTTGGCTTTCTGGGCTGCAAGTGTACACTGCTGGCTCATGTTGAGTTTCTTGTTCACCAGCACCCCCAAGTTCCTCTCCGCAGGGCTGCTCTCCAGCCAGGCACTGCCCAGCCTGTATTTGTGCTTGGGATTGCACTGACCCAGGTGCAGGACCTTGAACTTGGCCTTGTTGAACCTCATGAGGTTGGCTCGTGCCCACTCTCCAGCCTGTCCAGGTCCCTCTGGATGGCATCTCTGCCCTCCAGCATGTCTGCTGCACCACACAGCTTGGTGTCATAAACAAAGATAAGACAGACCATTTTGTGCCGTGCTGTCTGCTGCAACTCCCTCCCTTCTTAGCTGCATCTGTGTAACTCTGCTAACTACTTTCCTGCTGCTAACCCCCCTGGATGATGTACCTTCGCCTATCTGCTGCATGAAACAGATGGTGATATAAGATTGGGGAAGGTGGTAGGGGTGGTCAGAGACCCCCCTCTTAGGGATTTTGATCTCTGGGAGGGGTGGTGCTTCTGTATTACCTTTTTTACTGTATATATCTGTAAATATCTGTTATATATTGTAAATATCTGTTTGTATATTGTCCAAAGCTGTAAACATAAAGTTTCATTTCTTTAACTTCCAGCCGTCTGTGTCTAGACAGGGGTGCGGAACTCCAAAACCAACACATGGATACAGACGTACAGTGTGCTCTGATGCCATGAAACTATGAGGGGTGGATCCCACCTGTATTTCTGGTGTGACAGAGGGATTCCAGCAGCTGGATGTGTTGGAAGCAGAGCACCAGAATGTAAGCCACAGTTTGCTTTCACTTGGAAGGCTGGAAGGAGTCACTGGAATCAAGTGCCCTGGGGGTGGAAACACAGCCCTACCATTGAGACTGGTCGTAGACTGATCCAGACTGTATTGGAATAGGGTGGAGCTCCAGAGCACCTACAGTGAGAAGTCTTATGTGTTCTGCAAGGTGATCTCATTTTGAGTGAGAATGGATGGTGAATGTTTTATGATGTATTCTGTTTGATTTTATTTGCTGCTGGGCATGACATAGACGGTAGAATAAGGGCTGGATTATCTCATGGGTTGAGTTGAATCTGCTGCTGTGTATTCAATACTACTATGCCAGCTTCAAAATGGAAGCGCTGGATGGAGCAAAGTATCATGGGGCTTGAAGTTCAGACTGTAACACGAGAGCCTTCCCATTCCTGTTGCTGCTGTTGCTTTTGCTTTTTCTAAGGTAATTGTATCACATATGATCTCATTAAACTCCTTATCTCAAGCCAAATTTTTTTTGTGTTACTTTCCCTCCCATATGTGTGTTGGGTGGTGAGCTTGCTTGTGAGAGTGGGCTGTGTTAACCCAGGACAGTTGTTCAGGATTTTGGACTTGTTTGGGGGAGAAATTACAAAACAATGGAGGTGACTACTGTCTTAGGCACTTGCCTGTACTTTCCTACACACCCTGCCACTTGCAACTATTCAGCTTTGGGAGACATCTTTGGGCATTATACTTGGACAAGATTTGTGTAACACTAGATAAGACCTGGGACACATTCAGGGAACACAGCAACAAGAGGATTCTGGTTTGGATGCCCCAAGGATATTGAAAATTCTCACAAGTGTTCTCAGCTGTTCTGCTCATAGATTATGTGAGATTTGTCACAGACAAATGCTAGCTCAACCTAGTGATATAATAATTTTGTACTTCAACATTACTTAGTACAGCAATATGATAGTTCTGATCTGTTTCCCCAATGTGATAAACCACCACAGGGAGCGTATAGAGTATGTAAAGTTTTACACAGCACAATAAGTGTCCAGTGTCCTGAGTCCTAGCCGGGGTTTATTTCTAAAGGTGGGGGGGCAGGTAACTGCTAAACCACCACAATTGGGCACCAAAAAGGAATGTTGTGGTTTGGGTGAAGCTGAGCCCCACACAGCTGCTCAACCAACTGCTTCCCCTTTCCCCCCGATGGGATGGGAAGGAAAATTGGTAGAAAAAAACAAAGCCCCATGGGTTGAGGTGAAGAATTTCATAGAACAGCAGAAAGAGATACTGGGATGGCCCCATCTGCCTGTCCCTTGCCCCTTTTTGAAACTGCCATACATCACCATCACAAGTTCAAAACACCCTCCTTTGTCCAGGCCAGTCCTTTCCTTATATAGTTGGCATGATGTCAGTATGATATTGAATATCCACTGACTGGTTCAGCTGGCTATCTTAGCCATATCCCCTCCTGTTTTCTTTGTGAAGGGAAAACCAAACTAAAGCAAAGCAAAAATACAATAAACCTAGCAAAAATACAATAAACCTGTAGTGGTTTTGGCAGTTACCTGCCCCCCCTACCTTTTATAAACCCCGGCTAGAACTCAGGACACTGGAAGTTAATAAATGAAGCTTTATATTTACAGCAATGCACAATATACAAGCAAATATTTACAGGATATTACAGGTATTTACAGATATGTACAGTGAAAAGGTAATACAGACACTACACCCCTCCCAGAGACCAAAATCCCCAAGAGAGGGTAACCAAACCCCCCCTACCACCTTTTCCCCCTTCCCCAGTCTTATCTCACCACCAGTTGATGCTGCAGATAAGCTGAAGCAGATCGATCAGAGAGATTAGTGGCAGGAAGGAGTTAGTAATTTTACTCTGAATTAGCTAAAAGACAGAGACAAAGGAGATCATGCAAGAAAAGCAGCGGCTGCGCCGAACAGTCCAAGGCCTTCTGCTAATCTGGTTGTTTTGAGAACAGTTCTAAAAACAACTTTTTTTCCTTTCCTCGGTAAAATTCAGTGAAGTGACACACTGTGTTTATCTCTCTCAGCCAGTAGTCTAATTTCTCACTCAAATCCTCCAATTAGCTCAAACCAACACAAACCAAAAACTTAACTTTATCCTAGCCAAACCCAGGACATCTACACATATGGATGGATAAGTATTTGGGTCCTCGAGAATCTAGTGCAGAAGTTGGTTACATTGCATGTGTGGGTTTAATGTTGGGAGATTTTTCTGGTGCCTTTTTGTAGTATGAATGAAGGACTAGGGTATTAAGTCCTGTGTGGAGGTTGTTGGTGGAGAAAACCTGTTGGTTAATTGTGCGGGGGTTTATTCCCATGTGTGTTGGTTTGAGCTAATTGGAGAATTTGAGTGAGAAATTAGACTATTGACTGAGAGAGAGTTAAACCTACAGTGTCATTTCACCGAGTTTCACTGAGACAGAGAAAAAAAAATTGTTTTGGGAAACATTCTGTAAACATCCAGATAGCCAGTGTGCTTGCAGAGGGCCAGTCTGGCTTGGGTCTTTGCTGGCTCCGGCAGCTTTTCCTTTTGTCTCTCGGTCTTGCTGGCTGAATTCAGAGTTAAANATTTGCATTGCTGTAAATATAAAGCTTCATTTATTAACTTCCAGTGTGTTTTTCTGAGTTTTAGCCGGGGTTTTAAAAGGTGGGGGGGCAGGTCATTGCAAACCCACTACACCATGTAAATAAGGGTGTTGGTGGACTATGGCAGTGATTTCCTTCCTTGTTTGCTGCAAGAGTGTCCTCCCAGTATGTGAGGAAGATGTTAGAAGTGCTACATAGAAAATGTCTTTCCCTGTTTATCACACCATTTGTGACAGTGATGAGTGTCCCTGTATGTGGAAATATGCAGGTTTGGGGAGGATTGTTTTGGGCTGCTTGTCTTTGCATGTGGAGAAGGTACAGGTTTTGGGAAAGCAGTGGCAGGAGTGCCCAGCCCTGTGTGTCAAGAAGGCTAAATGGGACAAGAGAAAAGCATGCATTGTTCAAGGGTTGCTTTTCTGGGTAAATTCACCCCTCACCCAGTTGCCCCCACCTTGACAAAAAGACAACATACAAGGATGCTGCCTGGAAAAGCATGCATGCATGAGGGAGCAATACTGGGCTGGGAATCCAGAAGTGGCCACCCTAGAGAAAAATGCAGAGTACAGCAAAGAAATATTATCCACTCCGAGGGTAAGGGGGATCTGTAAAGTCTCTGCTCCCCTTTCAGCACACGCATGACAGAGAAAAAAATTGATAATATGAAGCCAATCTCATATACCGAGGCAAGCATCCTAGCGGTTGTATGCACGCAGTACGCATGCGCTGTATGCATGACGTGCTCCCTCGGCTTCGTTCGACCCACACTCGGCTATTTCCGTCTCTTTGTTTTAAAGTCTGGGTCGGAAGATTGAGGGTGGGGTGGAGGTTGGGTGTCTCTTCTCTCCACTCTTCTTTTTGGAGAGGTTAAGGAACAAAGAAAGAGAACTGGACGGGAAAGAGAACGGGAGTCCACTCTCTGAAGATTCCTGCTCCTCCACCTTAGTGGCCGGGCACAGCGTTGCTCCTCTTCTGTTGTCGTTGCTGCCATTTGTTAACAGGTCAGTCTGACATCCTCCGTTGCTGGGGGGAACGGACACGACACGATATCGGGTTGAGTGGGGGCAGGCTGCGTTTGTATTTTTTGTGATGCAGAAAGTGCACGTTATCGTCTTGGTGGGTTCGATGGTATTTTAATAGATACTGGTGGTGTTTTTCGTGTCGGTTTTGTTGTTTGGATTTCTCCTTAAACTCTTTTTTTTTTAAAAATTTTAAAGGGTATCTTTTGCTCAAGGAAAAAGGTATATTTTCCTTTTAAAAAATCCCACAAACTTCTCTTTCCACCTTCTCCTTCTGTTTTTATCCTTCCTTTTCCTATTCTGTTAAATTTCCTGGCTTCTGGAGGAGGGCTAACGCTTTTTTCTTTCCGGGTTCCTGGTCAGCGTGCTCCAATATTCTGCTGATAAGGGTCTTGTCCTCAAATTTGTAAGGAGACCTTGTATTGCTGTAGGTTGGCTTAGGTGTGTAGTTCAGCAGGGTAATAAGGAACGTTTGTGGAGAGCTGTAGTTTGCATAAGAGCTGTTTGAGTCGCGTTCGGAGAGCTTCCTCGACCTCTATTAATGGATTTGCACTGATTCCCTCCCGCTCCCAACAGCGGGAGTTCAATCCGTCTCTAGTCAGAATGGAGTGGGCGTATTCCTTGTTAAATGACTTCAGTTATACAGACGTGGGGTTTCGATGCTGTATATGGTTTAGGTTTTCGAGTCCTGTGATAAGTAGGAATTAAAGTAGCACTGGTAAATTAAAAAAGGAATGTTTGTGGGTTTTATTCCCCCCTCCCCCCAACGTTTGTTGGACGGTGTAAGTTTTCTCCTACCAAGTTCTGTTTGTTTTCTACAAATGCTGAATCTGTCAGTTGTGATGCTACGGAATAACGGTTCAGTCGGTCTCTCATTTCAAAAGTAATTGTTTTTGCGTCAGAATATCCTATGAAAAAGGAAACAATGCTTTAATACTATGGCTGTATAATACACGGATGATATTTGCTGGTTTGCATGTATCTTTTATTTGGGAAATGTTGTATATTCCATAACTATGCATAGCCTAAAGTAATTTAGGTTTTGGGTTTTTTTTTCCTTTCTTCTGGATGTGAAATATAGGTGACTGAGAAAGTGAGATCTAAAAATTCTGCTCGATTACCCATGGGTGTTCTAGAATGTTCTTTTAGAAACATTTTACTTTAGTATTTTGCAGGAGTCCTACATAATCGTTTACCTGTGTTTCTTAAAATTAAAGTTGTGGATCAGAAGATTAAAAAAAAAGTCAGATGCTATTTAAACACAATGTATATTGAATTTTGAAATATATGCATAACAATCCTTCTGGACTAAAGTAATATTAGACCAAAATATTGGACTCTCTAGGAAGCTACTTAAGGATTATATTTAAAATATTTGCATGGAAACTATTCTTTATAGCTGCAAATGTGATTCTCAAATGTTGTATTTAGGTACAGACTAGTTGAAAAAAAGTGAATTTGCTATGAACAGTTTTTTTAATTTTTGCTATGACCTTCTAAAAAGTAGCAAAAGAAGGAAAACAACTGCAAACAATTAAAAAACCCTCCCCCAAACATCCCTTCCCCATCTGTTCATAGTCAATTTGTCATTTCTCATATTTGTGAATTATTTCTGTTATGTTTTGCAGAGGGGTAAAGAAATGGAATTCTTATTTATTTTTATCATTAAGAGGACAAATTGATAGCTGCATGAAGGTAGAGAAAGGACCTAAATAAGTGTCTGAGACAGTATAGTAAGCTCAAAACTTTCCTGTTCTGGTTACCTTCAGTCATGTAGTAATGGCCGCCTCTTGCACAGTTTGTAGTTAGGCAATGTGAAGTCAGCTGGGGAAAGTGTTGGGAAGATTTGGGTGAGAACTGGCGGTATCAAGGGTGAATGTTGGTGTTATTATGATGGAGGAAAGTAAATGCACAAATGCATAGGAAACTAGAGTGTTAGTTCTATTACTTGTAGAACAACTTGTTTGCACAGATGAAAAAAGGTTGTTTGTTTAAATTAATGTTATGTTTGGGTTGCTGTTAACCATTTTATGTTTTAAACTTGTGACTGACACAAAAAATGATAGTATGTAAACCCACTTATTTTATCAGCAGTAACTACCATTATTAGGTGAAATTGAGGGTGTGTTTGCTTTGCGAATAGCATAGTATGGTGGGAAGCATTTGTGTATGTTGTAGAATGTGCACTGTGCTTAAGAACAAATCATTGTTCACAAGTCAAAACTGTTATCAGCACAAATCCAAAACTGTTGTAGGTTAAGCATCATACTAGCTACTAGATAATTAATTACATTGGCCCTTCTTTCTTCAGCATCATATTGGCTGATTAATCTCTGACTTTCATATATTTATTTTTTCACACGTGGCTTTTAAAACTTAATTATTTTTTTTTGGGGGGGGGAGGGAGGGGCAAACAAATATAACTTTGTCACTTGCTCAGCAATCCTAGAACATATTGTTCCCAAATGTAGGGGCTTGCTGCTGTGTGTGCTGTCCCATTCCCCAGAGATCCTCCACTTAAGGGGAAAAGTTTTGGAAGCAGTAAGTGTGAATGCTTTCTTTGTTGAATGAGGTATATAACTGGTGGGTTAACTCTGTCTGACTGCCAGGTGTCCACCAAGCTGTGCTCTCACTGCTCAGCAGGAGAGGGGAAGAAAGTAAGATTAGAAGTTCATTGGTTGGGATGAGGACAGGGAGATTGCTTGCCAATTATACCATCACAGGCAAAATAGACTCAACTTGGGGAAGATTAATATCAGAATAGGATAGTGAGACACAAAACTAAAAATACCTTTTCCCCTCCCACTCCTCTTCCTAGGATTATCTTCACTCTTGACTTTTCTACTCTGGTGAGATCTCACCTGGAGCACTGTGTCCAGCTCTAGGGCCCCCAACACAAGAGAGACCTGGACCTACTGGAGCAGGTCCAGAGGAAGGACACTAAGATGATCAGAGGGCTGGAACACCTCTCCTATGAAGACAGGCTGAAAGAATTAGGGTTGTTCAGCTTGGAGAAGGCATTGCTCTGGGGAGACCTTATAGCTACATTTCAATATCTGAGGAGGACCTACAGGAAGGTTGGGGAGTGACTGTTTAGAAGGGCTTGTAGTGATAAGATGAGGGGCAATGATTTTAAACTGGAGCAGGGTAGATTTAGGTTGGACATGAGGAGGCTCTTTACAATGAAAGTGGTAAAATACTGGAACAGGCTGCTCAGGGATGTGGTGCCCTGTCCCTGGAGACTTTCAAGATCATACTCAATGTGGTTGTGGGCAGCGTGATCTATTAGGAGGTGTCCCTACTTACTGCAGGTGGGTTGGACAAGATGACTTTAAGGGTCCTTTCCAACCCAATGCAGTCTGTGAATCTCTGCTGCTCTTTTTTCTTCACACTTTTCCCCTGCTCCAGCATGGGGCCCTTCTCACAGAATACAGTCCTTCCAGACCTTTTCCAGTATGAGCCTAGCCTTTTCCAATCCCTTTCTATGGGGTAGAGTCCTTCAGGATCAGATTGCTCCAGCATGGATCCCCACAGGCTGTGATTTCTGGCAGAAAGCCTTCTCCTCCATGGTTGTGATTCCTGCCAGAAGCCTACTCTAGCTTGGGGTCTTCCATGGCCTACAGTGTAGGTATCTGCTCCAGCGTAGCATTTGGTGGGTTGCAGAGACAACCTGCATCACCAATAGTCTTTTTCCATGAGCTGCAGGGAAATCTCTGCTCCACCACCTGGAGCACTTCCTTCCATCCCTTCTTCACTGACCTTGGTGTCTGCAGCATTGTTTCTCTTGCATTTTTATCACTTTTCTTCTTCATAGGTGCTGTATAGGTTTGTGGGTTTTTCCAGCCTTTTAAAAAAAATGCTGTCACAGAGGCACCAATAGGTTTGCTGACTGGCTCAGCTCTGGCCAGCAATGGATCTGTCTTGGAGCTGTCTGGAACTGCTTCTATCTGACATGGGAACAGCCTCCGATGTTGTCTTACAGAAGCCACCCCTGTAAGCCACCTCTCGCTATCAAAATTTTGCTATGTAACTAATACTTTTTCCCACTGTTATGAGCTCCTGCCAACACCTGCCCTCTCTGTGTGAGACTTAAAACAGTTTTTCATTCATGGGCCAATCAGCTAGCTCTTCTGGTTCCTCTGGTCTTGGGGGAGGATTCACATGGTCTTTGCACCCTCAGCAAGTTTGTGGATGACACCAAGCTGTGTGGTCTGGTTGACATGCTGGAGGGAAGGGATGCCATCCAGAGGGACTTGGAGAGTCTTGAGAGGTGTGCCCAAGCCAACCTCGTGAAGTTCAACAAGACCAAGTACAAGGTCCTGCACCTGGGGCAAGGCAATCCCAGGCACAAATATAGGCTATGCAAGGAATGGATTGAAAGCAGTCTCAAAGGAGAAGGACTTGGGGGTGTCAGTTGATGAAAAACTCAACATGAGCTGGCAATGTATGCTTGCAGCCCAGAAGGCTGACTGTATCCTGGGCTGTATCAAAAGAAGTGTGATCAGCAGGACAAGTGAGGTGATTTTCCCCCTCTACTTTGCTCTCATGGAATAATTAATGTGGTTCTGGCGCCCCCAGCATAAGGATGTGGAACTGCCAAAGCAGATCCAGAGGAAGGCCATGAAGATGGTCAGAGGGTTGGAGCATCTCCCCTATTGGGTGTGTTGGTTTGAGCTAATTGGAGGATTTGAGTGAGAAATTAGACTATTGGCTGAGAGAGATAAATACAATGTGTCACTTCACTGAGTTTTACCGAGGAAAGGAAAAAAAAGTTGTTTTTAAGAACTGTTCTCAAAACAACCAGATTAGCAGAGGGCTTCTGACCGTTCGGTGCAGCAGCTGCTTCTCCTTTGTCTCTCTGTCTTTTAGCTAATTCAGAGTAAAATTACTAACTCCTTCCTGCCACTAATCTCTCTGGTCGATCTACTTCAGCTTATCTGCAGCATCAACTGGTGGTGAGATAAGACTGGTGAAGGGGGGAAAGGTGGTGGGGGGTGGTTGGTTACCCTCTCTTGGGGATTTTGGTCTCCAGGAGGGGTGTGGTGTCTGTATTACCTTTTCACTGTATATATCTGTTGTAAATATTTGCTTGTATATTGTGCATTGCTGTAAATATAAAGCTTCATTTATTAACTTCCAGTGTTTTTCTGAGTTTTATCTGGGGTTTATAAAGGTGGGGGGGGCAGGTAACTGCAAACCCACTACATTGGGATAGGCTGAGGCTGTTCATTCTGGAGAAGAGAGGACTCTGGGGGGACCTTACAGTGGCCTTCCAGTACTTCAAAGGGGCATACAAGAATGCCAGGAAGGGACTTGTTATAAGGGCTTGTACTGATGGGATGAGAGGGAATGGACTGAGCAACAACCCCAAGCAACGCTACAGGCTTGGGGAAATGTGGCTGGAAAGCTGTCTAGGACCTGGGGGTTGTAATTGACAAGCAACTCCATATGAGCAAGCAGTGTGGCCAAGAAAAACAGTGGCATCCTGGCTTATATTAGAAATGTTGTCTCCAGGAGGAGTAGGGAGGTGGTTGTCCCCTTGTAATCAGCTCTGGTGAGGCCACACCTTGAGTATTGTGTTCTGTTTTGGGTATCTCATCATAAGAGGGATGTCAAGGTGCTGGAGCAAGTGCAGAGAAGGGCAATGAAACTGGTGAAGAGCCTGGAGAATAACTCTTATGAGGAGCAACTCAGGGAGCTGGGGTTGTTTAATTTGAAAAGGAGGAGGGTGAGGGGAGACCTCATTACTGTCTACAGCTACCTGAAAGAATGCTATGGAGTGGTTGGTGCTGTTCTCTTTTTGCAGAATGTTTCTGTGATTCTGCAAAGCTTGAGGAGGACAGATTTAAACTAGCTATTAGAAAGTAATGGTGGTGCGACACTGGAATATGTTGCCCAGGGAAGTAGTGGATGCCCCCTCCCTGGAGGTGTTCGAGGCCATGTTGGATGAAGTCTTGAGCAACTTGGTCTAGTGGAAGGTGTCCCTGTCCATGGCAGGGGAGTTGGAACTAGATGATCTTTAAGGTCTCTTCTAGCCCAAACCATTCTATGAATTTATGAATCCCTTGAGGGCTTTTCCTTATTGTGCTCATGCACATGTTGCTCTGAAGTTGGTATTTCGTCCTGGTTTTTCTTTTTTAATAGTTTTGCCCACATCTTGAACTGCAGTACAAAGTCCAGAATCTGCCCCAATAACACTGCATAGTTATTGTGTTGTACTGGGGCTAGATTTAAGAGGCCTCTGCCTGGTGTTCTAGAATCATAGAATGGTTTAGGTTGGAAGAGACCTCAAAGATCATCCAGTTCCAACCCCCCACCATAGGCAGGGACACCTCCCACTAGATCAGGTTGCTCAAGACCTCATCCAACCTGGCCTTGAACACTTCCAGGTAGGGAGCAGCTACAACCTCCCTGGGCAACCTGTTCCAGTGTCTTGCCACCCTCACTGTAAAGAACTTCTTCCTCCGAACATCCCATTTAAATCTCCTCTCTGCCAGTTTAAACCCATTGCCCCTTGTCCTGTCATTACAAGACCTTGTGAATAGTCCCTCCCCAGCCCTCCTGTAAGCCCCCTTCAGATATTGGAAGGCTATTATAAGGTCTCTGTCACAAAGGAGCTAGGAATCAATACTGCTGACCAATATGATTGGAGTACTGTCCACCTTTATTGTAAAATCAGCACGAGTTATATAGCCCAAGTCTCTCCCAGTTCGCACCATTCTGTTTCTCATTGATAGTTATCTGTCCACGTGCCCTTTTCTTCTGATGTATATCTGCTGCTTTGCCCAAGATATTTTTGTTTCTTCTTCAGCCAGTTCCCTCTTATCAGTTGGTGCTGCAGAAGCAGCACTCCCAAGATGACCTTTTCTCACACTGAGAGGCCCACCGAAGGGGATCTTTTAACAAGTGGATCGTTCATAACATATCCATGGCTCTGCAACCATCCCAAAGGTCTCCTCGAAGCCTTCTCTTCTTCAGGCTGAAAAGCCCCAACTCTCTCAACCTGTCCTCATAGCAGAGGTGCTCCAGCCCTCTGATCATCTTTGTGGCCCTCCTCTGGACTCTCTCTCCAGCGGTTCCACGTCCTTCTTGTGGTGGGGGCTCCAGAACTGCACACAGTACTCCAGCTAGGGTCTGATGAGAGCAAAGGGGGAGAATCACCTCCCTTGCCCTGCTGGCTATGCCTCTCTTAATGCATCCCAGGACATGGTTGGCTCTCTGGGCCGTGTGTGCACACTGGCTCATGTTGAGCTTTTTGTCAACTCAGACCCCCCCAGGTCCTTTTCCTCAGGGCTGCTCTCCAGCCACTCGCCACCCAACCTGTATTTGTGCTTGAGATTGCACCGACCCAGGTGCAGGACCTTACACTTGGCCTTGTTGAATTTCATGAGGTTGGCCTGGGCCCACCTCTCCAGCTTGTCCAGGTCCCTCTGGATGGCATCCTTGCCCTCTAGCAAGTCAACTGTGCCACACACCCCGGTGTCATCTGCAAACTTGCTGAGGGTGCACTCGATTCCTCTGTCCATGTCACTGACAAAGATGTTAAACAGCACTGACTCCTGAGGGACGCCACTTGTCACTGGTCTCCAGGTGGACATTGTGCCGTTGATCACCACTGTGTGCGACTGTCCAGCCAAATCCTCACAGATTAGAGGGGATAGGTGTGGCCAAATTTATCTCTTAATGCGAGTTAATATGGGTTGTTATAGGTCTGACACCAGACACACAGCCTAGTTTTGCTGTAGGTCCAACTCCCTTCAAAGGGAGCAGTCATGCAGTCACCACAATTTTCCCTTGATTATAGATTCAACATCAGATGCACAAACAGCTCAGTTTTGTTATAGATCTGGTTGCATTTAAGCAGTCAGATGCATGAATAATGCTGTTTATTTATACTTGCAATATGTATATATTATTTATTTTTGGTGTTGTTAAGAACTTAGCTGCAGAAATGGCAATATAGCTCTAAGAAAATACGCTTGCAATTACATGTGTGATTACTCGGGACAAAAGACATACTTGGTAGCATAGTTGAGGATGCAGCTTACCAAAAGGCATCCTTTCTAGGGTGGGTGAGGAGGACAAAGCCTTTCAATGTTCCTCTAGGGCTTTAGTGCCAAATTCTCATCTAAAAATAGTCTGAAAAAGGACTCATATTTTGTCCTGGAAGGCTAATAGGCCTGGCTTGCCCCACCCTTCTGCTGATGAGGCTAGCAAAGGTGGGAGGAAAACAAAGGCTTGGGTGTTATGTCCTCTCCCAAAGTGATATTGTACCAGGATGGTAATACACTGTTGAACTGGCAAAGTCAAAAGTGAAGCAATAATGGGCCACAAAATACCAAACAAATCAAATTTTCCTGATTATCAATCAAAAAGAAAACCAATACAGTGTTGCCCCGTGTTGGATGCCAAAAATTAATGTATTGGGTTAGAGTGGATCCCCCCCCCCCCCCCATGAAACAACAACAAGCACAACAGGAACCTTCT